>MNCI01032318.1:324335-362638 GCA_015680685.1 Gnetum montanum | reverse complement strand
TTTGCTGGGTTTTCTGGGGGTTTCTTTTTGCTTGGTTTTAGCATGACTGATGGGGTTTTTCCCCACCCATTGAGGACCATTACTGATGACCCACGATTTGTAATTCCCTGTACTATATTTCTTTTTTCAGTAATTTACTCCCGAATATTTTCAAAAAAAAAAAAAAAGATTGTTCGCCTTAGCCACCGTGAAGAAGAAACAAGTGAGCCTGTCCCCATACTTCAGCCATCTATTTCTAGAATGCTACCGCCAATAATCAGCCTCCTCCTTATCAAGCCTCTATAATTCCACCAGGAGTTCCTGCTCTTCATGGACCAAGGACTCCCCAAGCTCCTACCTTGCTTGAACATCCACTAGTTGCTTCTGCAGCATCCAACAATACATTTGAAATGTGTCCTTCTTCTCCTTCCTCTAGGAACAAATCTCCTTCTTCAAGAGATTTAGGTTGTTTTTTAGGAAGTCCCAAGGATCCCGTCCCAATGGATATGTATCCTAGATTCTAGTCACGAGTGGCCATAGCCAAGGCTTCAAGAGCCAAGTTCTCTCAAGTCTCAATGGTGAGACAACCAAGTGAGACTATCACAAAATCTGACACATTAGAGATTGGTGATCTGAGGTGTGTCTTTCTTTCCCCGTGACATGCACATCTTGCTCAAGCAAGATAACAAAACTAACCCACACCCTGTTAATACGTGACATCACCCTATCTCTTATTGCTCCAAGTATAGGGGCAGTCCCCAATATCTCTTTGCTATCACTTACGTTGGATTTATAAAAATGGGATACAACAAAATTTATGGAGGACAAGGTCTTAGAAAGCACAATGATATGGAAGATTCACTACTATAATTTGCAAGCGCTTGTGACCTTGCAATTGCAAATACTTATTTTAAGAAGAGGACACAACATTTAATTCCATACAAGAGTGGTATGAATAAAACACAAATTGATTATTTCTTACTATGCAAAAGAGATTGGGCCATGTGTAAAGACTACAAGGTCATACCTAGAGAGTGCCTTGCAACTCAGCATTGCCTGATGGTCATGGATTTAGCTATACAGAGCTTTAAAGGTAGCATGAGAAAAGAGACTAAATGCATAAAATGGCAGAATTTGAAATACTATAACATCATCTTATTCAAAGAACAATTGCTTAATGAAGGCACCTAAAATTGGGATTGCTTTGTAAATTTAATTTGAAGCTAGATGGAAAGTTGCATTCAGAAAATTCAAAAGAACATTTTCAATAAAACAAAAGGCAAAAAATACATCCCAAAAGGAAACATGACAGTGAAGTGATGAAGTGCAACATACTATCCAAAATAACAAAAATGCTTTAAGGAATAGCAACAAAGTAGTAGCCAAGAAAACAGGCTAATATACAAAATCACAAAAAATAAAGGAACCATAGTAGTAGCCAAAACCAAGCATAAGGCCTTGGATAGCTTTTATGAGAAATTAGAAACAAAGGAAGGAGAAAAATCTATTTATAAATTGGCAAAAATCAAAAACAAGAAATATAAGGACATTAATCATGTCAAATGTATCAAATAAGAAAATGAACGAATTTTGGTAAAAGACAATGAAATTTTGGATAGTTGGAAAAATTATTTTCTTTTTGAAAAGTAGTCGAGTATATTTACAATGGAAAATCAATATATACAATAAATCCCTACCACCAGATCCGCAAGGTGACACCTGAAGACAAAAAGAAACCCCAAATGAGGGGGAAAAATCCCTACTCCCCTCTCCAAACACCTCAAAACTCTCATCACACAAAATGGTGGGCAACCTAAGACATTCCCACCGTAGCCAAATTACCCCACACTGCAAAATTCTGTAACAAAATCCCTGTAAGAAACAAAACCGTGACAAAACAGGCTTAAGCCCCACACAACCCATGAAACCCGCAAAACATTATCTAAGCTAGACCCAACATGCAAGACAAACAAAACATCATTATAGATGAAGAGGCAGATGGGCATAGGCACAATTTGCCTACTCCTAACTATGAATCGCAACAAGTGTAGCTCAATGCCTTTTAGAGTTAACAAAGGCAACTACCTCCTGGAAATCATTGATAGTCGTAGCCCTCCTAGTAGCCTCAACAAAGCTTCCCCCTTTGTCCAAATGTAACTCCCATCCCTAGTGTCTAATATGCCTTCACAAGGAGCTCAAAGGGGCCTCCCTGCCAATATTCAAAATAACATAGGGACAGCACCCCTGCCGCAACCACAAGCAAGTGTCCCACTCATGTGCAGCATCTAACCTCCGCTGAATTTGCTCCTCCTCCTCTACTTCCCGCTCTTTACACTACTGCTCGACGGCCTCCCACTGTTCCATCTCCTGCACCTACTCTTCCATTTGTTGTCAAATTTCCATCCTGAGCTACGCCTCAAGCCTTTCATGGATCGCAGCATTTGCCAAGTCTCGTCAAAGCCCATCCTCTCAACCTATGTCTTGTACCCTACACTCAACCTTATCTAGCTACGTTTGGAAAAACACCTTCTACTCCTCCCGTTGGTGCTCCCAACGAGCTCTCTCAGCCTTAGCCCTCCTTGGCCACTGCCAAAAGCTCCTCCAAATGAGGCACTCTCACCTTTGAGGTACCACCACCATCATAAGCCCCCTGATCCTACCTAGGACAAGCCCACTTCCTCCATGCCTTCCCGGCTTAGACCCCCCGCCCCATCCCCTCATCTGAGTCACTAGACAATTCAACAACTACCAGCAGTTCACTCCTAGTCCACCATCTACTATACACCAGATGGCAATGCCTCTCGTCCTTAGCCAAGACAAGTGCGCCCCTTCCCAAAGAGCCAAAATCAAACCAAAGTGTCTGCCCTGACATCCC
The DNA here is from genome assembly GCA_015680685.1 of Gnetum montanum. Lineage (NCBI taxonomy): Eukaryota > Viridiplantae > Streptophyta > Gnetopsida > Gnetales > Gnetaceae > Gnetum > Gnetum montanum. The sequence continues at coordinate 359,784 of MNCI01032318.1, read as the reverse complement.
CAACACAACATATCCAAAAAAACTAAGGGACGTTCATCACATTCCCCAAACGAAGGCAACAGATTAGACTAAAGTGCAACCCTTGCAGCTTTGAAACATTTCCTAAGTGGACAAAGAACCTCTCAAAGAGATCCGTAGCAGCCTACCACAAACCTTGCAAGGATGACCTCAAGACTTGCCCACTCCCTGTCCTTGGAACAGGCCCAGAGAAGAAAATCTTGACATCTTGAAACCCTTGACCAATGACAAGAATAATCTCACCCATGGTAAGGATGCCCAAACAAGCCACCATGGCAAACTCAGTGAGCTGAATCTCCTCTTCCTAGAACAACATGCACTTGCCCTTCCAATTAGCAAAAAAACTCTCATCTTCCATATCCAGTTCCCTACGAAGCCTAGGCAAGAACACATCCATCTAATTTGTCCCACCAGCTGCCACAACTCCACATTTTTTTGGTAGCTTTCACAAGGTGGTTCAAAAGTTGGTGTAGCGCCCAATGTGACCCACACTTCCCTCCAAAAATGCATCCCTTCCGCCACAATCTAGGCTAGAGGAAGCAACAGTTGTCCCAAGAAAATGTAGAAATTCCAGGCCCTCCACAGGGACCACAAAATCACCACAACTTTGGAACTTCCATCTAGCTGCCAACATCTAAGGTTAGCCGCATGAAGCACTCTGATAGAAAAGGGACATTTGCATATAAAGTGCATTACTATCTCAATGGCCACCATGCACAGTGGACATGTGTCCACAATCCCAACCCTCCTGCCTCAAAGCACCACCCTAACCAGAATCACCCCATGATTAATCAACCAAATAAACATCTTTATTTTCTCAAGCAATATTCCTTTCCATAGGCCCATCCATCCCTGACACATGGGATGCCAATTCATGATAAGCTTCTTTAAGGTGGCCCCCACCTAGCCCCAATTGATGCATGTGAGTGGCATGCCTACATAGTGCCCGCCACACATATGAATCATTTCTTCTAGCTTCCCATCTCTGATATTTATTCTACATAATGACAATCCATTGCGTTGTAGACGAATCTCCCAGAAACTTGTGAAACAGACATTGGAAGCTCATATCAATCATGTCCTGGAACCAACAAATCCCCAAACCCCTTGCCTACTTCGGCTTGGCAACAATCTCCCAATTTACTACATGTAAACGACCATCTCCTTTTCCCCCACTTCAAGTAAACCGTCAAGTGATTTGATCGATTTTGTTGATAACAGTAGTGCATGCTTGAGGGAGGGTGTGGGGGGCAAAGAGCCATAGCCCCCAGCACCAACGAAGCAAGTAAAGCCCAACCTGTGTGAGTTAAGAAACGGCAAGTCCAATGATCAACATGCTTGTGGAGTTTTCAATGCACTTGTGGAGTTTTTCAATCAACCGTGTTCAGGATCTTGCCCAGTGTCATTGATTAAGCAGTAACCCTAGATAAATGACTTTGCAAGAGCCCAAGAGAATCCCCATCTCTTGAGTGATCAACCCCCAAACACAACTATCAATATTAAGTAGATGGACCATAGACTTCGCCAAATTAATATTCAGCCCAAGTTCCCTTGCCATACGTTGAAGTGCTCTATTAACAACCTATGCCTAAGGGACAACTACCCTTGAAAACAAAATGGTGTCTTCAACATAGTGTTCTACCAAGCATCGCATCCCAGCAATCTCTAAACCCCCCACCCCCTCCAACTCACAGTAAATCTATATCAAATCCATGACAAGTATAACCAGCAGCAATGACAAAGGGTCCCCCTGTCTCAATCCTCTTCTTGGGGATGAAAATCTCCACAACATCCCCCATATCTAACAAGTAACCGCCAAAGGACTGAATATATGCATACATAGATTGACAAAAGCAAGCTAGAACCCCTTCCGCAACATAATTTCCCGCAATGCCTCCCATGACACTATGTCATAAGCCTTGGAAATATCTAACTTTAGGCACATACCAAGAAACTTTAAGGTTTTCGGCGAATGAAAAACTTCCTGACCTAGAAGAATCTGATCTTAAATATAGCGCCCTTTGACAAAACCCACCTATTGCATCCCCACCAACCATGGCATTAATGGAGCCAACTGTGCAACCAACATTTTCAAAAAGAGGCGAAGCAAGGTGTTGCAAACACCAATCACGCGAAAATGCACAGGCTCAATTGGCATGTTCAACTTTGAAATAAGGCCAATACGAGAGCAATTTATCTCTTTTCCAACTTGTTGCCACTGTAGCATTTCGTTAAAAATGTCCAACAGGTTTGGCCCTAGCATGTCGCTAAATGCTTCAAAAAATTCAATGGGCCACCCATCCAACCCTGGGGCCCACCCAACCTTCATAGTACTAAGGGCCACCTCAAGCTCCAATTTGGAGAAAGGAGCCATGAGACCACAATTATCCTCCAAACTAAGAACTTTATTAACACTAATAGAGAGCAATCTTACTAGTTGGTGCTGCCAAATCTGGGTCTAGTAATCCAGAAGCACCTGGGCAACTAGTTGCTCCCCTATTATCTCCTTACCCTACACCACAAGATTGCAAATCTACTTCTCTTGGCACACTAATTGCGCCACAACAAAGAAAAATCAAGTATTTCGGTTGCCGCCCCTCAACCAATGCGCATGACCTCATTGTGTCTAATACACCTCTTCCTCCACATCTAAGTGTTGGACAGCTGCCAAGGCCTCCCACTCCTCCACATTCACCTTCCCCCCAGCCTCCTGCTCTGCTTGAAGAATTGCAAGCTTGTTCAAAAGCGCCTGCCTAGAAGAACAAAAAGAAAACTTATCCTCTTTCTTCTTCGCCCACAGCACCCTTTTCAGCTAAAGCAAGCCCTACCACAAGAAGACTCTAGGATCAACCTAGTCTGAACACGACCTCCAAATATCCTCCACCAAAAGCCGTAGCCATGGTTTCTGGACTTTTGAATCTAAACTATTTTCAAAAATTATTAAATGAAGAATTTCCAAGAGAAGACATCCAAGAGGGAAATTTGAAATGGGAGGAGTGGGAGGAGCAGGAGGACTGGGAGTGAGGGCGAGAACCAAAGCAGAACTAGGGATAGCAGGGTGTGCCAGTGCAACTAGAGGAGAGAACGTTGATGAGGCCCAAGAGATAGTGATGAATGTGGTTGTGACGGCTGGTGTAGGGGGATCGAGCAATGCAGAGGACCACCTTCAAAACGAAGGGGAAGGGCAACTTATGGGAAAGTCTGGGCAACCCTTGAAGGATGGGCGTAGGAGTAGGGGATGGCGACCGGGGGTAGGGGGCATTGAGGCTTGTTCCAGACAAGAGAGGAGTATGCAATTGCAAGTACGTGAGCCCCCCTTTGGGTGAGGCAAGAACGATGGAACATAGTTTAATTGGGAAATTTGTGTCCAATGGGACAAGGCCTAGATTGAACCTAATTAAGAAATAAGCTTAGACCACGTGGGGTCTAAACCAACCTTAGGGTTCGCTACCTATCTAAGGACCTATTGCTATTTGTTTTTTAGTTCGTTGAAGAACATGACTAGATCATGGTGGGGGGACCTTGGTTTTATGGTGCTCGTGGGCTAGCTCTGACTCCGTTGAGGTCAAATATCCACAAAGAAGAAGACATGTTCACCAGGGCTGCAATGTGGGTTAGGGCCTTGGGCATCCCATGGGAGATGTGGACGCAAGAATTTCTAGAAACCCTCATAGGTTTCTTTGGCGAATTCATCATGTTCGATAAGTTTACAAGCTCCATGGAGTGAATGGGCTTTGCGTGCTTTTGCGTATGGCAAACACTCTCACCCAAAGATTTAGTGCACAAAGTCATTTTGGATCTCCCCACTGGTGCGGAAAAAAATCAGATCGAATATGAAAACATCAGGGAGCCCAAGACAAAGAGGCTGGTGATAGGCTACTCCATTTGTGGGAAATCAGGACACTTGGACGTAGAGTTCAGGGTTAATCCCAGGGCCAGGTAGCAAGCCAAGAAAGAGGATGCAGGTTGGTTCAAGATTAAGAACAACCGTCCAATTCCAGAAAGGGCTGAGTCGCAGGAGCCTACCGAGCTGCAAGAGTGCATGGCAGTGGGTGGGCTATCGCCCAAAATGGAGACACCCTATCGGCCAAAGGCTCGTTTAACAGAATTGCAAGATGAGCTACTATCGTTGGGGAGCTGGGTTTCTATGGCCAATGGTTCTTCCAAGCCCTTGATGCAAGACATAGCTTTGCCTTGCTACGAAAATGTCGATTGACTGGTGGGGGCCATCTTGATTTCTCCTAAGTTGGGGAAGTCTGGGCATCCTAGCACACCGGTGGCCAAGAGTAAGAAAACGCAGATTGAACTTGACTTGGAAAGTTAGAAGACCTTGAAGGAGGTCTTCCAAAAATGGTCATTGAGTCGACCATGAAGATCTTGTCATGGAATTGCACGGGTCAGGGTATCCCCTAAAAACGAAGTAACCTAAAAGAGATTGTACGAAGTAAAGGTTGTGAAGTGGTGTGCTTGTAGGAGATGAAACTACAACAATCAGAATTTAGATTTTTGCAATGGGATTGGTAGTACACACAAATGGTCCACTACAAGGCAAGGCCAAGGGCCTGGCCATTCTTTCTTAGCTCCCTATGATGCTAGTGGATGTGTCTAGTTGGAGCTAGACTATCCACATTGGGTCAAAGAACATCTCGCTGACAAATCTCTACAGCGCCCAAAATTGGGAAGTATATATATAGGAGCTTAGACAGCTTGTGGAGAGAATTCCTGATCAGAAACAATGGGTTCTGATCAGGGATTTTAACTAGTAGTTATTCCCATGGGAGAAAACTGGGGGAACAATGCGGATCCCCTGGGTAGCCAGGAATTTCGGGCATTTCCTATAGTAGCACAAGCTCATGGAGATGAATATCGATGGCTCCAAGTTCACATGGAGTAGCAAGATACGAGGCAAAGATCGAGTGTAGTCACATATAGACAGGGTCTAGCTTAGTGCAAGCTTGGTCCTTAATCTTGATGTACAGGTGATTGAGAGGGAGCGACAAGCTTCTAACCATCAGTCAATAATGTGCCAAATTAACACAAAATTGGAAACGGCTCCTAGGCCTTTCTAGTTTGAGCACACATGGTTGTCCAAATCATGGCTAAGGCCAATGGTCCAAGCCATCTGGGAAGGTTACCCACGACAGCAAGACTCTAGAGATTTCTTGAAGCAAGGCCTACAAACACTCAAGCAATAGATAAGGGCAAGGTCCTCAGAAGATAAGTACAGTTTTCATGCATACATGACTCAGCTGTAGCGGAGGCTTCAGGAAATCCAAGCACAACAAGAGAACGAAGCGGATCTGTTGGAGGAGGAGCATGCAATCCTAGTGGAGTTGCAGGGTTTATTGCTGGAGGAAGAGGCATATTGGTAGCAATGTGCTAGACTTACATGGCTCCAAGAGGGTGATAGAAATACATATTTTCTCTTTGCTATGGCCAAGGGGCATGGCCAGATCAAGAAAAAGTTACAAGTGGTGCACAAGGGGCCGATGTGAATGGGGGAATGGGAGATTGCAAAGATAGTTCAGAGGTATTGGGCTAGTATCTGGAGTAGGAAATCAATCCAGCCGCTCTTGATTCAAATTAACAAGGTTATTGGAGAGGCTGAGAATCGAGCGTTGCTTCGGTCATTCATAATGCAAGAGTTAGAAGCGACAATGGGGACGATGAGCACAAACAAGGCGCCAAGGCCAAATGGGTGGCCTATAGAATTCTTTAGAGAATTTATGGATACCATTGGGGGGAACTTGCTAGAGGCATTCAACTGTATGTTGCAGTGGCAGCAACTACAGTGGGAGATAAATTGTTCACAAATTGTGCTCATCCCAAAGGTGTTGAACCCAACATTTCCCATGCAATTGAGACCCATCAAGGTATGTAATACCTTGCTTAGGCTTTTTACAAAGTTGATGGTCGAATGGCTTGGCCCCTTAATGCCTAAGTTGGTGGGTGAGCACCAAGCTGGTTTTGTCCAGGGTCACTTTTTGCAGGACTAGGTTATTCTCTTGCAGGAAATCCTGCACTTGCTACGCAGAACCGGATTCCCCAGTATGTGCATTAAGCTGGATATAACAAAAGCATATGACACCGTGAGCTAGGAGATCCTACAAGAAATCATGATTGGCAAAGGTTTCAACCCAAAATTTGTTAATCTCTGTATTCAGCTATAGTCTTTGAGAAGATATTCTTTCAACATTGATGGTCAATTACGGGGGTTTAATGTGCCAGGGAGGGGACTATGGCAAGCAGACCTGCTCTCTCCACTCTTATTCATCATGGTGATGGACACATTGCAACACTATTGCAAGTCAAAGGGGGCGCATGGGCTGAATGTCGCTAGGGTGCATTGTCTAGCAACACATTACGTGGACAATACAATTCTTTTCTCGAGGGCTGTCATGCCTCAGGCCCTAGCCCTAAACCGTGCTTTGGAGTGGTTGGCACTGAAGATTGGCCTTCAGATTAATAAAATTAAGTTGGCTATTCATTTGATGAATATAGTGGACTGTGTGAAGGCTTGGGAGGCATCGACGAGCATGGGCCATGCACAGTTTCAGAAGCTAGAGGTGAGCACATTCAAGGCAAATAAGGAGCTGTGGCAACTGGTAGAAAGAGTGGGATGGGTGGATCTGTTGGCCTAGATTGAAGGCGAGCCAAATCTAGCAAACGGCTCTTTCTTCACTAATTGGACAGGGGAAGTAACCACATTCAAGGGATGGTGAATTGTCCTAACAAAGCCAGCACTGTCAACAACGTTAGGGGTTCCTGCTGGGGGGAAATTATATTGACAATAGTGCGTAGTTTCAATCATGTCAAAGAGTTCTTTCAAGAGGGGGTGTCGAAGATGGCAAGTGGGCACATGTCGAGGTCTACTTTGCCACAGATCTAGCAAGAGGTGGTGGTTTTGATCAAAAGATTCTCAGTGCAATCGAGTAGCTTTGCTTTCTTACATTACGCAAGGCATGGGTTGCAGGTGAACATGACCCGTTTCTTCCTTGATACGCTACTGCGGAAGCAGCATGGTAGATATCCCAGTCTCATCCTGGCTTTGTGGAGGGTTGGAACACTGGTGATACTACTGGAGCCACAGTTGGTGCCTAAGATAGTTTATTATCAAAGGTGTTTTCGTTTCGACTTAGTGAGGTCAGAAACTAGGTCGAGGGAGGGTTGAGATCTAGGCTAGGTTCTCAAGAGGGGGTGACCATAACAAAAACAAGGCCTTGGAAGAAGACACAGAAGAAAGGATAGGAGGACAACTCCAAGGCTCAAGGTGAGTTCAAGGGTTGGGTGTAGAAGGCCATGAAGGAGGCAGTTGCGCAGGCACAAGTAGAGGAAAAGATAACCTAGGAGGCCCAAAGAAAGGAGCAAGAAGCTAAGTTGCGTGAGGCGACAAATATGGCAGCACACTAGAGGGCTGAGTTGTAGGCTGAAATGGACAGATGTAGACAATGATAGGAGGAGACAACAAGGGAGCTTATAAGAGAAGAGCTGGGAACTCAAATTTAAGCCAACCTAGAGCTCGAAGGACAGCAATAGCAGCAAGAGGAGCAAGAGTGTGGACAAGCGCAAGACAAGGGGGACCTAGAGGCTATTTGGCTGAAATTGCAGGTGGAAGGTGCTATCGTGACTAGTACCCAGACCTAGAGGGGATATAGGAATGAGGCAGGGAAGACACAACGTTGATGTGATAATAGATAAGTGCCTTTAGGGTGTTGTGGTTTTGGGTTGGGGGATGGGGGATGGGAAGTGGCTAGTGGCCTATGCAGTTGGGAGGTCTGGACTAGGAGGGTGGCCTTTGGCTAGGTGTGCTAAGGGATGTGGTTTTTGGCCATCAAGTTGTAGGTTAAGTGCCTGATGGGGCTGGCCTAGGCCAAACTATTTGGTTATTTTGGGGAATTCTGTCTAGGTGGCATGGGGGTCATCGTGGCTATGGCTAGGCTACCGGTTAGCAGCACCCAGCTAGGTCAATCAAAGTCTTGGGAGGGTGCATGTATTGTTTCTAGGTGATGGGCCCGATGGCCTAAATTGTAAATATTCGTTTTAATCTTTCCTTAATAAACCCCAATCTTTTCTCAAAAGGAAAAAGAAGAAATCCAAGAAGAAAGCGCAACTTTTGGTTTGGTTAATGAACTTTCCTTCTCTAAGGTGAAGATAGCCTTATCAAAGACGAAAAATGGAAAAGTTGTTGGACCAAATAACATTCCTATAGAAGCTTGGAAAGCATTGGGAGATACAAGAGTTTCTTGGCTGACACAATTATTTAGCAAAATTTTGAAGGATGGAGAAATACCTAACAATTGGAGAAAAAGCTTTATTGTTCCCATTTACAAAAATAAAAGAGACATACAAAATTGTACAAACTATAGATGGATCAAGCTAAAGAGCCATACTATGAACTTTGTGAGAGAGTCATAGAGCAACATCTCAAACTTAAATCAACAATCTCAAAAAATCAATTTGAATTCATGCTAACGAGATCTACTATAGAGGATATTTTTTTGATGCAACAATTGATAGAGAAATTCAAAAAACATAGAAAAAATCTACATATGATCTTCATTGATTTGGAAAAAGCATATGACAAAGTACCTAGAGATATTATTTGGTGTCTTAAGAAGAAAAAACATCCCTAATAATTATTTAAAATGATTCAAGACATGTATGAAGGAGCTACTACTAAAATTAGAATAGCTTGTGGAATAACATCTAATTTTCCTATCACAATAGGTCTATATCAAGGGTGTGAACTTTGCCTGTACTTATTTGCTATTATTATGGATGAATTAACAAAGGAAATACAAGATGAAATCCCTTGGTGTATGCTATTTGTAGATGACATCGTGTTGGTGGATACATCTCAAGAAAATATTGTTGCTAAAATGGAGAAGTTGAGACATGCTCTAGAATCAAAAGGCTTAAATATTAGCAACAATAAGACAAAATATATGGAATGTAATTAAAATAACAGCATAACTAGTGGTGAAATAGAAGTGACTATTCAAAGAAAAAAATTCCCTCAACACAAACATTTTCACTACCTATGATCAATTTTCCAATTAAACAATGAAATGATAAAGATATCAAAAATAGAATTGAGGCAAGATGGTCAAAATGGAGACAAGGTAGTGGTGTTCTATGTGATAAAAGAACACCATTAAAATTAAAGGGGAAATTTTACAAGAAAAAAATCAAGCATGTTATATTGTGTTGAAAGTTAGGCAGTACAAAAGAGGCATGAACAACAAATTAGTGTAGCAAAAATGTGAATGCTTTGATGAATGTAGAATGTTATTACAAGAGATAAACTATGCATACAAACATCAGAGGAAGACTTAAAATGGCTGCTATTTCAGATAAGCTACAAGAATGGCAACTTAAATGGTTTGGACATGTGCAAAGAAGATCAAACAATGAGCCTATAAGCAAAGATTGCTACATCACTGTTCCAAGAAAGCCACTAAAAGGTAGACCAAAAAGACATGGGAACAACAATCAAAGATGATTTGAATAAACTACAAATAAACAAAGATCTAGCTCTTCATATAGTGAATGGCAGAAAAGAACTCATATAGCTAACCCCATGTTGTTGGGACAAGGCTAAGATGATGATGAAAGAGACACATGACTAAAATTTGTAGAGACATTATGATACAAAAGATTAAAGAAAAAAGATCACTCAAGATGGATGTGTAATAAATGAAAAAAAAAATATGATGAAGCAAGCAACCAACCAAAGCTACAAATCAAAAACCACAATTAGTGGAAAAGAAGAGACAACATTAGAAGAAAATATCAGAGTCCTCAACTAAAACCGTTGCTGGGATGTGGATGCTAACATCATTGGGTTGTTTCCAAAAACATGATATTAGTTATGCTATAGTGAGGCCCATGTCAATTGAGTAGATGGTTGATTTCTTCCAACAGAAAAAACAATCCCCACCTGCACATTTGACAATTATCCAAGCGTGTTAGGTTAACTAAATTATTGAAAGAGTGCAGAACATTGTCTACAACTGTCACTACCCAAAGCCTTGGGGATAAGATATAGTAGAGGGTAGAAGGATAAAACGTAGGTATGTGAATAGATACAAGAAGACTCTCATCGGTGGGGCATGGATATAAGTAATATCAGTCCATACACTATGTTAATACCTATTGGTATTATACCAAAAAGTATTTTGTAACATATGGTATAAAATCATGCATGCATCCATAAAAGATGAAAATGTACCGCAAAATATAAATCTTCGGGGAAGGACTATTGAACTGAAAAAAAAAGTACATAATCAAAATTTAAATAAATGCGCTTAGCTTCCCACCTTCACTGCACCTAGATGAGAATTTTTCCTAAAAATAACGTTACAGAAGTAGAAAGACAACAGTGTATTCTCCAGCTCCATCACCACAGGGCCACTACCTACTCCCCTATTGATGTGTCACTAACTACTGTTATTACAAATCTTGAGTTGCTGGTCAGGTCACGGGCTCTCTAGTTTAAGCTTTTGCAGAACAATCCCCTTCTACATACACGATTTTAAGCGTAGCCACCATTCCTCTGAATCTTCCTATCAATCGAATCCATTACTTATCTTTTGAGTAACAAAGCAAAAACCACTGTTATTTATATCGCTCGATACATAAGAAACAGACAAAAGTGAAAACATGTTTTCTGGATTATATTATTTACTAAACAGAAAAAAGTAATAAAGATGAACTACACCTGACTTAGGTATTCAAATATATCAGTGCGGGTCAAAACTTGCAGGTGTCCTTGCAAACCCAACGCCATGAGAAATCCAGCATGTGAGAAATTTGGTTCTTCTGGTTTGTTGTACTGTATCCATGTCCGTGTCATTTTGGCCTGTAAACATGTTCCTTCTTATAAGAACTTTCTTTAGAAATGAATCATAAACATCAATTCAAAATAAATTATCAAAATAAAAAGAAATCAAACAAGAAATTCATCAAACCATACTCATTTAACAATAGGTATTGATTTTTGGTCACATTACGAGAAAAGCAACTAATTAAAAAATATAGCACACTTTCATTAAAATTTTATTAATATATGCACACATTTGTTATTGCACTGTAACATTAGTAAAAAACCATAAACTGGCAGACTATAATAGCTGTTAACATTTATTGCACATTATACACTTGGTTCAATTAAACCGATGATGAAAATCTGATTTGATATCACGGCAAGAAGACCCCATGAGAAGTTAAGAACTAACACAATGATAAGAGGAAACGGTACGTCTCTTTGCTAAATAACTAGTGCATGACAGAATTCTAGAGTTATAAAAGAAATAAACCAAGATTGCTAAGGAATGTAAATGAGGTTCGAAGTAGATCCACTGCAATGAAGACAAGCGGAAATAGTGTTCGGAGAAAGAAAGTTTGAAAATGAAAGGAGGCCACCGTAACAAAGAGCCATGTGGAGGAATCAGCAACCACCTCATTGGGCAAATGACACAAGGTTCTTTAGTTATTTTGCAAGAGGCATATTCTTCATCATCATTATTGATGGTGGTAGACTGACTACTGGCAAACATGTCTTCTGACAACCCTTAATAATCACTTCCAACAAATGGCAACCTGTCTTGTGAAGATGATGCAACCGATATGATTGCTGCAATAGTCTATTGAGTGAAGCAAAGAAGGGGCAGTGACAACAGTGTCACAAAGACAACAAGAAGCATGCAAGCATTAATAACCTTAGGAAATCAGGATTTGAACTTATTCCCCATTGGTAATTTATAATTCCCTATCCTTGTATTAAATGCCCACTCCATATGGCACCTTTATCAAAAACGATGCAACATGGATTGCAAAATTCACAAGTGATAAATGAAAAACATATATGGGTGTCACAATCTTTTGATTCCAAAAAAAATCCTTGAAAAAAAAACTATATAAATGCATTGTGCTTCTCATTTTCTCACACTTACGAGTTACTTCTAAGTTCTGAGCAATTCTAGTAATTGAACTCTCTCATTCTTGACAAATCCTTGGCAAATTGGAGTCCATGGAGGTCAATGGAGTGTGATATGATGACCGTGAAGAAGCTATTATTTCTTTCATCATGTTTGCAGAGTTCTAATTCAGTGATTTCTGTCCCTCTTATTGACATTTCGATGAAATATAGGCAAGCGTTTGCACAAGGAAGAAGAGTCATTAAAGCCTAGCACAACAGAAATAACCTCCCCCATGGAACAACATGTGACCACCCACCACCTGATAAGGTTGAGCCTAGGCCTAGACCCAGAAGACACAAATTGGCTAATTATATTCAACTCCATAGTATGAATACCCTCCTGAGGTGATCCTTTGACTTGCATCCTCATAGTGCCTCCATCCCGAACAATAGCATCAGCAACCCCATCCCCCAAGGACTAGACACCCAGCCCCCCTGGCACTCCAAGGACCCCCATGGCCACTGTGAACCCCAGAGAAAGCCTCACCCGCACCACCTGAGCCTTGTGTGTCCATGCATGCACCCCAACCATCCGTGCTATCTACCTTGTTCCTGTTGCTAAGCTCCTTGGGTGCTCCACTAGTCTCCCACACTGCACTCCCTCCTCCCATTTCAAACCCATCCCAAGTTTCCTTGATTTCACCAAACAAGTATTGGTTTCCCCCAACACACACTATAAATTGAAAGGTAGTGTTGACTAAATTTGCAATTATGAAGTTAGCAATCAAGAAACCATGGTAGTTTACCAATAATGAAGTGATGTAACTAGAAGATAAATTACTATAACTTATGAAGATGATAGAACCTTTGTAGTAAACATGGATGATAAAAAAGATAAGAGAAAGAATAGAGAAAATACAGTAATCATTTTCCCATGAAGGAAAAAGAAGATCAAGAACCTCATTGAAGAAAGTCTGCAATAACAAAGAAGCACTGGTGAAGATAAGAAAGCGTGAAAGGAAGAAAGGAAAGCTGCAAATTAACAGCAGTTTACTATGAAACATGATCACTCACTGAAGTGAATAAATACAACAAAAATTAGTGTCAGGAGATAAGATGCAATTTAGCAAAACTAAACTTGAACTGCAGAGTACCACGTTCAGGCATATGGAAGTTTGCACCTTGAAGAGGACTGCGAAAGTTGACCTTTAGTTTACATTGACTATTGAGCAACTTGGAAGCCTTTGAGATCAGTTATGATGTAGTGTTACAATCGCATCATTAATAAATATTAATTTTTAAGAAGTTAACAATTTCATAAAGTACATCACAAAATTATTTAGAAAGCATGTTTATTTTATATTGCAATATTCCTCAATCTAAACAATCTGTTGTAGTTAACAAGTTCTTAATGAAATTCTCATCTCACACAAAGGGTTACCAAACAAAAGATAATTTAAGGAACTTGAATTACACAGATGATGAAAACCCCACACATTGCATTATTATGACAAAGTTTAATATGTTTATCCATCAAAAAAAATAAAGGGGAGACCCTAATTTGTGTTCATATATTTGACTTAATCCTGACAAGCATTATAAAAGCATTATAAATATATAGATAAGTAGAAGCATGACAAATTGACAAAAATATCATTAGCTTGAAAGAGTCCTATTTATACGGTATATCTTCATAAAGTACACAATTCACTCACTTGATTCCGAGCAATTTTTAAGCCTGCAGCAACACCATTATGAAACTCAGGCCAAGAGACCACATCAGCTATTGTCCCTGAAGTGGCATTCAACTGTACCTGAAATACATAAGCTATGGTTAATAAATATTAAAGAATCAGGACAGTTTAAATATGAAGAATACAATATATGTGTGCATGAGTCACTTTGCATGGAACGATGACAGGTTTAAATTATGCAAAATCCTTTCAAAGGAATTTTTAAAAACAACCAAATTTTAAACATAGACATAAACGTGCACCAAATTTAACTTGAATAATATCAAAAGAGTTTACAATTAGAACAATTTTAAAAGGGTAATTTCATGGCACAAGATGAAATTGCATACTTCCTAACAAATAACATGAAGCAATCATAGCAATTTTGCATGGCTGCTACAAATTCCACATAGAAGTTTCATACTATTTTACTTAATGCATCAAGATTTCACAGTTACTGCTCTTGAGTTCTATATCACAATAGTTGAGGGACCCAAGAAACTTCTCCCCAAGGATAGCGGAATGGACAAGAGCGAAGGGATGGATAGCCCGAGCAAGGTAAGTAAGGGTGCAATTGGCAGTAGTTTTGAGGTAGGCAAAGTGATGGCAGGCTCAACGGCTGGTGGTGAAAACAGTCTCTCCGGGCTAGGCACTACTCCAAGTCTGGGTGAAGGTGAGATATCAGGTAAGGCAAGCAATGGAGGCTCTTCAAATTTTGGGTATAAGAGCTCAGAGGCATCATGGCATCCTGGTGATGGAGGTATTGATGCAAGCTCCCGTTGGGAAGGAACCATGCGGTTGCAACTTCACTGGCCATCGAAAGACAGACTGCAAATTGTAAAATTAAGCCTAGTTGGTAAATTTGTCTCTGCGGGGGCCCAACCCAAAATGGATCTCATTAAGAAATGGGCATTGACAAACTAGGGTGTAGGAGGTGTCGAGATTCAAAGCTTGGCAAACAATTTCCTACTCTTTGACTTTCAATCTGCTAAGGATAGGGATAAGGTTCTTTTGGGGGGCCCATGGTTCTTTGGAGCCAAAGGCTTGGCCCTCACGCATTGGTGACCAAGGGCACATAGGGACCCCAATCTATTTTCCAAGGTGCCTATCTAGATTAGGGTTTCAAGTGTGCCATGGGAACTTTGGACTATGGACTTCCTCAAAACCTAGTGGATTTTTTCGGGGAATTCATTAATTTCATCAAATTTACAAAGTCTAAGGCGCAAATGGGGTTTCCTCAGTTCTCTGTATGAAGGTCGCTATCTTCTAAGGACCTTGTGAAGGAGATTATTCTAGATCTCCCATCTAGAGAGGAAATAGTGATGGTGGAGTATGAAAATGTTTCGGTTGATCAACCACCCACCGTGTCAACCTTTGCAGGCTCCCATTGTGCTATATATGGGAAAAATAACCACATGACCAAGGATTGCAGGATCAAGTCCAAGGCCACCGCATCCAAGACAAAAACAGATGATGGGTGGACTGTAGTTGGGTGGTGCATTTGTAACTTGTCCTGACCTGCCGAGGAATCGTTGCCATCTGCCCAGACACTCCAAAGGTGGCTACTCGAAGCCCTTCTACCAGTCCCACAAGGGGTACCCCTCTTACCAAAGATTGCACTCCAAAGGAAAAAGGGAGGGATCTTCCCTGTTGGACTAGGTTTTAGCAATATAGGGCTCAACATTGCCAAAAATGACAAGCATCCTAGCAACCACAGTGGGCCAGGATGGTGGTTTCTCCATTGCTACTAACACAAGCCAAGTTGGGTGACCACCACGGCCAGTGACTCACACCAAGAAAACACAGCTAGAGATTGACCTAAGATCATAGACCACCCTAAAGGAGGTGCATAGGAAAAGCTCTAAGAGTAAACAATGAGAATCATTTCATAGAATTGCAAGGACCAGGGTACATCCTATAAACGAAACACCCTGAAAGATATTGTGCATAGGGAAGATTATAATGTCGTCTATTTGCAAAATACCAAACTACAATATCAACAATCCCATTGGTTGCAATGGCCAAGATGGGAGCTCCATTTTGTTGTTTGTTGGGGCTGAGCAAGGGGTTTGGCCACTCTTTCAAGGTTGCCATCGAATTTGGTGTACTACTCCACTTGGAGGATGACTATCTTCTTGGTTTCTTCTAGGGTTTCACTCACGAACTTCTACGGGCCACAAAGCTAGGAAGCACGATTACAGGAACTTAGACAAATTTCTCTACTGATGCTTGACCAATGGCAATGAATCATTATTGGGGACTTCAACCAACATCTTCATGTTTGGGAAAAATCTGGTGGTGACACTGATGAACGTTTGGGCTGTCAACATTTTCTACAATTCCTTTAGGAACATGAATTAGTTGATGTGGAGCTCATGGACTACAACTTCACCTGGTGCAACCAATGCCAAGGAAGGGAGCATATTACAACCCAAATTGACAAGGTTTGGATCAGCACCAATATCTTCATGAACTTTGAGGTTCTCACCTTCAATCAAGAACAACAGGCCTCTAATCATCAATCATTGGTGTGTCAGGTGGACATGCCTTCACCTCATGGGTCCAATCCTTTTTGACGTAAGTGGTCTTGGTTATTCAAACCTTGATCGCAACTAAAGTTGCAAACATCTCGGCTAGCTACCCGAATCAGGTGGATCCTTGGGATTTCTTGAAACAGGGACTCTCCAGGCTAAAGCACGAGATTAAGACCAAGAAGACAACAAAGAAATATTCCTTTCAGGCAATCAAGCCAATGTAGAGAGCAAAGCTGTTCGAAATTCAAGCTAAGTAAGAGGAAGGGGATCAACTAGTGGAAGAGAAACAATCCATGTTACAAGAACTTTAGGAGGCTTTTGCTAAGGAGAAACAGTACTAACAACAAAGGTCAAGGGTTCAATGGCTAAAGGATAGAGACGGGAACACCAAATTCTTCCTCACAAAGGCAAAAGACAACTATGACTTCAAAAGAATTCACCAACTTGTCCACAAAGGAGAAAACAAGGACTTTCAAAATTGCTCAAATTATGCAAAAGTAGTAGACTGAGATCTAGAGATACAAGGAAACCCTACCCATTTTAGCCCTAATCTAGTTGGTGGTGGGAGCATAGGAGAACAAAAAATTGATTAACCCATTCACCTAGGACGAACTAGAGTGCGCCATGGCCTCACTAAAAAGTGCCAACGCCCTGGGTCTTGATGGGTAGCCTATTCAATTCTTTAAGGAATATGCCAACATCCTGGGCAACAATATCCTTGATGCTTTCAATCTGATGCTCGAATGGTAGCAGGTGAGGCCCGAAATCAACTACTCCTACATTGTGCTCATTCCTAAAGTGTCAAATCCCACGGACCCCTTCCAATTTAGACCGATTGGGGTTTGTAATACACTGTTGCAGCTTTTCACTAAGATGTTAGTCCAAAGATTGGTGTCACTAATGCCGATTTTGGTAGGTGCATAGCAAACAGGGTTTATTAAAGGATGATACATCTAGGACCTGATCATCCTCCTCCAAGAAATCTTGCACTCCCTGCAGGAAACTAAGTATCTAGGTATGTGTGTCAAGCTTGATATAACGAAAGCATATGATATCGTTAGTTGGATTGCCCTTAGACATATTATGAGCAAAAAGGAACTACACTTGAATTTTGTTAATCTTTACATCCACCTCCAAGAATCGGGTGCCAATTCTTTTGATATCAATGGGGAACTTTGGGGGTTTTACTCCCTTGGGCAAGGATTAAGACAAGGAGATCCCATCTCACCCTACCTATTCATCCTCACTATGGCCATGATGCATACGTACTGTAAGTTGGAAGGGTTTCAAGGGCTGCAAATTGCTGGTGTGCAATATCTGTCAAAACACTACACAGATGATGCTATCTTGTTCTCTCGAGCGACAATTCCCTAGGCCCATGTGCTAAACAAAGCCTTGCACATGATAGCCATGGAAATGGGGTTGGAAATAAATAGAGGTAAGTCTACCCTGCACATTTTTAATGTTGATGGACATGTAAAGGGGATGGTTGGACAAGTGTTCGGAATTCACCCAGGGATGCTAGCAAATTCTTATTTGGGGATATCCATGTATGCCTGGAATAGGAAGAGCTCTTGGTCCATCCAAATCCAAAAGATCCAACAACAAATTGGCCACTAGACTAACCAATTTCTCACTAGGAAGGGATAGGTTTTTTTAGCAACTTCAGTTCTATTTGCTATCACTCATTTCACCACTTCCATTGCCACCCCTAGTGGGCATCATTCAATGGGTGGATCAGTTAATTAGGAATTTCATTTGGTCCAAGGGTAAAGGAGGAGAACACATGCACCTTGTTTCCTAGGACATAGTGACCAAGTTGAAGGCAGCCCAAGGGCCTTGAGGTCTTGGAGTTCCAAGACGCCATCAACATGGAACACCAGCTACTCACCAACTACCTAATGCAAACCAATGATAATTCAGCATAATGGATTCTCATCATGAGACCTAAATACCAACAATGGGTTGCAAGAACTCGAGACTCTCATGTTTGGCAGGCTTTATGCAAGTATGCACTTAGAATGTCCCAAAACAAAATGCTGAGGGCACAACCACAGGACATCATCCAACACAAATACTTCACAGTCAATGGCTGGAAGAGCATTTGGGCAGGTAGACTCCTTGAGAAAATAAATTCTTTCTGTGGCTAGCACTGCATGCTGCACTACCACTACATTCTTTACTCCATGCGCAAGGTGTGAACATACCTACCACCTATCCTCTCTGCACCTCCATGCCAGAAACAATTGTTCATTTCTTGTACCAATGTGAATTTTCTGATGTTCTTTGGCGCATTGTGGCTTTGCACCCGCCTCTTAGCCTTAATGGGAATTCCAAGGTGACAGCAATGCTGTGGTGCTTGTGGAGGGCATGTAACATGTTGATCTTCAGGTCTATGTGGCTACCTCCTCTTGCGTAGATTGCAACACTTGGACTACGACTATGGCATGAAGCTTTGAATGCAATGGGGGTCATGCCCACGTTCGAGCCTACTTGTTCTAGATATCAAGGGAATTAGGTCATGTAGGGCATGGTGTCAAGTGTGGGATGGGCAGACCTTCTTCTATTGTTGGAATGGGACCCAGAACTAGCTGATGAGGCCTTTTCCTGCAATTGGAGGAATAACTCAACAATGTTTCACAACGTGAGGGTCATGCTTACAAAAGTGGCCATTTCTAGTTACCTAGACATCCCCTTGACACAATAAGTCATTCTGCCTATGGGGCAGGGCCTCCAGGATGTTGCAAAGTTTTTCTAGGGCCCTATTCCTATAACAAGTAGTGGGCAAGTTTGTAAATCAGCCCTGTCACCGATGTGGCAAGATGCTGCAAAGATGGTTGAGCATTTTTTCATCCAATCAAGCAATGGCTGGAAACTTTAAGAATCGCACCTTGCCTTCCTAAAATAATTGCATCATGACTGCAACATGAACCTACCAAAAATTTTTCTTGCCTCACTGCGGCATCAATGACAGGGTAGGCATTCGAGGCTCATCTTAGCTCTATGGAGGGTGACAATGCCCCCTAACTCCTCAACCCACTTTCACTATGGTTTATGAATGACGTTGGCCTTCCCTCTCTACTAATTGCCTAACACAAGACCCTAGGGATGATGGGGACAAGGTGGGGGTAGGCACTGAGCAAGAGCTTCCTACTAAGGAGCCCTAGCAATAGAGTTTTGAAGCGAATCTACTTAAGACTATCAAAGATGCTACTAAAGCTACCCATATGGAGGAAACAGCTTTATGGGAGGTTAAATGGTAGTAGTGGGAGTAAGAGTTCAGTAGGATGTTGGAACAAGCAATGTTACAACATAAGGAAGTGGCTAAAGAAGAACTTAGGTGGTGTGACTTGAGGGAGGTAGCTCTCCAAAATGAGTTTAAAGAGGAGCTACGCAGGCAAATTTGGTAGGAGCTTCTACAGGAGGAACAAGAGAGGGTAGCACACGAGGCTGCAATGACAAAGCAGAGAGAGAAAGACCACCTAGAGGAAGAGCAAATACAACAACAACATGACTTAGCTCACGAAACCAACATACGTCGTTGGTTCCAAAATAGCAGGTGCCCATATGTTGTCATGAAAGTTAATCGCAATATGTCTTGGATTGCTCTATGTAGATATATTAGAAGAACCTTTGCCAAACTCCACTCAAATGGCCCAGGAAACAAAGTAGAGCAACGCCAAAAGGAGAAAAAATACAAGGAGTTCCAACAGACTGCAGCATTTATGGACACTAAAAGGCATCGGGCAGTTCTTGATGTGATCCACTCCTAGGAACAAGCAATATGCCGATGCATCCAATTGCATAGCCAATGTTGGACCCATGGCTAGGGCCGCTCTTGGTGTTACTGGGTTTAAGTTTGGGTTCAGTTGGGACTGGGCCTGCTATTCTTGGGCCTATCTGGTGTTTTATGTTTTCTATTATTTCAGTGTTTTCTTTTTCATGTGATTTAGTGATGCCTGCTTGTTGTGTTTCAGTCTATGATGATGGACCATTTTTGAGTTGTCCTAGTAAGTGGTGTAGCCTGATGGAAGCAAGCTTTGTTCTTGTTGGCATTTTGGCAATGGGAGGCACTTGAAAAGTTAAATTTTCACATTACTATGATAAGCATAGAAAGCAAATACACTAGAGATGTCCTTGAGAAGCTTCTACTCAAGAGGAATCATTCCCAGCATACAATGACAATCATTAGGTATTATCCAAGAGACAGGGATGTACAATGTCCTACACACAATGCCATGGAAAGTTAAGCTCATCCTTCACATCCGTGGGGCCATCCCAGCTGTTCCTCCAAAGACAGATCCTTGGTGTAGCCCTACATTCATGCGGAAGTTAGTAGTTTCTCCATAGACAACGCAAAGTCTGGTTGTGGCTCCATTTTACATGTCTTCAATAACCTTGATGTATATAATAGGAATATCTTTCTCCTCTAAAGTTCACCAAATAATCTCTCAAAGGAATCTATCACACGCTTTCTTTAAGTCAATGAACCGTCAAAAAGGACAATTCTCTTATGAGCACTTCTCGTATCTTTTCTTCTTCAGATAATTGCCTAATCTAGCATATCATGCATGTCAGACCTGCTTCAACACATACAGAGCCTTCTGCATGTTGACTGATGTACACCTCCGCTTTTAGAACACTATTCAAAATCCCATAAAGATTTAAAACATGAAGAGTGTTGCATCTGGGCTGAAAATGCAAAGTGTACTCTCACTAACTCCATTCATGCTACTGGAGCATAGTTCAGTTTTCTTGGTCAGTTCAAGCATACATGTGTTTTTCTCTGGTTGTTCTCAGTGGCAGTTACCAACAGGTCTACAGTTGTTACAAAAGGAAAATTTGTGTTTGAAAGGAGTTTGTTGGCAATGTGAAGCCATGGCTTCTGTAATTTGTCTTGTAACTACAAACTCATCAGATTGTGTTGTATCCAAATCAAATAAACTGCTTGAGAGGATAAAATGATGCATTTTTTTAACTAGAATAATAGGTTCTTGAGATTAACTGGAGTGCTTTCCTTTTTCCTTGGCAGTCCTTTGTTGAAAACCTAATTGTATCCTGGAAAGCCCATTTGCATAGTTCAAATCGAGCTCTAATGCAGAACTCCCTTTATTATCTTTTATCATTCTTCTGCTTTCTGTTAATTTCTTCTTGATTCATAACAGAATTATCTTAATTGGCTAGATTTTCTAGATTCTCCATGGCTCATTGGGAACTATAATTTTCTCTATTGAATGTGTAAGATTCTACTAGGACCTTGGTATCAGGCATAAGGGATAACCTTTGAAGATAATCTTCTAGTAATCTGAGTGTGTAAGAGACACCATCTTCCAGCTATGAGTGAATGCGCTGGGTTCTGATGCCTGGAAACACATTTTTGGAGGAAATTCAACCCCTTCCACTGAGACTGAGATGAGTTTCCTTGCATCTTTTAAGATTTTCAGAATCATTAAGATCAAAACCACTAACACGTTATCATTGACTGTGGTTGCTTTAACAGTGTAGCAATTGGTACTGTATGCTGGTTTTGCCTGGATTTTCATTTATCACAATTTTGATATTATGGATATTGTTTCAATCCTTGTGAGTAAGAGGTTTTGACAGCTCCTTTTCTAAAACAAATAAACAATTGGCATTTTAAGGGGTGTTATTCTCAAATCAGTATCATATAAAGTAGGATTCTGTATTAAAAAAGAGCAATACATCAAAAGCATGAAAGGCCATATTACTGACTACTTACAATCAAATTGTTCATAGATGTCACACGTCCTGACACATCTAAAGCTGGAATGATCATCGCCTGCATATTATACAATTAGTACCTGTCATTTCTGTTACTAGAGTAATAAAGCTATGCTCAGAAAAAAAGAAAAACTCTTTTTGTTTCCCTACAAAATATTAGAGTATACCTCAGTCAACATAGTAGTTGTTGAAGAAACAGTGAAAGCACCACGTCCAAATGGTAAAGCTGTTGTACGTTGTGTAATATGCCATAACTGTCCCTGTGAACGTTTTGCAAGTTATCAATGGGTGAATGAAAAAGCCAAAACAAGAAATTAAAAGTCTAATAATTCAATTTTGTGTTCATTTAGCTTGGTGTATATTGCACAATAAAATAATGTTAAGAGACTTGAGAGAGGAATCAGAGAAGTAAAGATTTTACAGATACCCCATAGGCATAACAGTTTGAGGAAACATTAAAATGTGAAAAGGACAAGCAACTTCTTTGCTTTTGGAATACATAAAAATATGAATTTCTTGATGATAAAATTTTCAACTAAAACCAGAAATTTCTTGGGATCATGGGATCTTAGAGATCAGCTGAGGACCTTTGATAAGCACTTCACAGAAATTTCTTGGGATCATGTAATAATTTTGATTTGATCTCTAAAATATATGTTGAAAGTGATGACAAAAAAAGATGTTTGCATGGCTTCTTAACGAGGATGCCATCCCAGGGTATGTTGGAGCAATGGGAGGCAAAGGTTCCAGGCGGTTGTGGGTACCATTCATCATTAGTGGCAGGTGGGCTGCACTTGCTCTCAGCTGCCACGCCCTCTATAGTCTCTAGGGTCTATGTTTTCTTTGGGGCTGTGCTGGGTCTAGTTGTTTGGTCTGGTTTGGTGTCTGTATGTTTGATCTAGGGGGTCTTGGGGTTTCTGGGGTTTTCTGGGGTTGGGTTTTCATGATGCCCACCCTATTGAAATCTTTTGATAGACCATTTTGCCTAAGCTCTATCGCTTGGTTTGTTATGGTATGGTAGTAGTTTTTAGGCTTTGGTTCATTGGGGTTTTACCTCCCCTTCTTTGTCCTCTTACTTTTGTCCGTACATATTCTTCTGTTTAATACATTCCTGAACTTTTCTCAAAAATAAAAATAAAAAACAAATGTCATCCCAATATACATTCAAGCAATGGGAGGCAGAGGTAGTGAGAACAATGATAGTGGGAATGGCATCAGTGAGGGTTTTGAGACAGCAAGATCAAAGGAAGCAATGGTTGTGGCAGCTCAGGGGCTGGTCCAAAGGGGCTGAGGATGCTATGGGCAATTTCAAGGGCATCACAGGTGCAAAGGGTGTGGATGTGAAGGGGTGCAGCTCTGGCCTCTTCGTGGTGGCCATGCTCTAGTGGGCTTGGACATTTGGCATCCTAGGATGGGGGGGTATTCATGTGGTTTCATGCTCCTAGGGAACTCTTTGTTTGTAGATGTGAGGGACTGAGGCAAAAGAGCATGCAATTGATGAGACTCAACCTCATTAGGAAGTTTGTTTTGGCTAACATCCAACCGCAACTAGATCTCATTTAGCATTGGGTGGCCGCCTCTTGAGGGGTGGCAAAAGTGGAGATTTGCTCCCTAGTAGGGGACCTCTTGTGATTCATTTTCCAAAATCTAGAGAGTAGGGACCGCATCTTGCTAGGAGGCCCATGGTTCTTTGAAGTCAAGGGCCTCACCCTCCCCCACTGGAGGCCAATAGCCTATTGAGATCCTAAGTTGTTCATTTAGGCTCCTATGTGTGTGAGGGTTTCAGGGATCCCAGGGGAGTTTTGGGTTGCAAACTTCTTGAGGATGCTTGCAAGCTTCTTCTACAAGTTCATTATGTTTGATAAGTTCATTGCGTCAAAGGAGTGCATGGCATATGCAAGGTCTTATGTCTAGAGATCTCTTTCCTCTGTGAACCTCTTGCAGGAGGTTCATCTTGCCCTACCCTTCAAGGAGGAAATGCTGGCCATTGAATATGAGAGTGTTCCTCCGAACGTGCCCAACCCTCCCCAGGCCAGGCCACCCGTAGTGTGTGAAATTTGTGGCAAGGGAAACCACGTCACCAAAGATTGTCAAGTGTACCATAGGGTGCCGAAACCAAAACCAAAGGCACCTAGAGATGGGTGGGTGTTGTTGGGGAAGAAGGTAAGGGTTTTGCCAACCCCTACCCCTCCTTCTTCCCCCTCCCCTCCCTCTCTTTGGATGGATAGATATTTCTGTTCTAGTTTCAGGGAGTCATTTTTCCCCACTCCAGAACTTGTTGAATGAGGTGTTGGAGTAGTTACCTTCGCCACTACAAGGTACCCCTCCTCCCCTTGCAATAGAGCTCCTGCCATTGGAGGATTGGGTCTCAACGGTTATGGACTCTTACATGCCATCATTGGAGCTAGTCACATGAAAGATCATAATGGAGGAAGACCAAGGCTTCTTAATGAATACCGAGACAAAGAAGCTAGGGAGGCTGAGTTTGCAATAGGCTCAGATGAAAAAAACCTAGTAGAAGATTGATTTGGGAACTCAAGGAATCCTTAAAGAAGTCTATAGAAACGATCTACCAGTAGACCATGAAGATCCTCTCATGGAATTGCAGGGGTCTGGGTATCCCCTATAAAAAAAGTACCTTGAAGAGATTGGTATGCATGGGAGACTACAATATCCACCAGGAGACTAAGCTCCAAGTCACACAGAAATGTTTTGTGTTGGCAGGGGTAAAAATCTTGTTTTTTATGAACTACTATGGAAGGGCCTGGGAGATTGCAACCCTTTCTAAAATGCTGATGGACCTCGATCATGCTTCCAACAAGAGTATCACCACATTTCTATCTTCGTAGGAACTATGGCTCACAAATTTCTATGAACCACAAGACTAGGGCAACTAAATACAATAACTGAATAAGATTGTAGCACAAAACGTGGATCTAAAAGCCTAGATCCTGATTGGATACTTTAATTGACAATTGTATACATGAGAGAAGACTCGTGGGGACTCATCTAAACATCCAGGCAGCCAGGAATTTCTGCAGTTTCTCCATATCTTCGTCATGGTGGCTGTAGACATCAAAGGCTACCACTTCACCTGCTTTGTACTTTTGTAATTTTTTTCGGTTAATATAACCCTGACCGTTCCTCTAAAAAACATTCAATTCAATGACTAATTGTAAAATATCAAACACAATTCGAAGTCAAATCAGAAATGAGTAAATGCTAGAGAAATGATTCTGTTTCAAATATAACCTGCTGATCATCATCGACAGGACCACTTGCAGATGTAACTACCACAGGTGTTGCTGAACAAAGAAGCCGCCTTACCTGCCAATTAGATTAACAAATTTTAAACGAAGAACCCTATTGTAATAGAATGACAAACATAGTTGGTAGGTTGGAAAAGGTAAAATGAAAACCCATACAAATTTTAAATATGCAAATACATTATAGAAAGTTTCCTTTAAGCATAAACTGCCATAATAATTAGATGACATACAAAATTAAATTTTCACTGGTATCATGATCAAGTGTTCAAAAATAAACACTGAACAATTGTTTATATCATGAGCAATGAATACTTTCGTTTTTCTATATAACAAAGTTTCACATTGCCAGTGTATCGCACATATCTTAGAATTTGATCTATTAAGTTGGAATTGCTATGCTTCAAATATAACAGTTTGGTTAATTTCAAGGCTAGCCGGTTGTTTAACGGTTAATAAAACATAACCCTGCAATTCTAAATTCTCTATAATGATGATGTAAAGTTCGTTGTTGCATTATCCTCATTCCACCACAGCAAGCATTTAAACCCATGACCTTCCGCTACAATCAAATATCTCATATCAGATTAGAAACTTATTGTCATGCTGATTAGCCGAAGGAAAGATCAGGAAGGACAGGAGAGCATCTAAAAAAGCATCTGTGAACTGAAGAGAGAACTGAGTTCTCCAGATAACACATCTACCATTCAATGAACAAAACTCTATACAGCATACGCAAGAAAAATGCATCATCCTAGATATGAGTTTCCCTAGACAAACAATTGATAATATTGTAAAATTATTATATATGTTTCCCAAAACATGCCATTTTCAATATGTCCGATAATTTTAGTATAGTGACCATGGAAAACCTCATTACATTGTAATTATTATAATAATTGCAATCATTGCAGCCATTGGAAAGTAATGCTAATAAAAAATATGACAGTTTCAACATTCATGCTACGTGTAGCTTTTAGTTTGATGAAGGGCTGAATATGCTAAAAATTGTGAGATTCAAATGATTCTAAGGCAACTTGATTTGTATATTACTTTAAAGTAAATCATTTAACATACATGCATGATCTGTGTTAGTTTATTAATTAACTAATTTTATTTTGATCATGATTCACTTTCTTCTTTATCAAATGCAAAATGTCATAAACAATCACATTCAAAACCCCATTTATCATCCACACTCACAACGCCCTTACCCTCATCTCAAAAACCAAAAGAAAAAAAAGTATTAATTCTCATAAACAAAATTTGAGCTTAGTTGAACAGAGAACAAATCAGAAATACACATTGGATACATCTTTTAATAAGAAAAGCTAAAACCTCTTGTACGTTGTATTGCATGAAATAGATAATATATCCGTACTCATATAATTGATGAAAATGGACAACTGCAATAGATTTTACCATGAATTGAATACCTCGCAAAGCCTCAAATCACGGCCAAATCGCAGCTGGGTATTTGAATTAAAAATATGTTCCATTCCATCAACAACTGCATCCTGCATAGATTCCAGTCTTTCCATTCCAGAGACATTTGTATCATGTGGATCAGTTGTTGACAATGGCACATTCAGAGGCTGCAAATGCAAAGCGTATGGTGAAGACATATGCAGAAGATTTAGATGATTTAACAGACTATCAACTTTATTTGGTGACTTCAAAGGAATTGCAATTCCTTTAGTTGCTAATGCCAAATCTTCACGCCCAACAAGAACATAAGCTGAGGGAGGCCAATCCAGTGGCAAAGATTCCCGGCATTTTTCAAGAGCCTGGTAAAATCAATATTGAAATAACTATTCATTAAATTCTTTTCAAATAAAACAACAAAGCATGTGTGTCTGTACAAAAATTTGCTTTTCAACAAAGCAGGACTATGAAAATGCCTACCAGGAACAAAAGTTTTGGAATCATTTAAATGGCATGTCTACTCTGAGTGAAAATATCGGACGTAGCCAGTTGTAGTGAACATGGAAATAAAACCATAATGATAGTGCTAACATAATTAATACTAAAGAAATCATTAATAGATGTAGAATATAAACAAAATATTAACAAGAAATGTGATAGGTGCTTTAATTCTCCTTGTAGAGATCAGAATCCTCAGCATGAATAAATCAATAACCTAGAATAAACAATAAGATTTGCTTCCAAACATACACTTAACAATTCTGTTTTTTTTTTTTTTGAGAGAATGTTCGGGATTGTATTACCAAGAGATATAGTACACAAGTATACAGTTTAAGGGTCATCAGGGATGGCCCACCGGAAAAAGGGGGGGGGGGCGCGGGAGCCTCGGCACCCCTCTTGAACTCAAAACTCAAAAACCAACAACTGGGGGGGTGCGCACCCCCAACGACCAACCGCTGCCCCCCACCACCAACCCACAAGGCGGGGGGCAGAGAAAACAGAAAGCATTTGCGCTGCCAGCGGGGGTGGGGGCCTTAGGGGCGGGTCGGCAGGCGCACTGCGGTCGTTCAAGCTCATGGAGCAAATCAAGGATGTTGCGGTGCTCTTCAGTGTCCATGAAGTTCACCGCCTGCTGAATGCTCTGCATGACAGACTCTCGCCTACTCCGATCAGCCGGAGAGTCCCCAGCATCCGGATGGAAACGCGTAGACGTGCGTCAGATATGTTGCCTGAGCTCTCACAACTTATGCCCAAGATGCTGTATGGGCAGCGTCCCCCCCTAAGCCACTGACGGGCACTGTGCTCATGCGCCCGGTCAAGTTGTCTTTGTCGCTGGTCTTCCTCTTCCTGCAAGTGTTCCTGTTCTTCCCTTGCCGCCTGCTCTTGGGCTCGATGGGCCGCCTCCTCCTGGCGCAGCTCCTCCCTAACCTGGTCTCGGATCTCATCGATGAGCCGGGCCCATGTAGCCTCTGCCATGAGCGCATGTTGTCGCGTCATCTCTTGTGCTTGTTCGTGGAAATGGGCCTCTTGCTCGGCACCATTTGCTTGGAATGAGTTACTTAACAATTCTGTTAGTAACCTGGAATGAAAACAATGATTTGCTTCTAAACATTTTCTTTGGGGAGGCAATACCAACAACCATGAATAACTGATAAGGAACATATTAATATGGAAGCTGACATTGAACGCATTTCACAACAATTGGGATATTGGAAGCAGTTTGAATGAAAATTGTTTAGCACATGGCATTTGTTCTTAGTATTAAATTACACTGCCAGGGTAACATCGTTGTAGGTATATACTTGGGGGATATGGCAATGCATGATAGCCAATTGGTTCTAAATGGATACTTAAGGCTTGCAGTGTGATTGAGCCAATATCAAATATAGCACATTGGATCAGCACTCTTACGTGGGACTCAAATATGACATCAAGTAAAAAATTGGATTAATGTGGAGCATGTGGTATGTATTAATGTGGCTTAGGCACACTTGTGATTATTGGAACTGTTTCCAACATAACGCTTCGCAAAATGGCAAATATGACTTTTTCAAGGAAGAAATTCTTTGGTCCAATTGCACCGTTGCATAGCATTTTTTGAGACAATTCTAACGATACTCATATTGTGTGGGTACCCTTTCCCAAAACCATTTCCCTGATGATGTTAGTAGAACCGTGACGTTAATGGGAACCATAAGGGAATAGCCTTAACTTCAAAGTGGCACATGTAGTTCCACGTCTATAAATGAAGACATGTAAGCAAGCCAAATAATGTTGCGAAAATCATCAAAGCGAGAGGTTGAGTCACCAAAACTAGCACCCATTTAAAGCAGATTGTCAAAGAAGAAGTTATTAGAACCCAACAAAACTATGATGTCAGTAGAACCATTGCCACATCATCATCAAAGATGGAACCATATAACTTAAACATTGCAATGCTTGAATTAACATTTGGCCCGAGCAATAGTTGTAAAGCAGAAATTGGTTAGTGCTATCATAAATTTAAAGCACGTCGGATTCAAATTAATACAACCCATGCAAGATCAAATGTGCATTTAAGCCAATTGAATCTTCATGAACCACTAATGCAAACAAACCAAAGAAAGATATAGAACAGCAAGAATGTGTTTTCAAGTGAAGAGAGAAACAGCGGGATGGAGTTCTACAAAACTGCTTTTCAAGATTTCAAAATCAAGCACAACCACATAGTATTCTTGAAGGACAAGAGCTAGGCAAGCTTGCAAGAAGAATTTCGAGACTCTAAGATACCCGAGGTTGCACCTTTAACGACTGGCGGCGATGCCAAAAGGCCAGGGTACAGAGCAATGCAAGGCACATTGCATCTAATAAGGTTCCCCATGGTATAACAAAAGGGGGTAAATTGTTATGAGATGCAGTGGTAGACCTCCAGTATCCCAAGTTCCCAATTAGTTTTGTCTAGGGGGTAAATTGTTTAGCTCAATTCAAAGAAATAGATTAGTGAATAATGGTACCACAACTCTGTCTAATATCTGTGGTTCCGATGGAATAAATTTCTAGACTGTCTATTGAGCTATGTCAGAGATTCAATTTATCAATTGGCCTCCATAAGTACTATGCGAAACTCAGGTGGAGAGGAACACCTATGAAACAACTGTTGTTTTCACGGAATGAGTGATTTGCAGATTATTTGTAAGATTTCCAGGTAGGTGCTGACAGTAGAACCAACAATAAATTGGAACCTTGAAGACCCAGAGCTAAGCAGAATCAACTTGAAGTTTAATAGGTGACTTGGATGGAATGATATTTACAAGAATTTCAAGGTTCCTCACTTCCCAAAAGGTTTGAAGACGCCTACGGAAGTAGAAGAAAGGCTTAGTTCCAAGTCCACCTACACTTCCTTGAAGGTGGAGGATGTAAATGAAAATACAGTTAGGTTCCAGCAGCTATAGGCAAGTTTCTAATCTAGAACCTGAAGTGGAACCAAAATATTGGATAGAGAGGTTCCCAGTCTAGATGAATCTTTCAATTCTGACGATCATTGATCTAGTAGTGTTGGACCAAAACATGGTCTACTACTTCAACTCTAACTTCCTCATTAAAAGGGTGGAAACATTAGCAACTGTGGAGATCAATGATTCTAAACACGGAGAAGTGGAAAACAGTTCACAACAGATTCCAGAGGAACCTGCAAGGTCACCATAGATTTCAAAGAAACCAACCCAAAGCCCTTCAAGTAAAAGTCGTGAGGAAGCAACAGAAGAGGTAAAATAGAGGACTACCAAAAGGGTCAAAATTGGAACCTCCAAGTTCAATAGAGAACCTGAGGAATCAACATCGCCACCATTGTCCACATTTCCGCATTGGTTCTATAATGTCATTATAATATAGTATGGTTTTTAGAGCACAATGTGCATGAGGCACCAATAGCAGTGAACCAATTCCAGCTATCTCAGGTCCAAATCAAAGATCCCGAAACAGTGAGACAGGGCACAATGGTGCCAAAAGCTGTTCCAGAACAATAAGTAGTTTCATCTTCAGCAGGGCCATACTACCTCCAGGACATATTTGAACAAATACAGAAAGCAACCACTGAAGGTATGCAGGAAATGAAATCTCTGATGAAACAAAAGGAACAGGTAAACTTTAAAAAGGACAAACAGATTAAATCATTAAGTCAGTTGGTTGCTGCACTATCAGAGAGGAACCTATATCTTGAAGATGAAAAATTCAAGACACAAGAAAAATGGAAGGAACTGGTGAAACAGAACCAGTCCTTAAAAGATGAAATTGGAAGGTTAGAGCAGCAGCTGAAAGTGAGCCATTTCAATTCCTTGTTTTATTATATTACAAATATTCAAAGTTTAGTCAAGGATTTCCAAGAAGGGCAAGAGACAGGCAAAGAGTTCCAACGGGTGATTGAATTTGAGATAGGGGGCATGGTGGAGGCAGGCTCTTCACTGGTCATGATTATGGCATGTCATTTGCGTCCTCATTTGATGGGCCAAGTAAATCAAATAAATTTTTTTGTGGACCAGAAGAAAGACGAGATCTCTAAGGATCTCGAGACCATTATGAGATTCACACAAGAAGAAGAGAATATCAGAGGAACAATGCTCCAACAATTGAATGAAGTGTATGACACAGTAGAAGCATCCCAAATAAAAGATTTCAAGGACCTGAACCAGGCTCATTTTGCCACGGTTTATGACAGGACTAAAAGGCTAGAACCAGAACTTTGTTGTCAAGTGAATGATGTTTACGTGAGGTCATGATGGCAAAGCACGGATGGATGTCAGTGACCAAAGTAATGAAAAACATCATAAATAGCATGGTTACCAATGTAAATCACTTCCATGAGGAAATGAAGCCTAACGTATTACTCTTAAGCACTATTTACCATGATTTGCCTAGTTTGCCTATCGGAGCCAGGAAGGAGACATTATGGGCCTACTGAGGAACTACTCGTATCTAGAGAAATTCCGGTGACAACATCTACAGCCATAAAAGGAAAAAAAAGGGAAGGGAGATATAAGGGATAGGAAAAAGTAGCAAAAACATGCTGAAGTTTTTGCAATTTTTGTCTTTGTAATTTGTAAAACTTGCCATTTTGTACAATGATTTACCAGATTCAATTCAACAAGGTTATGTTGTTAGTTTGTTATTTGTGTCTATTTTTCATTTTGCAGAGTGGTTATGTTTCAGATGTTCAATCTAAGTTTTAATTCTAAGTTAGATTGATCATACTGAAGTTGTATTGTTCCGATATTTAGCAAACCATGTAGGGATAATCCTGCGTCTTTAAAAGTTTACTCCTGTGCAAATTGATTTTCTCGTTTCAAAGGAACTGTTTTATTCAAGATCTTACTTGCAAATATTGGCCATGCTCATGATGACATGTATTTTTAATATGTTTAGGGTTTGCTTTATATTAGATGGCTAGAAAAGGACAAAAGGACTTATTTAGTAAGGACTTAAGGCTCTCTTGAATGTTGTCACTCATTCATAACCTTGTGTAACACCCATTCCTAGGACAATAGCAGAGGCACAGGCAAGAGGGTCAATGGAGGTGCAAGTCGGAGCATCAATGAAGGTCCAAGCAAAATCGGTGCGGGGTTGTGGGGAGAGGGCAATGAGAGCAGGCACAGTGATGCAGCAACTAGACCGAAGGGGACAGCTCGGGGTGGCAATGCCTTGGGGGAGGGGCAACCCAAAGGGACTGGTGGAAGAGTTGGAAGGATTTTCAACGAGGGGCTCAAGAATCTTGGATCAGGTGCTTCAAACACTTATGGAGCCAAGAAGGTGGCAAACTAGCACCTAGGCGATGGCAGTCCGAAAAAAGGGGAAGTGATCAAGTTACATATTCATAATCTGCCCAATGAAGGGGTGAGAATCTTAGAACTTATCCTCATTGGCAAGTTTGTGTCAAAAGGAATGAGACCTAGGTTAGACATACTCATGCGTTGGGCCACTACGACCTGGGGACTGGAAAAGTTGCAAGTCAAGAGCTTAGCAGATGAAAGAGCTCACCCCATATAAAAGAACTACCCTACGTGATTTGGTGAGAAGGGAGAGATGTGAGGTGGTTTGTCTTTAAGAAACAAAGCTATAGAGGTTGGAGACCCATCATCTAAAGTGGGCTAGCTATCTTGTCTCAAAAACATTACAATCTGATTGACTCCTCTTCCTAGAGCATAATGGTGCAGTTGGCGGAAGAAGGGATATGGATCACAAATTTTTACAAGACTCAACATTGGGAAGAATGTCTGGGGGAATTGCGAAGGTTTGCAACGTTGGTTGACCAAAGGTGGTGGATTGTGATTGGTCATTTCAACCAAAGATTGTACCCATGGGAGAATCAAGGGACGAAATGTCAATTCTTTTAGGGAGTCAACAATGCTTGGACTTTCTGAAAAGGCATGATCTAGTGGACATGGAGGTTGAAGATTGCAAATTTACATGAAGCAACTAATGTCAGGGATGGGATTTACTCCTGACACGTATTGATAGGGTCTACATCAGCACTAATATTTTGCTGGAGTTCGAGGTACAAGTCATCAGAAAGGAAAGACAGGCTTTGGACTATCAGTCACTTGTGTGTCAAGTGGGAAATGTGGTCGGGTGGCAAGTTCATGCTTTAGGTTTGAACAGTCCTGACTGTTGAAGCCATGGCTCAAGCCATTAGTGACACAAATCTAGCAGGATTATCCTTTGCGGAGGTATACCCACAATTTTTTGAGGGCCAAGTTGTGCCACATCAAGAATGAGATTCAATCGCTTAATGTTGTTAAGAAATACTTTTCTCAAACTAATAGGGCAGGGCTGTTATCTTGGCTAGCTTTAGTTCATGCCCGCTAGGAGTGGGAAGAAGAGGTTATGGTGGAATAACATGCATTGTTAAAGGAGCTATAGAAATTGGCGACTGAGGAAGAACTATATTGGAAACAGTGTGCCTGGGCCAAATGGTTGAAAGAGGGGGACAAGAACACAAGTTTCTTCTTTGCAACGACCAAGGCTAATAACTCGGGTAAACATATTAAGCTTCTCTAGGATGGTCTCACGCTGAATGATGCAAAGGTATTGGGCAAATATTTGGACCTACAACAGGGTGAAGTCAGTGTCAATCCCTAAGGTGGCCAATCCCTTGGACCCGTCTCATTTTCGCCCGATTGGGATGTGCAGTATGCTAATTAGACTATTTACTAAAATGCTAGTTAAGCATCTTGAGCCACTAATGTCGTGGCTAGTTGGGGGGAACCAAGCAGGGTTTGTCAAAAGTAGACATATCCAAGATCAGATCATTCTTCTCCAAGAGGTTATGAACTCAATTCAAAATGCTGGGTACCTCGGTATGTGCATCAAGCTAGACATTCAAAAGGCGTATGACACGGTGAGCTAGAAGGCGCTTGCTAATATTATGCAACGCAAAGGGTTCAAGCCACGATTTACAAATTTGTGCATTCACATTCAAGCCTGGGGGCATATTCTTTTGATATTGGGGGACAGTTATGGTGATTCTCCTCCCTTGGACAGGGGTTGCAACAAGGAGATCCCTTATCTCCCTACCTTTTCATTCTTGCTATGGACATTTTCCAAACATATTGCATGACGAAGGGGGTTCACAGCCTGAAGGTGGCTGGGATTGATTGCCTAATAGAGCATTATGTCAATGACACGATGCTATTCTCAAGGGCATCTATGCCATAGGCACAAGCAATCAATCATGCATTAGGTAAAATGGAGCAAGAGTTGGTGCTAGTTGTCAACAAAGATAAATGCAAAATGCACATGACTCATACAACAAGCTGGATAAAAGGTAAAATTTTACAAGTGTTGGGAATGCTAGTCGGGACAGGGCAGGATGCCTACCTAGGGTTTCTAATGTATGCATGGAACAAAAAAAATCCTTGAAGCAACTTTATCCAAACGTTACAGCAAAGCCTTATCGACAACGTTCCCGGGTCCGATGGATTAGGGAGGGGGACAAGCTGCCAGGGAACTTTATCCAAACCATGCAGCGAAGCCTTATCAACCGCTTCGTTTCGAGGGGTGCCCGTCCGCGGCTGGACCTAATCTAGCGATGGGCCCAAGAGCAGTGGCAAGTGGGGGAAGTCGGGGTCCGCAGCCTGTCCATGGACCTCCTTCTGTTTATTTTTCCCTCTTGTCAGGCCAGGGATTCGGTTCTGCTGGAAGGCCCGTGGTTTTACGGGGCGAGGGGTCTAGCTTTGACCCCATGGCGTCTCGGGACCCATCTTGAGGCTGACCTATTTACCAAAGCCCCCGTTTGGATGTGGGTTTCCAGGATCCCTTGGGAACTTTGGAATCTGGTTTTCCTGCAGAAAATCGCGGGATTCTTCGGCGAATTCATCACCTTCGACCGGGTCATGCAATCAATGGAGCGCATGGACTTCACCCATTTCTACATCTAGCGCCGGTTGGCGAAGAAGGACCTCATTCGGGAGGTCATCTTGGAACTCCCCGGGTAGGAAGAAAAACTCCAGGTTGAATTCGAAAACCTGGAAGCGACAACAGGACCCAAACGCAGTGCTGGGACCCAGGGGAGCAAAACAACCAGCTGCGCGCGCTGCGGGAAACCCGGCCATCAAGAAGTTGCCTGTCGGGTGCAGGGAGCGAGGCCGCAAAGACCAAGGGACCAGGCCAAACAAATGTTCGAGGGAGGTGCATGGGTCACAGTGGGCCGCAAGGGCCAGATACACCTGACCTTTGACAGACTGCCCCCCCAAAGCCCCCCCACCCCCAGAAGATGCCATCCCCTGCCCCCCTCCCCACCCCCTCCACCCGCACAACCCTCCCGCACTGTAACCACCCCCC
>MNCI01032318.1:294234-324269 GCA_015680685.1 Gnetum montanum | reverse complement strand
GAAGGCACCAGGGGATAGAAACCACACCCGAAGAACCTGGATGCAACCCAGTGATGCGAGGCGAAGAAGGTCGACCCGGCCAGCCGAACGAGACTCGGGCTGGAGGCAAGCAAACCCAACGGAACATCAACTTGGGGCTCCAACAGACCCTCCGGGAGGTCTACCAATGCCGCACCCCCAGTCACACATGAACTTGTTCAATTGGAATTTTAGGGGACAAGGTACCCCCTATAAAAAAATTACCCTACGCAGAATTGTTCGTGATGAAGATTGTGATATTGTTTGCCTCCAGGAGACCGAGCTGCAGGCAACGGAGTCGCACCTTCTCCACTGGGAAGGGTGGACCACCCACGTGCACCCCTGTTTGGGCCGAGCCGATGGACTCGCCATTCTGGCCCGCTACGCCATGATTCTAATGGATGTGTCACAGTGGGCCATCACTGTCTAGCTCCCCTCACAAGGGGTCTGGTTGACTAACTTCTACGGGGCGCAAATCTAGGAGCAGCGGTTACACGAGTTAACCCGGGTGGCGACGCTGATTCCAGACCATCAATCATGGATCGTGGTGGGGGATTTCAACCAGCGTCTCCACCCTTGGGAGAAATCTAAGGGGGCTGCCCCCCCTCCACCAGGGGCACATGAATTCCAGACTTTTCTGGCAACCTTCTCCCTAGTAGACCTGCCCATTGAGAACTACCGTTTCACATGGAGTAATCGGAGGAAAGGCTCGGACCGCGTCCTCACCCGCATTGATCGGGTTTGTGTCAGCACTGACCTCCTCCTCCATTCCTCCATCCGTGTTTCGGGACAGGAGCGGGTCGCCTCAGACCACCGCTCGCTGATCTGTTCTATCAGGCCGGATAAACCCCGGGCCCCACAATCGTTCCGTTTCGAAGCTACCTAGTTAGCCAAGCCATGGTTGAAGCCATTGGTGAAGGACATATGGGCAGACTACTGGCCTAGCCAGGGGGACCCCCGAAACTTCCTTAAGGAGGCCTTACTTCGTCTGATCCGGGCCCTACCTATGGATGATAAGTTCTCCTTCCAAACGGGCCTGCGGACACTCTGGGATCAGCTTGGTCAAATCCAGGCCCAGCAGGAAGCAGGAGAGGACCTGCATGCAGAGGAGCAGCACACATTGCGGCAGCTCCAATCCCTTGACCTGGAAGAGGAGACATACTGGCGACAACGTTCGCGGGTCCGATGGATCAGGGAGGGGGGCAGGCAAACCAAATTCTTCTTTGCCATGGCCAAGACACGTGGGGGGAGCCAGCCATGTTGTCTCCGCAATCAAGACGGGGAGACAATTGATGATCTACAGCGAGTTGCACACGAGCTAGTGCAATACTGGGGTGGGATCTAGGCCAAGCACCCCACCAGGCCCATCTCGATCCACGTGCCGCAAGTGCTAAGCGAGCACGACAATGTGCGATTGTTGACCCCGTTCTCCTGGCAGGAACTCACTGCTACGATCAACAGCATGTTGGGAGGAAAAGCACCTGGTCCTGACGGCTGGAGCCTTGAATTTTTTAAGACTTTTCTAGATATTGTGGGACCCAATATGCTAGATGCATTCAATCTCATGCTGACCAAGAGGCAGGTCCGGAAGGAAATCAACTGTTCCCGCATTGTGTGCATTCCAAAGCAATCTGACACGCATCGCCCTGAACACTTCCACCCTATCGGAGTATGCAACGTACTCATTCGGATCTTCTCCAAGCTTCTGGTGCATAGGCTTGTACTGCTCATGCCCAGGCTTGTGGGGATCAACCAGGCGGGTTTCATACAAGGGCGGGCCATTCAAGACCAGATCCTCCTCATGCAAGAGGTGCTTCATTCACTTCGAAATTCGAGCTTCCCCGAGCTTTGCCTCAAGCTTGATATCACTAAGGCATACAACACACTCAGCTAGGAGGCATTGCAGTCCATCATGCACCTGAAGGGGTTTGATCCACAGTTCATCCAGCTATGCATTCACATGCAATCCTCGGCCGGTTTCTCCTTTGACGTGGGGGGGCGATTGTGGGGCCTCTCAACTCCAGGTAGGGGGCAAAGGCAAGGGGACCCACTCTCACCCCTCCTCTTCATCATCGCCATGGACTTAATGCAGCACTACTGCAGCACATCCGGGGTGGATGGTTTGAACATTGTTGGGGTGGCATGTCGAGCTGAACACTATGCGGATGATACGATGCTGCTCAGTAGGGCGGCGGTCCCACAGGCACGATGCATCAACGTTGCTCTATCCCGCCTGGCTGCCGAGTTGGGGCTGGAGATCAATAGGACCAAATCTTCAGCCCATTTCATTAATGCTGATGAACAAGTTAAAAATCAGGTGATACAAATTTTGAACATCCTGCTAGGGACAAGCAATGACACCTATCTGGGCATCCCCCTCTTTCGATGGGGACAAACCATGGCATGGGGCCCGCTGGTGAAAAAAATTGAGAGAAGAATGGGCCACTGGGTGAATCGATTCCTAAGCCGCAAAGGATGCCTGCTCGTGGCAACAGGAATCCTCATGGCAATCGCTCATTTCGTGGTAGTTATTGCCACCCCCCCCTAACGCCATCATCAATGCAATTAACACGCTGATCTGTAGCTTTATCTGGGAGGGGGGCAATGGGGGGAGCAAACTCCACTTGGTCCGTTGGGAACGGGTGGCGCACCCCCGAAATGCGAGTGGTTTGGGCATCACGTCCTTCGAGGACGAACTGATGTTGGGACAACAACCATTGGTGCTTCGATTTACGTGCCCACATAGAGAACCGATCTTGTGGATCCGCATCATGAATGCAAAATATCTACATTGGGAAACGGGGTGCGGGATTCTAGGCCCTGGCAAGCGCTGTGTCGGCACGCACGTGTGATGCAGGCTCGAGGATGGTGGGGCCTCGAGCCGCGTGCCCTACTGACCGCCAAATATCCCCGAATCGATGGCTGGCAACAGATATGGCAGGGGCGGCTGCCCGAAAAAATCAAAATATTTCTTTGGCTGCTCAGATGCGACGCGCTACATGTGCGTGCCCTCCTGCGATGGCACGGGATTTTGCAGCACGACACTTGTCCATCATGCGGCGCAGCAGCAGAGATGGTGCAACACTTTGCGTTCGATTGTGAGTGCATGCACGCCACGTGGCGTGTAGCGACAGTGCCCCCCCCCAGCTCCCCCCAATGCACCTCACATGCGATTCTTGGGCCACGCTACTTTTATGGGTAGCGTGGAAAGCATGAAACAACACTGTTTTCCTGCAAAAATGGCGCCCCCCCCCCACCGCGGCTAGTCTCCCAGGCTCTCAATGCGTGGAAAGAAATCGAGGTGACAATGGGAATCACGCCCACATGTGAACCGGATTGCGCTGTGTTCCAGGAGGACGAAGAACTCTGGCAAATGGTGACCCAATGCGGCTGGTCTGACCCTCTACAACTGCTGGTTGGGGATCCTGATCTGGCAGACGATGCATTCTTCTCCAACTAGGCCAATGACTGCACCTTTTTCCGAGGCCGTGAAATCTTGATCACAGAATCTTCAATGGCCAACTGTTTGGGGGCCCAGATCGCTGGAGAGGTCATCCTGCCTTCCACCCGCGGCCTGCAAGACGCAGAAATGTTCTTTAATGGGCCCGTTCCTCGAACCAAGAGCCGACAAGTACCCAGATCTTCCTTGCCCCGCCTCTGGGCCCGAGGAGCAGATCTGGTTGACAGATTTTTTGTCCAATCTGGCAACAGTTCCAAGCTACAAGGCCTACACTTTGCTTTTCTACGTTGTCTCAAGTTGGGTCGCCAGGTCAACCTCCCCCGCTTTTGTCTGGAGGCCCTCCTACTCAAGCGCTGCAACCACCACTTAGGTCTAATTCTGGCCCTGTGGCGGGGGGCAGAGGAGGGGCAGCACCCCTTGTCCTCTGCCCCCCTGTGAGGGGTCTCTCTGGAGCGCCCCCCCCCCCCCCGACAAGGCCCCAGGCCCCTATGATTTTGCTCGGACAAGGGAGCGGCTGGTCCCTCTGGGGTTCCACCTTCACGCGGGGCCGGAGGACCCAACGGGAGCGGCACCCCCCCCACCACCTTGACAGACCAGTCTCCACCCCACCAAAGACCTATGGCCATGGGAACTGGAACGAGGAGATTCAGTAGGCCATGCAGAGGGCCGCGGACAAGGCGCGGGAGGCTGAGAGAAGGGAGTGGGAAGCCAAATGGCATGAAGCCCTCGCACAGGCCCGGGCCGACCTGGAAGCCCAATTCTCTAAGCGCGAACAGGAGCAGGTGAGGTAGTAGGACCTCATCGCTGAGGCTGCCATGGCACACCTAACTGACGAAATCCGGGCCCAAGTGTGGGAAGAGTTGATCCAAGAAGACGTGACCCAGAGACAGCGGGAGCAGGCGGAGCAGGAGTGGCTTCAAGAGGAGAAGGACCAGCGACAACGGCAGCTCGACCGAGCTCATGACCACAACACCCGACAGTGGCTAAGAGGGGGGCGGTGCCCGTACCTCATTCTTGGCATCAACTGTGAGAGCTCCTGGGCTGAGCTCAAACGCCATATCCGTCGAACCTCAGCGCACTTCCATCCGGATGCAGGCGCCTCGCAGGTAGACAGGAGCCGACAGGAGTCAGCCATGCAGGGTATCCAATAGGCGGCCAGTTTCATGGACACGAAGGACCACTGGAACACTCTAGATATCCTCCATGAGCTGGAGCGCCCCGACTGCGCCTGCCAACAGCTGTCGACGAACCCATAGGGGGTTTGTCGGCCTCGGGTGGTGGGGGACGCTTGCCCCCCCTCCACCGGGTCGATGCCCCCCCCCCCCCCCGCTGTAGCGGTGATTAATTTGGTGGATTAGTTGATTCGAAATTTTGTGTGGTTTGGTGGATGAGGCGGATCCAAAATGCATTTAATTGTGTGGGACATTATTGCGTGGCCAAGAGATGCAAGTGGGTTAGGTGTGATGAAGTTTCAAGATTTGATTATGATGGACCATCAAAGGATGACCAGCAACCTAACTGGAGTAAATGCAAATCATGCCCAATGTATTCAAATTGTTAGAAATAAGTATGATCAATGGGAGGCTCAGCACAGAGATTCAAATATTTGGAGGGCATTATGTTAGCATGCCAATGAGATGATTAATTCAAGTATGATGGCTAGATCACCCTTTGACATAATTGAAAAGAAATACCTGATGGTGATGGGTCAACGCAATCTGTGAAAAGGGCAATTGCCGAAAAAAATCAAGTTTTTGTTTGGCTAATTAATCATGACACGTTGCCTATACGAGTAGTGTTGAGAGTATGGAGGATCGACATCATGACAATGTATCGGATGTGCGAGTAGGAGCTAGAAACCATTGCACACTTTCTTTTCCAGTGTTCTTACATGTGTGATGTGTGGCAGGTGCTAATGCATCCACTTGCTTCCCAGGACAACGTTTTAAACAGGGATTCTATTGCCACTATGGTGTTGTGGACATGTTGGAAGGCTTGAAATAGCTGGATTTTCCATGGGGTGTGCTTGCCTTTGCTGACACGAGTGGTTTTGCAAGGGTGCCAGTTGTGGCAGGAAGCTGTTGCAGGAATGGGGCAAACGTCGACCTTTGAGCCAAACTGTGACAGATATTGAAACAATGAGGAGCTATGGAGACTGCTGCATAATGCGGGGTGGACCATTCTACTGGAAACACTACAAGGGGACCCGAAGCTTGTGGATGAAGCCTTCTTCCGCAATTGGCCTGGGGACGCAACTAGCTTTCAGGGAGTTTGTATTATGTTGACTGAGGAGGCGTCGGAAGGCTGTCTAAGGATGCTTACTCATGGGGACATCATTCTCCTACTAGATCGTGGGTTTCAAGATGCTCAGGGGCCATTACCAAGATGGCTAGTGGCCATGTGCCCAAGTCTACTCTACCTCAAATTTGGCAAGAGGTGGCAAAGTTGGTGGACCATTTCTTTGTACAGTCCATCAATGCCTAGAAGTTAAAAGGGGTCCACTTCAGTATTTGAAGTGCCTTTGGTTAGGCCGCCAAGTTACTTTCCTAAGATCTTTCTTGGAAGCGTAGAAACAACAATGGAGGGGTCACCATTTGAGTTTGATCCTTATGCTATGGAAGGGGGTGAATCCTAGGCCGTTGTGTCCTGAGCTGCAGGTAGTTAACTAAAGAAGACAATTAGGGACAAGTAAAATGGAGATTGCTTTTCAATTTGATCCTAAACTCAAGGGTTCGATGCCCTTGGCGAAATATCCAACGAGGGGGCAGATGCCTTTGATGTTGGAGTTGCTAGAAAGGGCTATTCTAGATGCCCAAACAAAAATACACGAGCTAGAGGCCAAAAAAGTCGTGGCCAAAACAATGGCCATTTCTATAAGAGAAGAAAGTACCGAGACACAAGCTAAGGCCATTGAGGAGGCGGTTGACTAGGCCAAACATGAGGAAAGGCATGGTTGGGAAGCCAAGTGGGAAGCCCGTGAGCAAGAGTTTGAGCATCGGTTGGGCCTAGCTGAGCACTGCTTCACTGAGCGCAAAAAAGAGCTCAAGAGGTGTTGGAACCTGCACGAGTTAGCTAGTCGTGCATTACTCAAAGACTCTCTGAGGGAGCAGCCTAGAGAAAAGCTTAGACAAGAGGAGGTGCGTAGTGTTGAGAGGGAAAGGGTGGAACAAGAGCAATGGGAGATGGAGCAAGGGGAGGCCACGAAGATGCAACGTCGATTGGACCAAGCTCATGAGCAGGAGGTTTAGTCATGGTTGCATTTTGGGAAGTGCCCATACCAGGTTATGGGTATTTGCTGCAACATGACTTGGACAGCACTGTGCAGAGATATTAAAAGGACAACAGCTCAGCTACATCCAAACAAGATGGGGACATCGAAGGAGCAAGTGTGAAAGGTGAAGGCGGCTAAGGAGTTTCAGCAGGCTACAATGTTCATCAATACTGAGCAACACCAATCTAGGCTTGATGCAATTCATGCCCAGGAGTGGGTGGCTTGTCCTTGTACAAGATTACCTAGGCATCTGTAATGGTTGTTTTTTAGGGGGAGGAGGGGTCTTTTTGCCTACTGTTATGGCTGTCCCATTTTTGCTGAAAAAAGGTTTCCTTTTGATGATGGTTCTTTGTTGGCTGCGGCTGATGACTAGGGCCATTGCTAGTTGCAAATTGCCTGCACATGTGCAGGGAAATTGTTGCAGGAAAAGAGGACCATGTTGGAAGTCTATCTCCCTAAAGGCAGAGGGTGGTATAATATGATTGCCAGACCTTTACACAAAAAATAAAGTAAAATGTGTCCTTGCATTTTTGAAATTATATGCATATATGGATAACAAATAGTCCAAACTTAAAAATTTAAAAATTAATAGACCTACATGACGCAGTGGAAGGCAAATTCCATGAGGCAAACGATCTAACTGCTGCAAACCAAACCCTTCTGCAACCATTGATAAAACAGTCCAATGTTCTGGGGAGTAGGCAGTCCCATGAGCAACATTGAAATGGATACCTGAAACCAGGCAATCACCATTTCTTTCACATC
The DNA here is from genome assembly GCA_015680685.1 of Gnetum montanum. NCBI lineage: Eukaryota > Viridiplantae > Streptophyta > Gnetopsida > Gnetales > Gnetaceae > Gnetum > Gnetum montanum. The sequence goes on along the minus strand of MNCI01032318.1, from coordinate 316,755 downwards.
CCAAAAGAAGTCCATAAAATGCCAACACCTTCCTAGACCAATCAACTGAAAAATTTTTTCTGTTGCAGCATAGTAGATGTGGAAGTCCTTCTTTATCCTTTGAACTACATCCATATTTCAGACAGTTTTGCAGCCATTCCAATAAATTTGGTGGATTACGGCAACCATGCTTCGAATGAAGGGTAGCAAAGCTAGGCAAAAGCCCTGGAAAATCACGAATATAATGATCAACATAATTCACTTCACCCAAGCAAGCTGCTATACTGCTCACCAAGGATACAAGTCTTTCAACATTTCTGCAAAAGCAAAACAGAGTTTGTAGAATTGCATATGTAATTATGTACGTCTGGTCTCAATATTTTCACATAAAATATTGGATTTTCATCTATGACTCAAACGCTCATGCATTAATGATAATGTTAACATTGACATCGATTACCAATTCTCTACTTTATTGTTTTGCATGTAAGTAGAAACAATACGTCTTTAAATTCTGTGTTCGCTATTACTATAGGTGATTAATTGATTATTACCTTTAACTAGATAAGCTGATTGTTATCAAAATTCCGTGATGACCGTGTTATATATACATGTTTGCTATACTATACATAATTTTTAACTTATAAGAAGTACCACTAGTTAACACCTCATAACCCATTTGCTAGGAATGATGATAAAGCAGTTATCAGGAACAACAGCATCTAAAATCTTACCATGCAGGTAATATTCATCAACATATGGTAAAATTGGTGTGCTATATTAGCCTCATACTTGAGGCATAGATCCAACTGTTGGATTTTGTAATGCCCCACATTTATACATGTGACCTTAGTATTCTATTAAATATTTAGACTTTAATTTGTTTTAAAGCTTATATATATTTCTAGATGTGACTAATACTTCTTAGTAATATGAAGACCTTTGTTTGGGTGACATAAGCAAAATTAATATTTATTTCTAATTTTTATAATTTTAAGTTATATGTATATATTAATGAATGAGCATTGCAAAGTCTAGCATCATTTTAGAATAATATTAGAAAATTTACATGATGTGGATTCAAGGTTTATTTTGACATTTAGTTAGAATTTTTAAATTATTAAATATTTAATTTATTAAAATACGTCAAAATTCAAAGTTGACGGATCACACTCAAATTTGGAGGACTAACTCGACTTTCCACCTAGAGTATAGATCAACAATTGGTTTTTCAATTTGAGCCATAGATTTTGAGATTTTAATGTTAAACGATTAAAAAAGTACCTAGTGGAGCCATATTTTCCTTGATCCATGAATGTAAGTAAATATTATTTATTTATTTTGGCTTCAATATGGTAACCCCATTTACTTATCTGCAATTATATTCTGTTATTTGTGCAAAGAAAAGAAAGAAAATATATGTGTGATCATGAATGTTTATTTGCTTTCCATAAAATTAGCCTACATGAATTATGATTAGAAGCCCTTTGGGCCCTAGGATAAGCAATTCACCTAAACTCACAGTTAATAATTAGGTAGATGATGCATTTGATTGGTGTGCATTGTATGAAGCATGTAGTATTTCTAGANAAGCATCATTTGTAAGTGTGTACCCACCTCATGTACAATCCCCAGTCACCTATATTGGGGGTATATCAAGGTGTAGTCCAAAAGTGATGGTTGACCAAAGCCTTGTTTGTGTAGTGTAAAACCTAAAGATAACCTAACTCATGGCTGGATGGTGACCGGATTCTTCAAGTTGGATGGCCCTCAATGTGGGAATGCAATGCCACATTGCATAGGCAAAGTTGTTGAAACCTATACATTGTTTATTCCCAGCCATTGCTTGAAGCCTATGATAGATTAAATGATCTTGTATAACAGAAACATAGTGGAGGACTAGGAGTACATCCAATCACATCTGTTGATGTTGCTTGTAAAATAAAACTTCAACCAAGTGAGTCACACAAATGTTTGGTGTTTTTTGGCTTTGCAAGTGATGCAAAGTGTTAGCAATCACCTTGGACAAAACTAGTTTTTAAGGTATCATAATGCTACTAAAGACGAATGATATGCAATAGATGCATCGATCCTTAGGATTATGAGAAGTGGCAAGGTCTCATCATATTAACAATTTGTTAAGTCTAATGAGGAAAGGAGGTACGTAGGCCCTATAATCATCCCATCATTATGACTCATATCCTTATTAGTTGCTAATGTAAGTATAATCCCATGTTTTTAGAGGATTGGAAAAAAAATTGTGCTACTTTTTAAAGGGTGGTTATTAGGGGTACTACAGATTTCGGAGAAGAAACTTTGAAGCTGGTGTGAAACATTGTGGTTTTGGCTAGGTGAGAATGTTGTTGCCTAAACAACTTCGCAGAATGTTTCATAGGAAGCAAGCTGTGAGTTGAAACAGCTAGAGTTTTCAAAAAAATATCATCAGCCATTTCCAAAAATATGTATCTGAAATTGCAGAGACACCTTTGTCATCTGGATATCAATGAAAACTTTGCAACTTTGGGATAGATATGAAGAACTATGGACTGTGTGAGCCCCTGGGTATACAGCCAACTTACTTTGACAAAGGTCTAGAGTGATCAGTCATAACTCCAACTCACAACAATCTCTTGGTTTGACAAACCAATGAATTGCCAATTAGGTTACCACCTCACTGGCAATAGAGATATTCAGATTTAGCTTATTGCAAAAGTTCACATTGATAAGACAAAACCTTCATATGGGTTTAGTGACGTCTTGGGTTGTCTCCAAGTTATAGTCATCCAATAGATATCTTGGCCAATTAGATGATTTCTCAACTGGTAATTCACTGGTTTGTCAAGCAATAAGTTACAAGTTCAACCTTTGAGTGGGCATTGTTCCAACTTACACCTTAAAAATTGGTTGGTCTTATGCACAAAGAGCAAATTGATAAGATCAAACCTTCACGTGGGTTTAGTGAGGTCTTGGGCTATCTTGAAATGATGGTCATTCTTAACAGATGTTGGTTAACAAGCTCATACTGCAATTGGTAACTAGTTGTTGCGTTACAAGTTGAAGCTGTGACTGAGCACAATTAAATCTATGTTAAATATCAGTTGGCCTTAGCTAGTGGTTCTTCCTTTCAATATCTTGTAAAAAATGAGATCTTCTGTTTTAGAGATTCTATTTGTTTTTTAGTAAGACTGAAGCATTAAAAGCATTTTACGACAAGCATCCTAGCTTATGATGTCCAAGTACTTACCACATTTGCCAGTCAAACTATGGACCAAGGACGTTTACATTTTTCCATAAAAACTGCTTTAATTAATTGCATCTACAAAAAACAAGGAAGAATATGTTGGAAAAACATGTTTAAAAAATCAACTGTTTGATCCCTTCACAGAGAAGGGGAGGGGAACTAACTATACTTGGTAAAAGACAGCTTCAATTGGTGGAGCGTTCATGGTGTATAAGAGTTTTTGATGAAACAGAGAGTACTTGGATCACTAACTATTATGGGCCTTAAAACACAGGCTTCAGGTTTTGTGCAACATGGATGCACTGATCAAAAATAAAACCCAGTGGATCATAGCCAGGTACTGCAACTAGAGACTGCATGGCTTGCAAAAGAAATGAGAGCAATACAACTTTGTAGTGGATGTCAATAGTATGTTGGAGTTCCTTCACAATAATAAGATGAAGGTCTTGCAAATCAAGGGATGCAAATATTCATGGTCAAAAAAGAGGAAAGTAACAACTGTTGTCCTCCCGTGTTTTGATAGTGTTTGGATGGTCCAGGAACTAAGTGTGGATAAGTCCTCAATTATGCTCGGCTTAGGTAGAGCTGCTTTGGATCATAGGCCTCTCTTTTGAAGCTGGGGGAGGACCCTCTCCTCACATCTACCTTTAAAGTTGAAAGACAATGACTTGCAAATCAAGCAATTATTTGCAAAGTAGGGAGATAAGGCTACCATAAGAAGAATAATACAACTTCGAATGCCAGTGGTAAGACATCTTATCACAACACAAAGTAGTACAAGGCAAACAGAAGGCTAGAGATAATGCATTCAAGGAGGAATATGGCCTCTTGCAACAATTACAACTGGAGAGGAAGAACTAGATTTCCTAGAGGCAAGGATCACAAGCCGTGTGGCTTAGGAAGGGTGACAAGCATACCAACTACTTCTTCAAGACAGCCACAACGTGCATAAGGATGAACACTGTACATCACTTGAACATGGAATCTACCATTATCTAAGAGGAGAAGCAACTCAGTGGATGTTTGGAAGCATACCTTAGAAACCGCTCATGAAGGGGTTGTATCTCCCCTTTACAATGGACATACAATAGGTCATATATCCAAAAAAGAATGGTAACTTCATGAGACCAAAGTGCCAAGGAAGAGTTCGGTGATGCCATAACATCCATGAAGTATAAAAAGCTCCAAGTTCAAACAACTTGTCTGTAGAACTCTTTAAAACGGTCTTTGAGGTTCTTAGCCACAGTCTCATTCATGTTGTGGCATTGATAGTAAGGAGGGGATAAATAAGAAAGGAGATTAAATGCACAATGATTGTAATCATCCCAGTGAGAAAGAAAGCATCAACCCAAAACTATAGGCTGATTAGATTGGGTACTGCTCTCTTCCATAGCATCTCCAAAGTGCTTGTTCACATGCTAGCCCCAACGTTCCAAATTTATGTCATCTAAGTTGACCAAATTTATGCAAAATAGATATATCCAAGATCAAATACTACTTAATCATGAATTACCACACTCTGCTGCTCATAAATTCCCAGCTATTTTTCTTAAACTTGACATACCCAGAGCATATGACAAGGCAAGCTAAAAAGCTTTAAAAGAAAGCATGAGATGCATAGGATTTCCTTCAAAATTCATCAGATTAGGCATTAATATACAACAATCAACTACTTCTTCCCTTAATTTAATGGTAGGTTACATGGATTTTTCAACCCTGGGAGAGTTTTCATGCAAGAGAATACCTTATAGCCTTACCTATTCATCACTGCCATGGATACAATGCGAAATTCCCTCATGGCACAATGGTTTAGAGGGGTCTCACTAGGCTAGGTGCAGTGCATTACAAGTTAGGATAGTTATGATACCATGATCATTACTAAATCATGTCTTCCTCAAGAAAATGTCATTAATAGAGATGTTAAACCTCATGTTGAGAAGAACAGAGATCACTGTCAACTGGAAAAAATATATGATGCACTTTCTGAATTCTCCACCCAAAGCAAAAAAAAATGGAATTATGTGAAAACTCAAGATTAAGACTTAAGGTACTGACTATAGATGCTTGGAAATCTACGTACACTAATGGCATAGGGCTTTATCCTGGAATGGCCTTGTACTAAAATCCAAGACAAATATAGTACCTAGATGAACATCTATTTACCTAGCAAAACTAAGTGTATGTTTTTATCCACTATGTTGATGACCATAAGCAGGTATTATGCCTCAATGATTGCAGCTCCAAAACAAGTTATTAAATAAATAGATAGAATTGTACAGGGTTTCATATGGTCTGGAGATAATAATTGTACCTGTGTCCATCTCATTACATACGGTGCAGTTACTAAACCCAAAGAAGGTGAAGGCTAGAGAATCCAAAAAAAGTTTGAGGATTGTATCCTCATTCGCATTGTCAAACTTATTCGAAGGACCTAGAATTAAAGAGACCACAGTTTAATTAAGCTAATCAACCATAAATACCATGGTTGGATATGCAAGAGAAGATTCCATTTCCATGAGAAAGCCTTTGAAAGCAAAAATACAACTTTCCAAAATGGAAAGGAGATGACACTCCTCACAAGCCACAAGTAAACATATATTGAAATTGAAATATGAAAAGATTGCTGACTGAAAATAAGCAAGGTTAGATTCTTGAGGATGTGAATATCTTCATTTAGCTATTTTGAAAATAGACTATTCTAACGTTTGACGTCCTCTATAGGCAGGGGTTACAAACTCCTACCTCATTCACAATGTGTAAAGAACACAATAAGAACATGAACCACCTTGTGTTTGAACAACACAATGAGAGCATAAACTACCTTACATGTGACTGTACATAGAATCGTAGAAAGCAGCTTGCATTGGGCATAGCATGCATGGTGACACAAACTACATTGCAATAACGCTATGGGGATCTACCATGCTCATAACAATATCATTCTAAGTCAAGCAGCACTTGCTCTTCCTTTTACCACTACAAGCCTTGTTGGTTGGCATTGAGGCAAAAGCCTATGCTGCCATTGATGCTACCCTAACAATGAAGCTAGATTGCAAGCAGTTCCCTAAGGATGCAAATCTCTAGGCTCTAGCATTTTTGTATTCAATGGGATTCCCTACTGCCCAAGCTATATGATGATAGAGAAGTGAACATGGCAAAACATTCTTCAGAGACTTGGAGATTCTGATGTTTCAGGATGTCATTGTGCACCTCCTTAATGATAAGGTTGGAGAAGAGATTCTAAAAATATTTGGTTATCGGGTACAAGGTTTTGCTGACTTTTTCCCTCATCACTTAGATAAAATCATCGATGGCCAAGTTCCCAAAATATAGGCTTGAGCCTTTGTGGTACGTATCAACTAAAATTGTTGAAAAGTATTTTCATATAGTCAAACAATGTTTTCAAGCTTTAATGGTTAAACTTCTCCATCATCAAATGTGATGAATCAACATTGTGGGTTTCTTCAGCTCCAACAAGAGGGACACCACTCAGCACTCTAGTCTCATACTTGCCTTGTGAAATGCAGTGGTGAAAATTTTGCAAGTCAAAGATTTGCTTGAATTAATTAGGCAAAACCAACAACACCATGCACATAATGATGGCCTCTACAGGGATGACAAACCCATCCACATGCAGATAGCACCACCACAATAGGAAAGCAACATTGCATGGCATACAAAGGAGAAATGGGAATACCCAAAAATAAAACGAAACGAAGAAAATGAAAGAACTGCAAGAGTTGCATGCACATGAATCTCATGCAAAGTGTAGGAACAGACCAACAAAGAAAAATACTAATGGGGATTTCTCCTCACTGCACCTAACCAAACTACCCCAAACTAACCACTGAAGACACCGAAAATGCCGAGACACAAGAACCTACATACATGGAGACAACTGAGGCTTCTCCTTCAAGAGAATTTTTAAAAAAAAAACTAAAGAAATAATGGTGGTAGAGCTGGTTGATTTTATTGCAAGATTGAAGGTAAAGCCTCAAAAGCATAGGCCAAAGCAGAAGTTGAAAAGCATGAAGTGGCCAAAACTCTGAAGTTGGGCCTCTAACCCTTCAAGTATTTCACTACCCTTCCCTTTACCCTCCATTGTGCTTGCACCTCCCTTCCCTTCCCCGCTCCAACCTACCCTCAACCCCCCACACTCCCAACGCCACCCTGCCACCCCACCCTGCCCCCCCACCAAAAAGCTATGGATGCCAAGTATCACACCTTAATGAAAAACAACATTTAAGAACTTGTATGTCTTCCACCAAATAGGAAGTAACTGCTTGTAATTGGATTTATAACATTGAAGTCAAGATAGCTATGTGGATAAGTATAAAGTTGTGTTGGATGCTAAAAGATATGCAAAAACAGAATATATGGGTTATTAAAAGATATTTGCATCTACAGAAAGGGTGGGAAACTTTATTTATACTATAGTTTTTATTTAAAAACTCCTACAATAAAAAAAGAAACAAGCTATGGATGCCAAGTATCACACCTTAATGAGAAACAACACTTGAGAACTTGTAACTTTTCCACAACATAGGAAGTAACTGCTTGTAATTGGATTTATAACATTGAAAGTAAGATAGTTTGAGACCATCATTTAGAGTGATAGTAAGGTGCTCATTTCTCAAGTCAAAGACCTAGGTTTGAGTTTAGGCATAGCCACTCAAAGAGTTTAGGCTCTAGGATCCCGCTTGGTGAGATGAGCATTGTAGCTATGGGTGATGATCATTTTTAATTAAAGATGGCTATGTGGATAAGTATATAGTTGTGTTGGATGATAAAAAACATACAAAAACCAAATACATGGATTATAAAGAGATGTTCATCTACAGAAAAGGTATAAAGAACATGTTGCTTCCTAGTGGCAAAAGGGCTGACAATTGATCAGCAATGTGTTCTTTGGGATTCTAGTGTGCTTGAGCCCTCAAACCATTCATTCTTTCAATGTCATTGCACAAGGCCACTTTGAGGCTGCACTGGCATTAAAAATAATGTGTCTACTCATGACTCACCTGCAACATTGATGTTGTGGGTCTTGTGGAAAGCATGCAATGTGGCAATCTTTAGAGCTACTCCTCCATCAATGCCAACTTCTGTTACACATTCATCTTGGCAACTATGGAAAAAGGCGACTTCTACAATGGGGGTTTCAAACATAGTCTGTATTTCAAGAGAATACAGACCTTTGGGTGATGGTTGTCACAATTCATTAGGATGTTTTGTTGCCACAACTTCCGAGGGAAGAAGATTTCAACAATACCCATTTTTTCCAAGATAGAGAGGTGAGGAGACTTGGTTTCGGGGGATTTGTATTCATCTTCTCAAACCAACCATTGGAGATTACCTAGGGACCCCTTGCTCTAGAGAGTTGCTGCTTCCTTCTAGGTGTAGTCAAAAGACACCACTCCCTTTTTTTAGGGCTCTATGCAAAGGAGTATTAGCGGTCAGGTTTTGTAATCCAAACTTTCTACCCTGTGGCAAAATGCAACGAAATTTATCTTCTCTATGCAATTTGAGAATGTTTATATGTTGCAAGACACACATTCATGAGGTGCTTGCAACTACAAAGACTAGCTAATCTGCCCAAGTTGTTTAGGGTAGCTCTAAAGAGACGACATACAAGTAAGCATTTGGGGTTGATTATTGCATTGTGGGAGGTTGCCAAAAGAAGTAATGTGTGTACACCCTCTACAAGAATTAGTAGTTTCTCACTTATTTACAAATGCTGATCTAAGGGTTCAACAATGGGCTCTTCTGAGCTCAGGTCCTATGGTATGTTTTCAAGTTTAGCAATAGAATGCAAGGAGGATCATCCACTAATTAGGAGACAAGGGACCCTTCTTGCTTGATTCAGAAGCGCTTTAGGGTGGAGTTGGCTGAAGAGTTTCAAGAGCAGCTAGGGTAGAACCAAAAAGTAGAAGCTAACCTCATGATAGCTGCCATTGATATGGAAGTTGGAGGCAAAAAAGTAGCAGCAACTCTTGAAGCTGGAGCTCCATTTCAAGATTAAAACTAACCTGAAGGAGATCATCAAGGCAGAACTTTTGCAGAAAGCTGAAGAGGCTAGGCTTAGGGAGTAGGAAGAGCTCAAAAGACAAGAGGCAAAGCATCAAGAGCATGAGGAAATGAGGATGCAACTATAGAAACAGCATGTCACTAATGTCAAGGATTGACTGACCACTTAAAAATGCCCTTACATCATGTTGGGAGATAACTGTTTCACCCCCTGGATGATCTTCGTGCATATATCAAATGTGTCTGTTTTACCTGTCACCCAAACAAGGTGGTTGGAGTTAGTGAAGCAGAAAAGAGGGAAAAAACTAAGAAATATCACACACTTAGACATGTGAAGGATTTCATCAAATCCAAAGACGAAAGGGATACTTTTAATGGGATTCACCAGGAGTTAAGGCCTAGATGTTTTGTATCACTTTGTTGTTTCTTTAATGGTCTTTGTTTTCTATGGATTTGTCAAAGGCTCATCTGTTAGGTTTTTAGGAGGACTTGGGCTATCAAATGGGATCCTATCATTGTTTAAAATGTTACTTTGTATTTTTATCTTTTAGCTGATTTTAATTTGCAAGGAGATGCCTCCCTCTCTATTTTGAATATCTTGGGAGAGCTCTTATAGGGGTTTATCTACCTTCTTTTTGCCTTATGCTTTGTACATTTTATACCAAAATATTTCTTCGATCTTTTCTTTAAAAAAAATATTACACCTTAATGAGACAGACCACTTGAGAACTTCTAAATCTTTCACCAAATAGGAAGTAACTGCTTGCAATAGGATTTTTAACAATGAATTTAAGATGACTATATGGATAAGTATAAAGTTGCATTGAATGCGAAACGACATGCAAAAGCAGAATACATGGGTTATAAAGAGATGTTAGAAGGTTATTTGGTGTAGTTTCTTAGTACATTTAGATGTAGTATTAGGCAGATGATAATCTTTAACAGGATGAAGCCTGCCAGCAGTACTATGAATGAATCTTCTCAAGGCAGTCCAAGCAACATTCCGGTTGATACCCATAACAACGTAAGGGCATCTTCCCATCCTGAGTCACTACTGTGTGTTGTACTCGTGAGCAGCATCCTAGCTACTCTGTGTTTGCTACTCCTTGAGCTAGGCTCGGACACATTCCTCTGCCTCATCTTCTTCACATTGTTTGTGTTCCCGCTCCTCCCTACTCAAGTCATCCCTAATTTGGGCACACAGCTCTTCTTCCAAGTTGTTCCTAAGAGCTGCCTATCTCAATTCTATTTTGGCACCTTTCCTTTTTTGCTGCTTCTTTCCAACGCAGCTTGTCCTATGCAGCCTTGACCTATTCTTCCTGCTCTTGTTTGAGCAGCTCTGCCTGCCACCTGGCCTGCTCCTCCATACGAACTCTAGTCTCCACCTTCGCAAGACTTTGGAGAGATCCTCCTCATACTTTTCTCCAATTACCTACAAATATTTTCTTGCACTTGCAGAAGTTGTTCCTAAAAACTTGGTGACTAGTCTGTTGCAAACTCTTGCCAATCAAAGCTATCCACCATCCCTGCCACAACTTCCCTTGTAGCCAGCATAGAGGAGGAGGAAGCTCCCTCTAGCATAGGCCATCGTCGCACATACACCACTGTAAAGGGGGAGGGCCTAGCCAAAGGTGACACTTGCACTCTTTCGTATTTTCATTTTGAAACCTCTTCAATTGCACCTTATGACTTGATTTCTAAGAAGAAATGTTGCTAGAAATGAAGGATAGTTACATATTTATTGCTGATAAATTTAGAAGTGATATGCTGCTAAGTTTTGAAAAAAAGAGGAACAAAGACAGATATTATGTTTTAATAGTTGATAATTATTAAATTTCTAATATGTTAAATCAGGAGGAATTAAACATGAGATCTGATAAATTAGAATCCTAAAATATTGAAAACTGCAAATCTAGGAATTGAACTTGTTAGAATATATTTTTGATTAATGTTAATAGTGACCATTAAAAGAATTGAACTCATGACTTGGTGACATATAATAGGTTTTAAAAGAAAATAAAGAACAGTTCCCAAGAAAGAATCAGTTACATGAAACAACCCATTATCCCTTGAATTTCACTAATAGAAAGAGGATAGGGAGAGAGATAGGGAAAGGGGGAGAGCACAAGCAAAAGGGAGTGTGGCTAGCAAAAATGAAAGGATAAAAACAAAAGAAGACCATGGCTATTGTAGAAGACAACCAAAAAGAACTTGTGTGGCTAAAATAGAAAATGAACAACAACAAAAGAATATTGTGGTTGTTCTACAAGATAGCGAAGTAAAAGAAAATCTAAACTGTGTAGTAATCCAACATACTAATAAACTGTTCTTAATAAGCAAGAAAGTAAGATGATCCTTCTTTGCTATATTTGGTGATGGGCAGTGATGGTTGATTATCTCAATTTATTTTATTTTCTCTTTTTTTGGCCTGAATACCTTTTGATGCTTTGACAATATTATTATGGAGATCTTGGATTTTGTTGAATCCTTGATTTTGTAGTTGGATCTCTCCATTCATCCTCTACACTCTCAAACCTAAATGACTTAGATGAGACTTGTTGCTATAATGATTCAGAAACACCCATAATGATTTGGGGCATTTTTAGCATAAAGATTTGACAACATGGGCCAAGGATACCTGATATGAGGATTGGTACCATGAGAGAATCCTTGGGCCATTGAATTCTTGGTTTCTTGCTAGAATTGATTTTGAATGCTTAATCCTTAGATATGAATCTTGATTTTTAGTTGTATACCTTCTCAAATTTGATTTGTGATATCTTCCTATAAGTCCAATGGAGTGGTGGATATCTAGAGTCTTAATTTATGGCTATTATAATAAAAATTTATATATTCCTTGTTATTGGAAAACTGGATATTCTGATTTAAATTAGAGTGGTGAACCTTATAATACTTCAGCTTAAATTAAGGTGATTTTGTATTGTGAGTGTTGCTGGAAAATCAAAAATATTATTATGCCATTGAACAGATGTAAAGTTACTGTTGTTTAGTTGAACAGATTTGTTGATGAACAGCATCAGAAATATTTTTAGGGTCTGAGAAACACAGAAAAGAAATACAGATCTGTACATCATATTAAAGGAATCCTTCATATATTTTTTGACAATGACTATTTGTTTTTCATAATTGTCTTTTATTTCATAAAATTGGTATTGGTTAAAACTAAAATCTGGATATTGTGTTTTGTGCAAGTTAGACAGTATTGATCTCTACTCTAGAAACCTGTAATTTTCTTTGTTGATTATTATTTCAATCTAGAAATATTAGAATATCATGAGGGAAACTTGTATCATCTATATCAAAAAATCTAAGATGCAGACAATGTGTTAGAACAATTGAAATATAACATTTCATGATAGATCTTCAACTTTTGGCTCATGTATATCTTGTATGAGAAATTTCAGGCTTTTATCACTATTACAAGAAAGAAAACAACATGGCTACTGTAGTTTTCTGTTACTACAATTTATCTATTTTATAATTTCAATGTTTTTTTATAACTGTATTATCCATATCATTGATTACGTTTGGCTATGCATAACTTAAGACTGCTAAGGTGAATTTTTTAAGTTAATTTGTACGTAGCTAAACTAATAAGATTTCAAGATTATTTGTTTTGACATTGGGACTAAACTTTGGATGCATTGTGTATATCAAGAGATGTCAATTGCCATGTTGGCATTCTCTTTCTACTAGATCCTTGAGCTACTATTTACATTGTATAATTTACTTTTTATGCTAAAATGATTGTTGTCAATACTGGACTGATTGATGTTTAAAAAAATCATCCTAGCATTTTTCAGCCAACATTTTTGGGGCTTTGGGTGTTAGCTTTTGCTCCCTAAGAACAAGATGTTACAACATCTTTCCCTAATAAATTAGATAGCTAAAGATAAAATTTATCAAGTTCCATTTATTTATTTAACTTTGTGAAAATAAAGGTAACAAAATAATTTCATTTCACAACCAGGTTTATTTTGCAACCAGCATATAGATGTGACTTCATGTAATCTTAGACTTCCTCTATGTTTAAGGTCACACAATTTAGCCCTCGACTTAGGGTACATATAATAGTATAGTCCAAATAAACAACAAAAACCATGCAAGGTGAGACTGCATTCAATATTGAAAAATTAAACGAGCAACAACTTCCATAACGTATCCTTTAATCACTATCTGCATTAAACAAGCCACACCAAACCAAATAAATGCAGTTTACTACATAAAAGATAATGGGTCATTATCTATCGCATATCCTAGAGGATGTGTTCAACGGTGAAACATTCTTAAGGAAAAACAAGTAAATAGACATTCATAATTAATATTTTCAGCTATGGATCATGTTTGCTAAGCTTAAGGACGCTAGGTAGATGTTTAGCTTCAACACTAGCTTGTGGATATGAATGTAGGATACTGCTGGTTCTTCACATGGTTGTAAATCTTCATTATTTTTGAATTCTACGGGTGACGTCATAGACATGGTGTCACTAGTTAATGTAAGCAAGCAAGAGTGATGTCCAGGATATAAAATCAAAACTGGATTATGATCTAACGTTACTCATTTGTCTAAAGGATTTTACTTGTTATTTAGTATAATACAGTGTTTGCTGAATGAAAATAAAACATAAAGATGCACATTTTCATTTTATACAAAAATAGAACTTATCTATACCTATTTTATCTGAACTGAGCATCCAATTTCTTAGTCACTAGAATTTTGAGAAAAAATAAACAAATTCTTTGCAAGATATCATACCTTTTGTGAAGAATATCCAGCTTGTAGTTTTCATAAAGTGTATGCAAAATATCAAGAATCTCACTTAGAATCTGCATAACAAAAGTTCCATCTTTGGCATCGTCATGAGCCACATTCACTCCAAATTGAGAAGGCTTTAAAGCTAACTCAGCAGCAGGAGGCATGGACAGTGCAGGAAAAACACATATCTTTGAATAATCTTTGTGGATCTTACTGGCTAACAGAAACTGCCAGGCAGAATTCATTTTCACCTCATTTGTTTGGTTATGGGCAGAATTCATTTTCACCTCATCTGTTTGCTTATGGGCAGAATTCAAAGTATTTATCCAGCTGGTAATGAGACTAGAAAATGTCTCCCATTCAACATCAACGTTGAAATCTTTATTGCAGAGTGAATTAAAATCATAACTCCAAAGTGATCTTATAAAATGCTGAAAAAACAAAGGGCTAAGCCCTTCAGAAAGAGCCTGGATACAATCCTCCATAATTGCAGAAAATGGACTAGTCCTTAAGGAGCATCTAAACACCTAAAGCAAAATCAAACAAATGAATTTAATAAAGTGATGCAAACATCAGAATTGATAGGAAAGTCAAATTGAATAAAATGTGTAACATTTTTTCAGGCAAATTTAAGGTTACTAAATCAAACATAATTATCAATGAGATGTTACAAGTGTTATCCATATAAAGTGTATCACTAAGTTTGGTGGTTTGAGTAGGCAGAAAACCCTTTTTGGTTTACGAAGAAAACCCTAACCTGAAAATAGCCTATAAATAGGCTCTCCTTCTCCATGTACTGCTGAGTTAGTTAAATGCATTTTTCTAATTGATTCTATCACATTCTACACATGCACACTTACTTGTTAGTTCTCTCATGTCAGCTTCAGAAGGCCAGCACAAGCCAGCTGACTTGCAACATTTGATGGTTAATATAACAATAATAGGACTTCAGAACCTCTGATTATAACATTATAATCACTCTTTTAGTTTACATTATAGGAAAGAATACCAGAGTACCATTAGAGAGCACATTTGCCATTTAAAATTGTTTTATTTTGGCTTAACGCATAACAATCATTTCAGAATGTCTCCTGAAATATTAAATGGAGCACAGTGTTTAGCACAAAAGCATCAGAACACAAATATGAAGAGGACGTTTAAAAGCAATGTTTATGTTTAGATTAGTGATGGATGAAACAATATACGGTAAAAGTAGGAATGAATAAGTTCAAGAAAACTGCAAGCTGAAAGAAAAGCAAATGGCAAACACTCAGAGCAGCAAGTGGTGAGTGGGGAGAACAAAAAAACCCATGTTCTAGGTGTCTCACAGTAAATATGGCCTCTATTGCTGTACGTAAAGTTTAAAGAAAGTAATTTTTGTATTTTTCTTTGACTTGTTAACAATGTTTGTTATTTTGAACATTATGATTATCTCCTTAAATGATACAATAGTGTCATCTACCCAGTTAGAAACTGGGGTGACAAGTCTTCAATATCCCTGACATAATTTCCCAATGCTCTCTTAACTTGAAACCATTTCAGCATGAAGCATATACTATCCATTATGATACAACATGATCTATACTGCAGTAAAATCTGTCTAAAATTTGACAGCAACTTCAAAAATTGAAGCTGATTTTTCTAGCTGTGCAAAATGTGACAATTTTCCACTTTTTTGGTACATTGCCCATGAAAGATCAAGGGCCTGAACATTTCATGCCATAAAAGTACAGTTCAACTAGTTTACCAGAACTCTACATATAATTCTTGATTCACTTAATTAGCAATGCATGACAGTGTTCTTTGTGTTTATTTGAATATGCAAATTAAAGCCAACTTAGAGCCCAACAAGCAACATTCTAAAGCTGTAGACTTTTTAAATTTTCCAACTTTTTAGGAATTATCTAAGGAAAACGATGCCTGGATCAAATTTCTCCTATAGTGATGAATCCAAAATGCACGTGTGTTTTATGTATACATTTGAAATAATTTTAAAGATAACATTGGACCTAGCAGCGATCAAATCTGCCATCTTAGTGATACCTATTCACTAAATCATAAACAATGAGGACTAACCAAGTGAGTGCAATTGTGGGAGGAGCAGTTGGAGCCAGTGCAATGGGGGTAGGTGCAGTGGGAGTCAGTGCAAAGAGCAATGGGTGCAAAGGAGGTGGCCATTGTGGGGGAAGGAATAGTGGTGGTGAGGATCCAGGCTGCATAGGGTGGTGGCGAGGCAATGGAGCGGAGACTATGGATGGTGCTCATGCGGGTTTTGTGGGCAAGGGGAGCTATGTAGGGGTGGCCAAGCATGATATTTTGGGCACAGGGCCAAACCAGGGACCAATTGACAGCCAAGCTAAGTAGGCTACAGGTATATGGAACCTTGGTATAGGGAGAGTGGATGAGGTCTATTGCTCAGGGGAGGGTCTGAGGCTCAAGATGCATAAACCTACCCCGAAGGAAGTACACACAATGAGAGGCAACCTCATTGGAAGGTTCATCTCAATAGGAGCTACACCAAGGATGGAGGCTGTGAGGTGTTGGGCTATTTCATCCTAGGGTGTTTTGGGACACACGCTTACTAGAGATTTGCTCCTTTTTGTTTTTCTGAATCTAGATACAAGGGACCAAGTCCTGCTAGGAGGGACATGGTTCTTTGGAGCCAAGGGACTTCCTTTGTCACCTTGGCAAGTAGGTGCCCACCATGCCACGGATTTATTCTAGCAAGCGTCGGTCTAGGTCTGGGTCTAGGTGTCAGTGTGCCATGGGAGTTCTGGACTATAGAATTCTTACATACACTCGTCGATTTCTTTGGGGAGTTCATAACTTTTGACAAATTCACTACAATGAAGGAAAAGATGGGGTTTGTTTGCTTTTGTGTGTGGCAGTCACTCTCCTCAGACGACCTCTTGAAAGAGGTTACTCTTGACCTGCTAACTAGGGAGGAATCCTAGGGCTGGAGTACAAGAACTTTCACGCACAACCTCCAAAACTGGTTTTGAATGTAGTTGGCAGAAGGGCCAAGGGAGGGGTCAGGCTCAATGGGGGGTTCCTATACCCCCCTTAGTAAATATTTTGTTGGGATGGGGGTCGAGTTGATCCTTTTGGTGGGGTTTTCCTCCCCCAGCTCAAGGGAGAGGTGAATCTCCCCCTCTTCTTTTGTAGGAGTATATCCCCATGTACGCTCCTAGAACACTTTGTTAATACAATGCCTGACCTTTTCACAAAAAAATCTGCCATTTTAGTGACCCGAACAGTATCATTAAACTAGCTATTTGATTTCTAGCGTAATTTTGCAATTAAAATTCACAACGGTAATATATCTCAATGGTTATCTAGTTATCTTTGTATCGTAATGATAAAAAAAATTGCCAAGGGATGGTAGATGATGTAAACCGTTGACCAACATGCTTCCACTTCATGAAAAGAAGTGTTAAAATTTTATTCCATAAAAGAAGTTTCAAAAAATTTTAAATAGTACTGGGAAGTTAAAATCAAAACATTTTCATTTTAACGTATACTCATTTCTGGGAAATGAAGCAAAGTTGTGGCAAAATTAACATTATCAGTGAAAATTTTCAGTGTTACTAAAATTTGAATAAATATATTCCAGCAATAACATGTTGATCTCACCAGTTCCAAGCACAGTTATAACATAAGGAATTTAGATTATACTCCCACAGTGCATACCTTGCCTGATGAAAGTACAATATTTACTCGAGAGTGAACTGCATCAGATAATGTCATAATTTCCCCTGGAAGAAAATCAGATGGTAACACGAATTTACAGAGGCAGTGTTTTCCCACCTAAAATGTGGTTTAGGATACAGTCAGTTACCACATGAAATTTATAGTTTTGAACTATCATATTAAACAATTATAACAATCAATAGATCATGTTAAATCAACAATTTTATTAGCAAAATCGTTAGCTTCATTTATTTTAATTAAAAGATACTGCATTTTATTAGGAAAACCAAATAACTCATTCTAAACATGTAAGATTTGGCAGTTATTATAGACCTAGTTTTATAGAAATTTCATTAATAATACTGCAAACAATTACAAGAATCACTCCTGTTAAGAAAGAAGTCCAATGAGCTTTATGTCTCAGGTTCTTATTTTAGAAATAAAATCCAGGTTTCAGCTTCTTGCACTCACTGAAACAAGAAATTCTATCTTCTATGCTTCAAATATTGTAGACTCTTGTGCCATGTATGCAGAAAGTCTTATAGGCATTCTTTCAGCAAAAATGATCTGTTCAAGTAATCCACATTTTTTACTGAACTTAAATCACTGAACTTATTAGAGCAGTCATCATAATGGTAATTTGTTATGAAAAAAACAATGACACTTATAAAAAGGGGTATTTTAACTGCAAGACGTATTTAATTGAGGTAGATAAGTTTTTTCTTTATTATATTTTCAATATGAGAAGAAAGCATACTTATTAATCCATGATCTACTATCTGTGCATTTTCAATGATCCAGCATCATATGATAAACTCAGTAAAAATAGCCTTCTAGCATCACCTAACGGTGAAAGGCAATCATTGACTTAAATCATATTTCATTGCACACAGCGTAATGGTTCTTCCAAAAATCTGTAAAATAGCACTTCTATTAGGAATACAACAGCAAAGTTGATGCACTGACCAAGAGCACATAATGGATAAGATTAATCATCTAGTTAAGGAAAAAAAAACAACAAAAAGCTGAGATCTTGCTGCATGAAATGGAAAAATATGTTTGAGCCTAGAAAATAATGATTGACATAAAAATAGAAGAAAGAGAGAGAATCGAACTCACATATAGGTAAAAGTTACCATCTGGAGCCATGACAAAAAGGTCAGAAAGATATCCACCGTGGATATTTGATCTGCAGCAGAAATAATAGCTTTGTCAGCTCTCTGTACCGCATGGATTCACAGAGATGTATATTATCATATTGCTTGAACAAGATAACAATGATTTCAAAAACACAACCGTCGACAGGTCACAGTAACAGCCGATGCTGTAATAGCAGGAAGGGTAAAGCTGACGTTTATTTCCTTTGAACTTCCTTCTTGAGACTTTTCATCATAGTCGAGCCTTAAAGAAATCAAGCATTGATTAAATTTGAACACAAAGCAAATCAGATGTATTCCTTCATAATCAGACACCATGACAACCTGGACAATCAATAATAAAGCCAGATTAATACGTTTGTAATAAGCCTAACTGTAATAAACCACTAAAAAGTTTCAAAACAAAATGAATCATTAAATATTCAGCACAAGAAGGACTTGGTTGAATAAGAAATAAAGTAATACTTGCAGCATAAACACCATAGATTACAATATACCATCTGAGAGCTACCATATGAGAGTATAACAAATGTATGTCAAAAAATATTCCAGTAAATCCGTAGTGTATATAGGTGTAAAACAGCTACTGCCTGCCTGAATCAATAAATAGCGCTCCATGGCCCTTGCAACAAGGCTTTGAATCCATAAAAACTATTCATGGGCCAGACATAAACCATCCGAAGCAACCCATTCAAATGCCACTTTTGAATGAATGAAATCTTTGTGACCTTTAAAATGATTAGAATAAATTCAAATCATTTCCAAATGAAGTTCTTATCAAGGAACTGTAATGGGTTAAGTGTGTCCTATAAAAAAGATTTAACATTTCAAGATGCACAGTAAGATTTAGGTGAATTGTGTTTAAAAAACAAATAAACAAACTTCAAATTTGAATGTGGTCAAAAAAGGAGATTGAAATGAGTTTCACGTTGTTTGTTCCAAGGCTTCCAGAGAAAGGGGCCTCATTAATTAGGTTAGAAAGCAAGTGAACCGTTCATGTTGAGCAGTAAAATTGGACATTATCATCAACGTAGAGGACTTATTAATACCGATGTCTAGAATCTGCAAGGTTAAAGGGAAAGAAGAAGTGCCCATAAGGTATCAAAATAGAAGAAAGATATATTATTATAAGAGATTTAATCAAAATTTATCTCCTGAAGAATAAAATGGCAAATTGGCACTGAACGGAGATGAAGATGAGAAGAACCATTTTATGGCAATGAAATTGTGATATACATACATCGACAACGGGAAAACTATACATGAATGAACATGATAGGTGGTAGGCACAGCGTCTTGCCTAGAGTTGGACAACCCTTGATTACCAGGCAGTTGGCATGAGGATAAGAGGATTGGAAAGGACTGGCTCTGAACATAGGCTTATAAATCTATATATTGAAAAACAACATAAAAGGAGTTCATTTGAATTTGAAAATCTTTTGATTTTTAGAAAAGATTGCTTGGATGTATGTAAAGAGGCATGACAAAGCAATACAGAGGATAGGCTAGGATAGAAGCTTGCATATAAATTGAACAGACTAAAAAGGAGATTCTGATACAGTTGCGGACTAAAATGATCTCTAATAGGTAATGTACAAAACAACAAAAGAGAAGTCAGAGACTTTTTGAGACCAAATCAGAAGTCTCAGAAATCAGAAAATCATTCCAAGCAAGAGGACTTCATCCTACTCCAAAGATAGTACCTTTATCAGTACAAAGGAGATGCTATGCTCAATGTTCTAAAATGGTTGAGCTGTTTACATAACATTTACAAAATGCCAGAAAAAGCAATTAGGTACAGAATTGTTGGCTTAATGAAAAGAATAGGAACCTTCCTCTTCTGTTTTCAACATTAACACAACCTTTTCCAGAGGAGAATATTTGAGTGGCTTGAAATAAGATGAAAGTTAAAGAAATGTGTAGCCTAGTGTAGGGACACATCTTCTAAACCCCTTTTTATCCCTATAGGTAGAAGAATGAAGGTTTTGGGCAGCTTGGGAGATGTCTTAGACCTTTGTAGACATCTTGTTTGAGAGCTGAGATGTCACAAGAGATGTCTTGGTGACCTATGAGATGTCTTGCCTGAGAGCTAAGATGTCAAAGGAGACGTCTTCCAGTAGTGTACACGTCTTGCCTAAATGCTAGGTTGACAAACGAGACGTCTTCCTAGTAGTGTAGACATCTTGTCCTGAGAAGAGATGTCTTGCCTTGCATGTAGACATCTTGCCTGAATAATGGGTTTGACAAGGAGGCATCTTGTCAAGCCTGTAGACATCTTGTTCAGTCGTAGAAAGTTCCAATTTGGCAATTCCAATATGGGAAACAACCAAGAATGTCAAGATCAATATGAGAAAGATTTCCCTATGGTTCTAGCTTTGTGTTTTGATAATATTAGTTTTTGTTGCATATATTGGAAGAGAGGGTTGAAAGAGAGATTGCATGAGAGTGGTGTGCATCTTGGCAATCAACCATGTGTGATTGTATTAGCCATAGCTCTCTATGTTTGGATTTTGGTCTTGTGTGAGGGAGAGATCTGGATCAATTGTGCCTTCCATTGAGGTTGATCATGTGTATGGTTGTAAAGCCTCATGCTTTGTAATATAGTTGAGGGTGTGAGTGTTTTGTGTTCTATGGATTGGGTTCCATTGTATTTGTAATGTTCTTTCAAGATTAATAGAAGATAGCTAGTTTTCTTGTTTTCTAGCAATTACATAGTCTTGCATAATATCTACATTCAGTGTGTTTTGAGAGTCACCCTGCTCCATAGCCCACCTAGACAGTTAGTAATACTTTTTCAGGAATTGTTAGGAGGTAGTTAAAGACATCACTTCAAACATTAATGACAAGACAGACACTAGGAGTCTAGGACTTCCATAAAGGACTTGAATTGTACTTGGGTATCTCCAGTTTCAAGCAAGAAAGCATTCTCTCACATAACAAGTATCAGCCATTCCATGTTTGCATTGACATGTAGAGACTTTTGACAAAGACCCTTGCCACTTTTTTGTGCCAGCACCCAGCATTGTCCATATCTGTATAGCTAGGAATTCCATCATGCATTGTAGATCAGTGACCAAAATTTCATGTTTGTCAATATGCTAATGACAATATTCTATATGCCAAAGTCTCGATGCTAGGTCCAATAAATAAATATATAAAACTTCCCTAGATGAGTTTGTTGGCATGTTAGGCATTTGGAGGACTGTAACAATCTCAATGGGTATATGCAAACAGTTATGTTTAGTTTTAGCATGATTATTGAGCAGGGAAATCCAGTCAACAATTACAACTATGGTACATAAGCATGTTGAAGCGTCATTCTGCCTATACTGAATATGAATTAAAAAAGTGATTCCTGTGTCCACATCCTATATTCTTCGATGTACAACAGTCACTATATGTGCAGTAAAAAATGACATTAAGGCAAACACACTTACCAACTCTGTCAAGGGTTGACTATCATTATGTGTTTCAATTGTTGCTTTATCTCCTAATGGTTTCTGTCTTGGTAATGTTAAGTCACCTCATCTGTACAGACCATACACTCTATGTTTAGTTTTAACATTTTGTAATATGGTTTGTTAGTAACATTTGCTATTTGCTATATTTTTAGCAAGCACCATAGTAAAAGTAATTTTCCTCATCTTCTTTTT
>MNCI01032318.1:258380-293853 GCA_015680685.1 Gnetum montanum | reverse complement strand
GAATTCCTTTATTGTCTCTTTCCGGTCATAATTAAACACATGACCTGCACCTGGCAAAGTCAGTGTGCTAACCATGTAACCAAATTGCACAATTTAGAAAGCAAGGCTAGCGTATTGCTATAATATAAACGCATATTTTGTCAATTCCATATTGCCATAATGTTAATTCCCTTTATTTTGTATTTTAACCTAGAAGAATACAACATGAACAAAACTTAATATAAAACTTTAGAGATTGTTGTTTCTTAGTTAACTCCACTGTCACTAATAAACAGGTCCTAGGATGATATGTTCCACCAGATCTCACTAGGAGACTTAAATCATTGCTAAGCATGATGCTTATTATCTTTCAAAGTGGTCAGTTCAGAGGAATGTCTCTTGCCGTTTAGTCATATGATGTCTATTGCCCTTATGTTCTACCTACAACAATCAACGAAGGCGCAATTTTAGTATCAACAGTTTATTCTATAACATAAACATTAGACCCTTCTCTCTCCAGAACTTAAAACAACTAAAAAACATTTCAAATAACATAATAGAACCTTTTTCTGCAGTTAGCAAGAAACTAGGGCACTATGTAGCAGTTCTATATAGAAAACCTTCCACTATGTGGTTTAATTATTTAACATGGTAGAACATTCAATGTAACATCACATACATAGTCTTCCCTTGCCTAGCTTGGGTCTTATAGTAAAAGAATCGTCACCCAGAGCCTCATTGCTCATCCTGCCAAGCAAGATCCCAAAAGGATCAATGGATAAGCAAAAGCACAACCTCTTTTAAAATGGTCATGCTCAAATTCAAACCCACATCTTCCAGATTGAGAAACAAGCACCTTGCCATCACTCCAAATGATAGTCCCTTGTCTTGGGTCTTATAGTATTCCCTCATATTTTCCCTTTGCCTACCATGGTTTTTGCATAAGAAGAGCTACAAGTAACAACAGAAAGGTTCGAACGTGGAACTCTATGAACAAAGACCAATGTCTTAAACATTAAAACATGGTGATAATTATATATATTATTTTGTATCTGGTTCTAGAAACTTTTATTCACCATTGTCAGTTCCTAAATAATTGTTTAAAACATAATAGGAGTTAGATATCAAAACTTCCTCTTAACAAGATCAAAATGTTGGAATCAACACTTCTAGCAACTAAAATTCTCTCTTAAATTGCTAACGTAAATGCCACCATCATAACACAAGTATCTCCCAACAGTGTTTTTTTCTTTATCTTTTTTTTTTTCCTGTGGGAAAGAGAAAGGGTAAGTGTTACTTCACTCTAAAAGAAAGTAAAAGAAAAAGTATATCATACATATATTTCACAAAAACAACAGGTTCTATTAAAAATACATTTGTATCATTTGCATATCTCGACTTCTAATAAAGATATCATCTATAATGAAAATATATTTATGTAAACAAGATGGCAGTTGGGATAAGTAGCATACCTCATTAGCAACTGTGTGCATGCACTTATCCTGCCAGATGCGACTTAAGCAGGAAAAGGTGTCCTCCTGTGGAACATCAGAATCCTGTACCGGAACACTAAAGGTATGACCCCTATTCCAGTTTGTTACACTTAGATACCACACTGAATGCCGCTTGGTTCCTATATAATATAAATTTTTAAAAAAAATCCTTAGTAATCAGGTAAGACTACCTATATTAAGTTGATCTTTCAAAATTGTATCATTTGAATCCAGGAGATAATTAAAGGATATCTACTAGGAAATAGATCCAATGGATTTTTCCTTAAGGTCAGGCTGTAAGGATTGGTGGTTTAAAAATCATAGTAAACGAATCAATTCAACAAAAAAAAATAGTTTAAAAACCATGTAATGCAAATAATCATCCACAATAGAGATTTTCAGCTTCATGCTAATGGTATGTAAAAAGAATTAATACCCTTATTATAACTTGCAACATAAGGAACACCATAGCTTGTCCATAATATATGCTCTTCAGGATCATTCATTGTTGATGGAATACATTTATCCTGAAACAACAAAGCCTGCCAAAAACATAAAATGAAATTTTTAATGCTTATAGAATGGTATAGATACACACAATTCCATAGACAGATACTTTTAATGCAATCTTTGTGATAAAAACTATTAAACATTTTTCCCCCAAAAAAAAAAGAATTTTCTCTGAAATAAAATGTTAAAGAAGATTGCAATTTATCACTGTCAAGGCATTACACTGTTGAATTCAACCAGTCAACTGCTAATGTAGATATAAACCCTAAACCACAAATAAGGCATTTTCATTGCCGTATACAACATTAAAGATTTCGTCAGCAGCTTACTGACTAGAAACATTGTCTAGAAATGCTAGGATTGGTACATCATTTGGATCAAAAATTGCAGTAAACCTGATTAAGAATTACATTCAAAGTTGATTGTTTGATTTAGTTTGATCTAGAACTCCAAACTTCCATCCTATTCATTGTATTGATTTTTTTCATGCACTTACACCAAAAAAAAGTAAAAAATGTCATAGAAATTAAAATTATTCAGATTTCACAAACAAGAAATATTGTCAAAATATGTAGCCTGTTCATCAATTCAATATAGTAACTCCTATAACACCTACGCAACTAAAAATACTCTGACAAAATCTTAAATTAAAAAAAAATATCAAGAAACTGCTCCTAAGATGCATGCATATGTTATTCCGCTATATCAAAAAAAACTTTAAAAAGGGAAGAATTAGCATTGCTTATCACAGTAGGATGATCAACAATGGAAATGCAACTCAAAGGAAACAGAAAGAAATAAACTCAAAAATCTTTTTTACATGGTAGAATACGAATGTCATTTTTAGAAAATCAGTTTTTGAATATGGAAATAAGACCTAACAAGATTTGAAATTTTAAGCAGCATATGCCAAGTAAAAATTGAACTTGATAGACCAGA
The DNA here is from genome assembly GCA_015680685.1 of Gnetum montanum. NCBI lineage: Eukaryota > Viridiplantae > Streptophyta > Gnetopsida > Gnetales > Gnetaceae > Gnetum > Gnetum montanum. The sequence goes on along the minus strand of MNCI01032318.1, from coordinate 290,932 downwards.
CAAATGAACAAATAATTTCAATGGTCTGTAATGTTAGTTGAATATTTTAAAAAAAAATAGAAAGGTAAACATGATATAAAGACAAACCTGAGGCTCTTCCAAAGTATGCCTCAGAAGAAAATGTGAAGATTTTGAAGGGGATTCAAATGTTGACCATTCACAGTTAGAAGATGCTGTCAAAACATCACTGATGAGACAATCAAAATCTTTATTTGCTGCAGATGAACATGACACGCTCTCAGTCGTGAACATGCTAGCTTGATCACCTCCTTTCTGAAGCAGTAACCCAAGTGGAACAGGCCAGATTGACATAGTTGATAGAGGTACTGCAATAGAAGCTAGTTCACCTGTGCATACATAAAATAAATTAAACAAAGCAGCCCCAAAATGAAATGTAAAAAATCAATAGTTTAGATCTATCTAAAAACCGTTAGTTTTGATTAGGTTAGCCTAAAGTTTTAAGAATAATATAGCAGTAGCATTACAGAACTAATATAGATATATTATCAACATAACATGCTCAAAAAAATTCAGCATCCAAGCCTTTACTTAATATAAGTTGCAACTCATATCAAGATACCTAAAATCCAGGAAAACTCTATCAAAATGATGGAAATGTCTAAAGATCTACCTTTGCTGACAACAATGGAGAATCGTAACTTGTAAAGCAAACTCCATACAGATGAAATAAGGATATTTTGACTAAAAAGTATTAATCTGGCTCTCTTGGGTAAACTAATCTGGAAGCTGTATAGAAGGGATAAGCCATGGGTTCAGGCCAAGATGGATAAATATCTGTATAATAATATATTTTTCCATTCTGCCACAATGGTTACACGTGCAAGTCATACTGGAAAAGTTTTGTAACCCTTTGTTCATGGTTTAGGGTACATATTCATATTCCAGATGGTCATATCATATGGGAAGATTCCTGCTCTTATAAGCTTCATAGTGCCTAACTACCTTTCAGTATAAGCATCCAGATCCTCTCAAAGAATCATGGTGATGCTGACCTCTTTTACGACATCACAAAGTCATTTTCTCTAAGTGTTTGCATGGTCAGTTGCCAATTCAATCTCTTCTTAACTCAAAGTATTCTGAATGATGATACTTGTATAAGATGTAGCGAGCATGTGGAAACGGTGGATCATTGTCTTTTTCAATGGGTTGCTGCTCAGGATTTTGGTGCAGTTTTCAAAAAATTTTCAGTATTAATATCCATGACAGTTTCACCTTGGTCAATGCTATCAATTTTTGGTCAAATGGCCATTAACACTGGAAAAGGAGTATTAAGGCACTTCATTTGTGTCTTCTTAATTATGTCTGGCTATACAGTAATCAACATTAGTTAGGAGGCAGAATTTGGCATTTTCACTTCTTGTTTTCTTAGGTGTTACTTAAGAATGACTATTTAATTTTGATGCATCTTGTTAGCTCTTTTTGAACATTTGATGTTTTACTCTATGTTTTACTTTATCTTTATTTGTTTAGTATGTTGAGCCTAGATAACTCTCCAATGTCTTTTGTTAGTCTCCTTACCAGATGTTTCAGCTGCCTTCATCCCACAAATATATGTATGTGTGTATACACACATATATATACATATACTATCAGACCCATTAATAATGAGCACCTTTTACTGAGGAAGTCACACACGCATGTGTGCTACTGACATCATTAGATGAAGAGAGCTGCTCTATTTGCTGGTTGCAATGAACTTCTGTCATGGCAATAGGGTAACTCTAGGGACCTATTCTTACTTTGGAATTTCGCCTGATTGAATTGCCTGCTCCCAGTATCATTTCAAGGTGTTTCATCTATGAACCTCTTCAAATGGGACTTATTGTTATTGATTCTATGATTCCCATAGGACAAGGTCAACGAGAATTATTATTGGGGACAGACAGACCAGTAAAACCACCACATGTACTTTTCAGATTAATACATACGTAATTTCCAAGATCAGTGGGGTACAAAAGAGCCATCGTTGGGCCCAACGTGAAGCAGCATTTTATCCCCCTTACCCAGTGAGGGGTGCTCATTGTTAAGGGATCTGATAGTATATGTATATATGTGTGTGTACACACATACATATATTTATGGGATAAAAGCAACTGAAAGTTAAAAGCTACCAAAAGTTAAGAACTTTCCTATCAAAATCCTCTGTTTAAAATGCAAGTGACTTACATATAGCACCCCCCAATGCTCAAACAAGAAAAAGGAAAAGAAGGTATGCTCAAAAGGAAGAAAAGGCTAAGTGATATAGAATGACAAAGATGAAGGAAAAAATGATGCCATAGACCATGGCAACAAAGTGGTAATGACTAATGAGGTAGACTTTCTGACTGCTACTATTTCTTTGGATAATGCTAGCATGAATGATGCTCAAAACACCCAAATAATCAAAGATCAGAGGATAATAGAAGTGATGATAAAGATGACTTGCAAAATTCATGAAATCTCTTCACAGTATGCATAAGCATCATACAAAACAAATTTTTAATTTTGGCTATTCTTAATGTTAGACATGAATTTTAAAATTTTTAAATGTTCACCCTCATTGCACTAGTTAGGAACCTTATATCCTATTGGATGTTCCATCAACATATAGCACACTAATAATATATTTATTGCAAAGATTATTTAAATCTCTTATACACATCTTACATGATTCTTAATTAACTGGAATTTGAAATTAAATTGTAATTGGAAGTTTGATTAATCGGTAATTATTTACTTCAGATTATAATAGTAAATGGGTAAATGCCCTTACAAAGTTATGGGCATTTGCTGTGATGCACCGTGGGGGGCGCTTCATAGGCATATTTGGCAAACGGCAGCAAAGCTTCATCTTGATGGGAGAGGGTCAGAGGAGGAGCAGGCGCAAAAGGCTGAGGCGGCCAAGGAGTTCTAGCAAGCTATCGCATATGTGGATATTGAGCAGCACCGGGCAATGTTTGATGATATTCATGCTCAAGAGAGGGCACAATGTCCATGTTCACATCTACCATGAAGACTGTAGTGTCAGGTTGCAGGTGGGTTATGGCTCTATGTGTGTTGGGGCCTTGTGTTTATCTTTTCCTGTTGTCTCTAGGAGTCATGTGCCTGTGATCTGATGGGGACTATCGCCATTTGGGCGAGTTCTAATGTGGAAGCGTCTGGTGGTTTAGGATTGGGCAAAGGGGTGGGGGAGGGGAGGAGGGGGGGTGGTTCCGCACCCCCTGGCCTCATACATATTTTTGCTAATGTGGGAGCCCATTTGGGAAGGAATGCAAGGTTGTATTTGGTCTTCTTTGTGATGGTTGGGAAGGAATGCAAGGTTGTATTTGGTCTTCTTTGTGATGGGGGTGGGGCACCTTGTAAATATTTTTTCATCTTAATATAATTTTGCCTAACCATTTCTCAAAAAAAAAAAAAGGGAGCAAACCCAAAATTGCTTATAGATATAAAGACTTACCAGATGGTGCATATATTGTTAGTGAACCAACATGCAAAACACATAGAAGTGGCTCCATTGTGTGTTCCATACGACACCAGCAAGCCTAAGAAAAAATTTCAAAATTATTAAAACTAATACAAAAAAATGCTCACAAATTTCTAATGGCTACTATTAACCAATCTATAATTTAAGGCTGCTCATTTTCATGCAAACATTGAAAATATACAGTTTTAGTGCTGTATTATCCAAATTGTAAACTATAGCTATCTTCTAGATAACTGGTAACAGATATGAAGCAATCATAATCAAGGCACACAATATTCAGGTAATTTCATACAAAAATCATCAGTAGCATAAATGCAGATAATGAATATCCAAGTATCAACGCAGTAACATTTCAAGCAAAAAAATGAAGTAAACACAGAGTAAAAGATATAAGTTTTAACTATCATTAGCACAGTAAAAGCATGTTTAATTGTTCAGTAAATTTTATATAACTGAGTATTATTCATTTATCCAATTTTAATCTATTTCTTAGCATTAAGTTTGTCTTAACTGTATGCTTGATTTTTTTCCAATTGTATCTAAAAATGCCAACTGTTTAACATCTATGCTAGCAAGATGGCATTCAGTATGGGAGGCCTCAGTCATGAAATTCACCAACAAACATGGCAGAAACCAAACTCTGTTCAATAGATCCTAGATCTTAAATGTATCATTACAGGTGTAATGAGAACTTCACTTTCAGTTTGATAAATAAACTGTGTATTTTCATAGTCAGTAAATTTATGTTGATGTTTTTGCCTTAATTGCCAGTGGTTTGATTAAGCATGGGAAAGTTATATGTTGCGCAACACTCTGGCATTGACATCATACGGCAAAATGGTGGTTGATGTAAACTGCTACATAAACCTAATGCAAATACTTGTAAAAGAAAGGTAAATACCTTGCATTATTTTCGTTTTGTTCAAAATATATTGGTACCCAATGTTCTGGCTGTGTGGCTTTTCCTTTTCTTTTTCCTTGTAGGGTGAAAATCAGACCAACGTGGCTTATGGATTAAATGTCAAAAATAAAAAGTTTTTAGACTCTTCTCATGATAGTCAACTCTTAATATTAATAGATACACAGTTTCATTCATCCAAAAGGCATTCCCATCACCATAAGTGGAATTAAACATCGTCATCGCATTTATCCCACTAGTTTTGGCATGATCTGATTCCTTTAATGTAATCTTGCATGCAACACCATATTAACATGAAATCAAAACATTACTCAAATAATTAAAACATTACTTTACGTTGCAGTTAGGGACCTTGAAATAGTACATATATAGAAGTGACCAAAAGAAGAAAAATGAAATCATTTTGCATTCCTGCAATAGGAGTACAAATGCTAAGAGATATGAACTGACAATGTACCTTTATAATCGAGGAAGTAGTAGTTAACTGCTTGATAACTTGTGAACCTGAGCTCCATATCAAACTTTAAGTTGGCAAATTAAATTTAAAACGATTGATATTAGTACTACAAAATTTACTGATGATAGACTGCTGTGAAAACACACAGATAACAATAATATATACAAACTCACCGGTTTCCGCGAAAGAAAAGCTGGTACTCACTATCCAGCTGATACAGAGATTCATGCTCCGTGGAAGAAAAGAAAACTTGGGAATCGACTATTGAGTAAGAATAGCTTTCATCCTTAATCTTGTCAGAAGTGATATTTTCGCCATTTTCAAATGCTTCCACTTGCAATCCAAATGGTTGAAATTCTTTTAGCACATCTAGGTGACGCATTCCAATTCTTTCCATTTCACTAAATGATATCTCTGCTTTGATATACAAACGTTTCAAAGGATCTCTCTCCTTTGATATATCACTGCAGTCGGAACATCTGCAGTGCTTGTTCTATTCTACAAACCTACTTGGGGCACCATAGAAAATGTAAATAGTGCAACCAGGCGCCTTTTCAAAATTATCTTTCCCGGCTCAAAGCTCTTTGTGTTACCTGTGTGATATTACCAATACACTGTTCATCCCCCGGTAACCCCTGAAATCACCTTCTGAAGTAAACTTATACAAAATCAATCCCACATGCATTTATAAAAGTCAAATCCAACGTCAATTCGGATGCAGTATATTTCTTTGCGATTCACCTTCGGCGAGGTTTTCTTTTTCTAATATTGTGGCCAACCCAACAATTTTTCCTGAAAAAAATAGTTACAATAAATTTTTCCGAGTTTACTGAACAAGAAAATTACAAAATCCTTACTCTTCGTGCATTAGTGTTTCCATGATTCATCCCACGCTTTTTCTCGTGCATTCGCTTTCTAAAACTGGTATCATTTCCAATTTATCTGTTATGGGTATTTCTAAAACTGGTATCATTTCCAATTTATCTGTTATGGGTATTTCTATAATTTTTGTATTATATTAGTCAAACTATTATGGTAGGACGCCCCCTTTATATGCTAGGTAATAATGGTTACAGAGTTACGATGATAGTAAATGTGTTATTTTAGGAGGTTTAGGAGGTATTGGAATATAAATATCTTTTCAACAAATATTTATTCTTAAAATGGTATAGTTAAATTAGAACTTTATTTCAACTTGGAATTTGGAATTTCCAAATCTAAATTCTTACATCTCATTGTTTGATGTGTCATTTTAAACAAACTCTTGTTTTTCAAACTAAACTTCATTAGCCAATGAAAAGAGGTTCAAGTGTTTCATGCCTTGTCTAACAAGGATTTGCAAACAAGAGGTTGTCAATTCAAGTCACAATTAAGGAAACATTATACTCTTTTATGATTCTTCTAAAGTATTATGACATTATACTCTTTTATGATTCTTCTAAAGTATTATGTTAAATTGTTTTGGATTCCATCTCTCCACTCCCATTTCCTCTATAGTTGTTTAAGCCCCTTTCTACCCATTTCAATTTTCAAAAGGGTCCCAACACTACCCAAGCTACCCAAACAGATGTAGGACCTTTGCCTTTTAAAAACATTATTAATAATTTTATTGCAAATTTTTCTAATTGATCATACTAGTCTTTTCAAAAGGATCCTAACACTACCCAAGCTACCCAAATAAAGGTAGGACCCTTTTCTTTTAAAAACAATATTAATAATTTTATTGCAATATTTTTTGATTGATCATACTAGTCTTCTCAAAAGGGTCCAACACTACCCAAACTACCCAAATAAAGGTAGGACCCTTTCTTTTTAAAAACAATATTAATAATTTTATTGCAAAAATTTTTGATGGGAGGTTTGGGATGAGAGGGTTTAGATAGATTATTTTAAAAAACAAAACCCTTCACCACAATGGCTCTCTCTTCTCACGTGTTATCAACTTGAGGTCTTTTGATATTATTTTAGGCCCTATCCCTAATGCTTAGTGGTCTAACTATTTTTGTTTTTCATCTCACACTCTATTTTTATTTTAAGTTTGTATGTTGGATCAATTGGTATTTTGTTCAAGCTCTATTTTTAGGCTCATTTGCTAGATGATGTACGTTTTCATAGATGGTTTTGTCCCTAGGGACCATGGATGATGTAACTTTTTTTGAGGTTCTTCAATATTAAATTCCAGAAATTTCAAAAAAAAATCATTATAATAGCAAGGTTTTTAAGATTGATTGTAAGGATAAAAATCTATAAAAAGGCATCCCCAAAACCGTTGGGCCTTTCCTTCTTATTGTTCTAGAGTTTCTTTTGTGCTTCTCTACTTTTCTACTCTAAATCTATTTTTTTTAATATATTCATTTTTTGGGATTTGACATCTTCTCCTATTATAATAGTAAGGTGTTAGTTTAGTATTTGTGAATTTTGGTATCAATCTATGTAATTGTGTTTTCTCTTTTATTAAAGACTACTTTGTTAATAGAACTTGGTTGATGTGCTTGTCCATCTAAAAAGAGGTTTGACATAAGAGTAGGCATGCATGAGTCTACCTTAAGAGTATGATATTGTGGGTTCAGACCTCTCTTATGTTTTTGCAGAAGCCATAAATCAACAGTCTCTTAGTCCTGAGTTAAATAGAGGTGTCATCCGTCTTATTCCTAAAACAGGTGATCCTTCATTGATTGGTAACTGGCGTCCTATCACTCTCCTTAACTCTGTTTACAAGATTTTGGCTAAATGTCTTGCTAATAGACTGAAGCTAATTATCCCTCAGATCATTACCCCAACGCAAACAAGCTTTGTTAAGGGTAGGTATATTCTTGATAATGTTGTTGCGGCTTGGGAAGGTATGCAATGGGCCGAGGACTCGAATCAAAACATTGCTTTTCTTAAGCTTGATTATGCTAAAGCGTATGACAAAATTGAGTGGAAATTTGTTAAATATGGTTTTCACATTAATTTTATTAAAATGGTGGATACTCTTTTTGCGGACGCCAATGCCCTTGTGGCTACTAACGCTGGCTTAACTAATTGCTTCACGCTTGAGCGCTCTGTTAGGCAAGGTTGTCCTCTTGCTCCTTACCTCTTCATTCTTGCTGCGGACTTTTTGTGTCATGCTATTCATAAGGATAAGGAACAAAATTTGCTTCAAGGTATTTTCATTGATCATAATGTTCCTTCCTTATTGAATATGCATTTTGCTGATGACTCATTCTTTATGATAAAAAATGATGCTCTTATTGCTGATCGTCTTTTTTATCGCATTGATCAATATTGTAGACTCTCTGGCTCTCAGATTAATTGGTTCAAATCTTCTATCTTTTGCAACAAAGAGGTTCAAGCCTGGGCGTTGTCTAAGTCTTGGCAATTTTTAGGAAAGGATCAAGTTTTTAAGCTTCTTGGCATTCCCTTTTCTTTTGGCGGATCATCCAAAACATTATGGGATGTCACTGTGAAGAAACTTGAACAAAAGCTTATTAAGTGGAAGGAAAAGAAGCTATCTATGGCTGGTAAATTTATTGTCTGCAAGCATATTCTCCAAGCTACCCATGTGTATTACTCTTCTTGTTGGGCTCCTAGCATCTCTGCTTATCGTCGCATTGATCAACTAGTCAAACACTTTCTTTGGAACAGCAGCCATACTAAGAAAGGATTTTGTCGGGTTGCTTGGAACGTCTGTACTTCTCATAAAGAGGATGGCGGTTTGGGCCTCATTAATTGCTACAAACAGGGCATTGTGTTATGTGCCAAATGGATGGCCAAATGCTTATCTGGCTCTAAACCTTGGAAGCTTCTTTTCCTTAAACGAATACAGCTTGGGAAGCCCAAAGGTAGTAATTATTGGAATAATACTCATTTCCTTAACTGGATTCTTTTTCCCACTGGTATTACCATTTCTGGTTCTGTTGTCATCAAACACATTTGGAAGGCATGGTGTTATATCAGTCAATTTTGGAACTTTAACACTATCACTATTTCTTCCTCTACACTTGATAAGCTTTCTCCTTGGTGGATTCCCATTCACAATAAACCTTGGGCCATTAAGCGTCCTCGTCTATGTAGCACTTGGGATAAGCTTGGCATCTCCTCCCTCTCCTCTCTTCGCATTCATTCATAATCGTTGGATTACTTGGACTAAATGTCACCTTATTTATGATATTAATGCTGCTCAAAAGTCTACCTTTGTATGATTTTGGATAGCTTGAACAAAAGTGTTGTTATTTAAGACTCCCTTGGTGGTTTTTTAGATCTTTCTTGGATTTCTGGTCATCAAGTTTTTCCCTATCATTCTAAGATTGTTTACTCTCTTATTAATTCCACTACTAATATTTGGCCTAGATTCAACCATCTTTGGCAAGTTCATCTTAATGTGCAGGTTTGGAAGCAACGTATTCAGACTATTTGGACTACTCCTACTTCTTCAAAGATTCAACATTTTCTGTGGTATCTGATTCACCAAGGTCTTCCTGTGGGTGTTCGACGCTCTCATTTGGGGGTTCCTGACCCGCGATGTCCTATTTGTCACAGGGAAGATGCATTTACTCACTATTTTTTTTCTTGTCCCCTTGCTCATAGCTCTTGGATTTGGTGTGGCAGGTTTTTACAGGGTTTTCGACCAAGCTTGGATGAGGTTCTTTTTGGTGACACTCCGCATCTTCAAGGCTCTTTGATTTATATCTGGTGTTGCCTTCGTCCCCTTATTCTCCATGCTATCTGGAAATTTCGTTGTAATGTGGTTTTTCAACGTGATTCTCCTACTGATATTCTCTCCTTGTCTATTCAAGGAGACATTGTTCAACAGCTAATGCTGCAGTTGAGCTCTTGAACTTTTTCTCTCCCATTTTTCCTAATTTCTTGTAGTTTCTCCTCGTTTGAGGTGAGCTTTTCCCCTTTGGCTGTTAGTGTCTCCTTCTTTGAGACCTCTTCATCTTTTTTGACCCTCTCTTTTATCCCCTTTGTACTATTTTCTTTTTTCTCTATTAATTAAATTTATTTTTTGCGGTCTGACACCCCCCCCTACCTTAAGAGTAGATTTGTGAATACATTGAGGGTAATTAAGAGTGAAACAATTTGGAAATCTCTTGTGATTGTTGAAAGTTATTATAATGAATAAAATCCATGTATTTGTAGAATATTAATGGGATCACAATCACAATGATGGGTAGACTTTCTTCCCATAAGATAAATGAATAAAAATACATTTCTTTGGTGATTGGGACTAAATAATATGTACATCCATCTATTAATTACATTGATGTAATAAACAGGGCATTAAATTTAAATACAAGCAAAATAATGAAAATAATACTTGAACTATAAATTCATAACAAGAAATTTCACACCAACGCCAATAATTTGTTCAATTTATATGATATGCAATAGTTTGAAATGGTAGGAGGAGTATTCGAAATCAAAACTTTTCTTTTAGTGGGGTGAGCATGGTGAGAAGGGAGAGTCATACCTCAATAATAATAATAATAAGTAATAACATTTGAAGTACATCATGTACTTAACATTGAGTAAAAAACATAAAATATAGTATAGAAAGGAAAAACTTTTTAATTTTAGAGATTAAAAGAGGAAAATTAATTGTTAGTAGGGAGGATGACCCTAACCCTAACAAAATTTACATCACTTTGAACATCAATGCTTGAACTAAAAAATAGCAAAAGGATTCAAGATAATATTAGAAAGTCTTTGAAATGAAGATCCAATATAAAATGATGATAAAAACTATTCATCATGATTAACCTTATGTTAAGAATCTTTGCCATTAGCTATAGCCCACTTATCAACATAAGTTTTAATCTTTGAGATAATAGTATTGTTGTTAAATAATGAAAAATTTTCATTGTGAGCTATTGATCTAAACTGATCTAAACTCCTCTAGTATAAGTAAAAATATTTATAGAAGCTTGTATTTTCTTTAGTTTTTTTATTGCTATTTCATCCTTATCATTGATATTAACTTGAATTTTCATATCTTCAACCTTTGATTATTTTCTTTTCTATATTCAATTTCAATATGTTTTTTTTCCCTCAATAATGGACCATTTATTAGTTGTAAATGCTATCTTATCAATGATATTGTAACTACAATATTGTAATTCCATCTACGCTATCATTGATATAATGTATATGGAATTCCTCATTTTTATAAATACCAACTACCTTGTCATACCAAATAATAACTTTTGGATTACTCTTATTGAAATTCTTGTAGTTTGTTTTTTTGAAGTCATAGTTAGTTGTCAATGCCTACAAGGTGATCTTAAGTGGTTATACAACATCTATATTTGAGTAAAGTATACCTAGGCATACTTCATGGATAACAATAACAACAGAGACTATTAATGATCATTGCAATATCTCACATAGAATAGGTTTACAATTTTGTATGCACTTTATATTTTAATTATCATATACATTTTTATGTCATTTATATTTCAATTGTATGTTGGTATTTGGTAAAGTATGAGTAATCTCAAGCATTAAGTACAATTGTTTGATTACCCAATGCTAATATCATTTGGTAGGCCCATTGACAATTTACTTGGTAATCTTGATGATGAGTAGCTAGGTACCCCTACATCCAACCATACGAATCATAGGGCATTACATGCGATTTGGTCAAATTCCATGGACCTATAGTTATCTAGTATAGTAGCTCTTTTAGAAAGTGAAATGGGCATTGTGAACGTTTGCTGTCTTCCCAACTACACTTGTGAGGTTCAAGGGTATGGTCTAAGCGTAATTGAGGTATATGATTTTTCTTATTTTACATTTTATAGATTTGATCACCTACAACAAGAATGAAGAGTAGAGAAATTTAAAATCTAGTTTGTTATTGTCTATCTAGCCTAACACAAGTAACCATCCCACTTCCCGAACACATCCTGAACACATATAGTGCTGTTGGGCTACCAAACGTTAAGCGTTTCTAGGTTACCAAGTACTATATGAATGCTCGAAGTGGTCATGCTCGTGTTCATTAACAACTAGAAATAAATTTCTTAATTCAAATGCATTCAAGTAAAGTACATGAAAGTAAAGTGCAATAAAGGAAATATTAAGCTATTCTCAATTCTGCAAGGATTGTCAAAAGAGTTCATTTTATTCCCGTAGCACTGTTGCGCTCAAGTACATCAATGCTTAAACAAAGAACCGTACACACTTAGACTCCTTTTGTAGGCACTCAGGAAATATTCTAACTCTAAAAGAAAGAAATGGCAAAAGCTGTGCTACTCTAACTAGAAATGACCAAAAAATGATGATGAAAACTAAGGCCCAGGCACGGTATTTATAGACGTGGAGTATATACGCCGATGTTGCGTACACGACATTGCATACATGATGTCACAGTCGATGTCAAATACATCTTCATCACACAATAATAATTATATCAGCCCAAGATGTGAATGGAAGATTAAGAACCAATGATAATTGCCATTAGGAGATATTAGGCTTACTTTTGGTAGTCTTTTAGTTACTTAGAATTAATATTCATTTTATAATATTCTATTCTTACTAATTGAGAGCCAAACAACATCATCAAATCTCATACCTTACTACAAGTTAAACCATACACTTCGATCATCACTAACTCTAGTAAGAAGACAATGATCAATGGGCCTCGTACTAAGTAGCTAAAGACCACATTGTTCCATCCACATATTATGATCTAGTTGTGCATGTATGCTTGTATGACTTGTATGTTTGGATGTTGGGAACTCTCACTACTCATCATTAGTGCCATTGCTAGGGATGTGATGAGAGCGGTTACTCTAGCAGTTATTCTAATTATTAGAGCAGTTACTCTAGTGGTTACTCTAGCAGTTATTCTAATTATTAGAGTGGTTACTCTAGCGGTTACTCTAGCAGTTATTCTAATTATTAGAGTGGTTACTCTAGCGGTTACTTTAGCAGTTATTCTAATTATTACAGAGGTTACTTTAGTGGTTATTTTAGCAGTTATTCTAATTATTAGAGCAGTTACTCTAATTATTAGAGTAGTTGCTCCCAAGCCTATAAATACAATGCCCAGGTGCACAATTGGGGAGAAGTCTTTTAGCAGTCAAGTAGCAAAACTCTTGTAGTTTGTTTGAAAGTTAGAGTATTTTTTAAGTGCCTGCAGTAGGAGGTCTAAGTGTGGACAGATCTTTATTCAAGCATTGTGTACCTGAGCACACTTGTGTATGGCAATAAAGATGAGCTCTTTGATTCATCCTTGCAACACTTGAGATTTGTTTTCTTCCACATTTATTTTATTTTATTTTTTACGCATTTATTTTATTTTATGCACTTTACATTTCTGTTATTAGCACAACAATTCATTTTGATCAATTAAGCAAATTGTTAAATTACATAAGCACAACCACTTCGAGCATGCGTGTAACGCTTGGTAACCTAGTAATTATTAGTGTTTGGTAATCCCAGCAATGTTGTATTGGTTCAGGATGTGTACAGCAAGTGGGAACAGATGTTGGTGTTAGGATTAGTTAGAACTTAGTGAACAAGTAGTTAAGTTAAATTAGTCACTTAGTTACCTCTCTCCTTCCCTACTAGCGCAGGACATAAAAACATAAAAGCTATAAAAATCATATGCCTCAAGCTTACTTAATCAGACAATCGTGACATACAGGTAAGCTTTGGAAGACAACGATCAACCAACCTGTCCTTGTTCCATAAGGACGCATAAGCACTTAGTCCTTAGAATTCGACTGGATCGTGAGTGAAATGCTCGTATTCGTATGGTTGAGCGTAGGGGTATCTCGCCACTCATATGGATAGTATTAATATTTTAGTTAGTTGATATTATACAAGTTTGTTGTACTAGCACTTCATGATCTACCTTTTAAAAAGATATAACAATTTCAAATACCTACTTAGATCTTAATTGATTACACATGGCTTTGACACAAAAATCAAATTTTCCACTTGCAAATGATATTAATGAGAGTAATGATAAGATCTATATTTAAAAAATTGAAATGGACCAACACAGGTGATGAGCCATGATATTGGGTACGTGATATTGGGTATGTGATATCGGAACTTCCCAAGCGATATCGGGCATCCGATATCGAGGCCTATCTTGTCTTCTATATATAAGAGGTAGGCACACTTGGTTTGGCAATAGATTTAGTTAGTCCCTTACCCAAAATTTTTCCTTTTCTCCCTCTTAGAGTTAGAATTATTTCTGCGTGTGCACAGTAGGAGTCATAAAGTGAATGGATACTCATTCAACAATTGTGTACTTGAGCACACCTTGTATATGGCAATAAAGATAAACGTTGTGATAAACCTTGCAGCATCTAGAATAGATTAATTAATATTAATTACAGTTATTTAATGCATTTCCTAGTTAATTAATGTTCTCTCACTCACCCTATAACTCTCATAAGTAAGCACATTCAGTATGATTACTTTGAGCATGTGTGTAACACTTGGTAACCCAGTAACGTTTAGCGTTTGGTAATCCCAGTGGTGTTGCACTGGTTCAAGATGTGTATGGAAAGTGAGAATGGATGCTGGTGTTAGGACTACTTAAAGCATAGCTGAGTAGTTAAATTAAATTAGTTACATAGTTATCTCTCTCTCCTCCCTTTGTAGCACCAATCCATAAAACATAAAAATATATAAAAATTATATACCTCAATTTTACTTAGCCATACAATCGTGCTATACAAGTAAGCCTAGGAAGATAACGATTGACTAACCTGTCCTTGTTCCACAAAAGTGCATAAGCACTTAGTCTTTGAAATTCGATTGGATCATGCGTGGACGCTCGTATTCATATGGTTGAGCGTAGGGATACCTCGTTGCTCATCATTGGTGCCATTGCTAGGGACTTTGTTGATTGTGCGCTAATTAGAACTTAGGAAATCTTTCTCATCATTGAAATAAATCCTTAGGGTTGGTTACAAGAAAAAAATATAATAATAATAATATATAATACATTGCACACTGAATAGTAATCATGTCTCCTTCTTTGTACGAAAGTGTTTCACCGCCTAGGTCTAATATAGGGAACAATCGGAGGCGTAGTACACATGATAATCTGCTAGTTCCTCAACAGTTCCATGTGGTATATGTTCATCTCAATGAATATGTACCAAACTTTACCTTTATCCTCCATCAGGATGAACAACTACATTTGCACGATTTAGAAGGTAACATAATGTTACCTCCCGATTGCTCAGTCTCAGGCATGCTTCTTCATGATCTCACACAAATTGATATATAGCACTTATAGGTAGAGTACGTTGTGCATGATCATGACTCGAGAGAGTACCAATGCATGGAGACACAACATCAAAGGAACTTACAATAGGAGAGACGTCATGAATTCATGAAGGGGAAGTTGTCTTGGAATGTCCCGCATATCATAAGTGAAAATGAGGGTGGTGAACCTACCTCATGATGTTTCCCACAAAACGATGTTCCTCCCATTGACTTTGGTTAATGGGTTGTGTATCAGAACCTTCATTTAACCATCCATAACCCAGGTTCTAATACTAATGGATACAAAGGGTTCGATAAAGGAACACACACACATGATAAAGATGGACATGTTGATCGTAACCGCGAGCGAGGCTGTGACCACCAAAGAGAAGGTAGTAGGCACCATCATGGTGACAGTCCTCCTTCTTCTTCACCTTCATCATCTCCTTCATCCTCTCCTTCAGGATTTGGATGTAGTCACAAAGAAAAAGACCATGAGGATAAGGGTAGGAAAAATAAGAGTCATAAACAAAACAGTCAGGAAAGGGGATGAGGGCACTTTAGAGAAACACAGCACAGAAGAAGGGGGAGTAGGGAACAACATAGGCATCATAGACCCCACAGATGGGACGATCACGATGAACCCCTACTCGCTACTCGAAGTATGCTAGACATAACTAAAGTTATTAGAATCCCAACAAGGCACCAAAAAGATAGTAGGATCAATAGATTAGACATGAACAACATCTCACAATTTGAAGGGGGATACAACACTGATCGTCAAAATCATCTACAAGCATTCCATGATGCATGTGCCTTACAAAACATAGAAAATGAATGGCAAAAACTAAAGTTGTTCTCATGGACACTACTCAAAGAAGTGGAGAGTTGGTACTGGTCCTTAGAATCAAAATCCATTTGTAGGTGGAGTACCATGTTATAATTGTTCAACGATAAGTACCAAATGTACTCTTGAGTGTCCAACCTACGAAAGCAAATCCAAGGATGGAAATAAGGAGGGCATGAACCCTTGGATGCTGTCATGGGCTGATATTATGCACTGTTACATTGTTGTTCTAGCCATGGTTATTCATAGAGGGATCAACTATGCCATCTTGTAGATGGGCTTAGGCATGAAACGTGAAGAACCCTTGGGACGTATGCCCAAGGAAGGCTATATGAGTTTAGGACCCATCAAGTACAAAGATTATTAGAGCAAGTTACTAAAGAGGAAGGTGAGCTAAGAAAAAGAGAGAGTGCAAAGGAATATAACAGAGATCCTTTCCTCATCCTCTAAAAGAAGGATGTGAGGATGAAGAAGAGTCACCACTCGAAGAGATGGTGAATAGGAAAACTTTGCCTATTGAAAAGTTGGCATCGAAAGTATCGGCAAAGGTAGACCAAATGTGGGACTCCCTAGATAATAGATTTCAAACCATTCTCAAAATAGTAGAGGAGTCTAAAGAGCAAGGTAGTGAACGGGAAAAGAGAAAAAAGAGAGAAGTAGAATATGCACACAATAAGGGTAAGGGCAAAGTTGCCATCATCGAAGAGGTTGTAGATTTGGATACAGACAATGATAGTGGATGCGAGATATGCCAATACGACCATCCTAAGGGATGTTGCCCTGTAATCTCACATATGTAGGAATCTGGGCTGTATGCACTCAAACCACGATGGAATCGAAGGCAAACACCCCAAAGGTTACCTTATCCCCAAGGTAACCTGAGACAGTGTCACCAACCCTTAACATATTATCCAAGTGAAAATCCACCACAACCAACTGAGCAATATCAATAGTGGTAGCACCCACAATCATGGGGAATGCCATCATCGCGGCAACAGTATCCTTACCGTCAACTTGACCTGTATGGATATTACGTGTAGCAGCCAATTTCTCCACATGACTCTACTGGTCACTTCACCTCTCAACCTCACTACCAAACATGAGTATTATAGGACTCCTTCTCCTAGGGGTGATGTTCTACAAACATACCATCCTTCTCATCCATATGCATCTCTTCCATCCTTAACTCCATACTACCTGCTACAGCTATGCAGGTTGAGCTCCCTACCCAGCCGTAGCAACACAATGCTACAAGGGCTATTAATTCTCACCTTACTGTTTGTCCAAAAAATTGCACAAAGAAGAAACCTTTCTTTAGAACCAATAGTCCAATCATGTCCTTATAGTCGCAAGCGGCTAATTCTTCAAATGCCTCATCACCAATCGAAACTTCAGAGCTCCCTTCAACCCAAAGGCCACATTCAACGCATATGGTCATGTTAACTCATGCCATCATTGATTGGATAAAAGCTGGCCATCTTCCTAGGAAATTCTTTGATTCTGGGAGTCCTCTTATATGTCTACAAATCGCTGGGAATGAACCATGCAAAGCTCTTTTGGATTTAGGTTCCGGTGTTAACTTGATCTCTCAAAAAATGTACAAAGCTTGGAACCTACCTCCATTAAAAAAGAGTAACATTTATTTAGAGTTGGTTGACCAGTCCATCACTATCCCATTAGGACTAGTAGAGGACATTGTCACCACTGACTTCCTAGTGATTCAAGTGAACAACGGTAAGGGGGACTTCCCAATCATAATGGAAAGAGCATGGCTAAGCATAGTTGACGTGCACCTAGGAATCTGTGATCTTTTCCTGGAAATATCGAAGGAAAATAGGTTTGGAAAGATTGAGAAGAAGAAAGTTCCATGCATCACATAAAGTGACATAGTGTGTAATTGGATGTAGAAGTCATGGTTTGTGCAACGTTTAACATTGCCTACATGTAATCAGTGTGCATAAGTGACTAATATACAACTATGCCTATATGCAGTAGCCACAAGACAAGAAGGCACCCAGTGGCTGATAGCTAATCAAGAGAGAAATTCAACTATATGCATGGAACCAATTGAGGGTTTGACTTGCACTTACATCTATAGCATAGACACATTAGAGCAAGTCCATCTCCAACTTCCAAGTCTTAACATTGAAAAGATCAATTGGGGGACATTGTAAATTCTTGATAAGTTTAACCAAGAGCCCTGAGTTAAAACCATTGCCCATTGGTATGGAATACATGTTTCTCAAGAATGGAAAATTGGTAATTATTAATGCTAGGCTCGCTCCTCAACAAAAAGAGAGACTGCTGAAAGTGATAAACAAATGGTCCAAAGCCTTCACTTGGTCATATCCTGAATTAACTAGAATAGATCCTAGAATATGCCAACATAGAATTTACACTGATCCCTCCATGAAGCCTCGACGACAACCACAGAGGTGACTTAACCCAAAGCTTGAGCAAGTGGTTAAGGAAGAAATTGAACAGCTTCTAAAAGATGGATTCATATACCCCATTGCTGATAGTTAATGGGTTAGTTCTTTAATTATTGTGCCCAAAAAGGGAGGTAAATGGAGGGTGTGCATAGATTTTAGGCTACTAAATATGGCAACATTCAAAGACCACTTTCCGTTGCCATTCATCGACCAAGTCGCAGACACCATTGCAGGGCATCACTACTATAGTTTTTTGGATGGGTATAGTGGGTACAACCAAATTCAAATAGCCCCAGAAGACCAAGCCAAGACTACATTCATCAGTCCTTGGGGAACATTTGCATACAAACAAATGTCGTTTGACTTGTGCAATGCCCCTACAACATTTCAACGATTAGTTCTAAGCATATTCCAGCAACAGATAGGAAATGGTGTGGAGGTCTTCATGGATGACTTCTCCACCTACGGAGTGAACTTTGATCAAGCCTTGGACCAGTTAGAGCAAGTACTAAAATGATGTGTAGAAACCAACTTAAGGCTCAACTCGTAAAAAAGCCATTTAATGGTCCAAGATGGCGNATGCCCCTACAACATTTCAACGATTAGTTCTAAGCATATTCCAGCAACAGATAGGAAATGGTGTGGAGGTCTTCATGGATGACTTCTGCACCTATGGAGTGAACTTTGATCAAGCCTTGGACCGGTTAGAGCAAGTACTAAAATGATGTGTAGAAACCAACTTAAGGCTCAACTCGTAAAAAAGCCATTTAATGATCCAAGATGACATCGTATTAGGGCATAAGATTTTGCAAACAGGGATAGAGGTAGATCCCAAAAATATCAAAGTTATCTAAGGAATTACTCGGCAACCCAAAACTGTGAAAGATATTTGGTCATTCCTTGGACACACTGGCTACCACAGATGATTTATTGAGAACTTTTCAAAGGTTGCAAAACCATTGGTTGAACTAACGAAAAAGGACGTACCTTTCGAAAGGACTAGGAAATGTGAACTAGCTTTCCAAAATTTAAAATAGAAGCTCATAGAAACACCAATTTTACAAGCTCCTGACTGGTCCAAAGCATTCCACATAATGACTAATGCATCCAACTATGATTTAGGAGCTATACTTACATAGTTAGATGACCAAAAACACCCTTATTATATCCACTGTGCAAGTAGGAGTATTGTTGGTACACAACTTAACTACACGACAATAGAGAAAGAATTAATGGCTATAGTGTTTACACTAGAAAAATTTAGGCACTATGTCTTGGGCTATTAGGTATTCATGCACATGGATCATAGTGCAATAAGGTTCCTAATGAATAAACCAATGGTGAGACCTCACATCATATGATGGCTCATAATCTTACAAGAGTTCGATCTTACAATGATTGATCATAAAGGCACTGAGAACATAGTTGTTGATCATTTATCTCAGTTGCGATGGGACAACAAAGAGGAGAAATATCCACTCTCTGATCATTTACCTGATGATTTTCTCTTTGCAGGTGTAGTAACTAATTAATTGACCACAGAGACAAACTAGTATAGTAGTATTCTCACCTATCTCCTTACACAACAAACACCACAAGGGTTAGATCAATGGGCAACTTTATAAAGTATGTCTCAATGTCTTAGTTCGATGGTGCATTCTTGATATAAATCAACTACGAGTTCTCCAAGATGCTCATGAGGGTCCTTGTGTGGGTCATTATGCTGAGAGACGAATAACCATTAAAATCTTGCTTGCAGGATATTATTGGCCTACATTGTTCCAGGATGCCCATCATTTTGTCCAATCTTGTGAGCGTTGTCAACGTGATGGGGGAATGACTGCTAGAATGGAGTGTCCGCAATAATAGATTCAACCTTTAGAACCCTTCGATATTTGGGGAGTTTATTTTATGGGGCCTATTACACCAATTTCTAATGCAAAAGCCTACATCGTTGTTGCCATTGACTACTTCACAAAATGAGCAGAAGTAGCTGTTGTTAAGTATTGTACATCATCTACAGCTACATGATTTGTTCAAAAACAAGTCGTAAACAAGTTTGGCATGCTGCATGCACTTATTTTAGAAAATGGTACACACTTCACAAATGCAACTTTTCAGAAATTAATGCAATGCTTAGGGGTTGAGCACAAACTGACTACCCCATGCCACCCTCAAGCAAATGATCAAGCCGAGGTCACCAATAAAGAGATTACAAAGATATTGATGAGAACTGTTAGCAAGTATAGGAGAGATTGGAGCACCAAATTGAACAATGCTCTTTGGGCATACCAGTCCACATGGAAACTCCTTATAGGCTACTCTCCCTATGAGTTAGTGTATGGTAAACTTCCAATGCTCCCTATTTATGTAGAACTCCGTACACTATCCACAACATGTGATCTCAACCTTGACCTTGATCTAGCACAAAAAGAACAGCTAATGAACCTTAACTTGCTAGATGAGAATTGACTAGTCGTCCTATCATCTAATGAATTGCACAAGGCTTTTAATAAACAACGTCATGATCTAAAAATTAGAAAAGTTAAGTACCAACTAGGAGATAAGGTTCTCTATTGGAATCCCACACATGTGCAATAACGAACTAAATTTCAAACACTGTGGGAAGGACCTTATATCATTCATGTAACTTTTCCTTTAGGGGCCATGATGATTTACAAACCTGAGAACCCAGATAAGAAACTATTGATCAATGTCCAACAAACCAAACCTTTTCATGAGCCTAGGATAGCTAGTACCAATGCTACCTCTGTGGGTGGACAACCTTGCTCCCTATTTTGGATTGCCTCCTACCACCTCAGTCATGGGGGAGACTGCCACCAATGCTAACCATTCAAAGCCCTTAGTAGTTCCTTTTGTATTTTTTTTTACACATTTTTCAAATTTACTTATTTTTATTTTACACCATCGTTCAAAACTTTACTATCTCTTTGTTTGATTTACTTTTATTCATCTTACAATAAGTGCTCATAATGGTGAATTGTATCATAATCATGTTGGTTGCTAATGTTTGGTTTTTACCTTTGATTTTCAATGTTGATATTAAGATATGGTTCTTTTGATAAAATAGGCAATGAGTCCACACTGTCCATTCATACATTCAACTCTATGGTCTCCCTTGGCTTTAGAGCTGTACTGTCCCTTTTCCTAAGTAAACTTATTAATGAATTGGTGGCTTGGTATTCTTCAAATCGAGGAAAGACTCAATGATTGAAAAGGGTGTGACTTCAAGGGGATTTGATGCACGTGTGCTGGCTATCCTCTTGGGTGCTTGGATGCTTTTCAAGGGTTTTCTGCCATTTTTCCATTGATCAAATATCAGGAAGTTGAGTGAATAAAAATAAGTCTTTACATGGTGTGGTTCTGATGCGAAAAAAAAACTGGTGAGAATTCAAAGCACACCCCTTAGACATAATAAAGAAATATGGGCTACAAGCACTAATTATGGCACTAGAAAGACATGTTACCCATGCCTGAAGGTTCCCTCTAACTAAGGCCCTTTCTCGCTTCCTGCTTCTCTATCTTTCTCTCCTTGGAATGGTGGTGACTCTTTGGGGAAGCATTCTTGTTGCTTCAAGAGGATGAATTGGTCAAGTGTATTGATGAGAGGTCACTAAATATGGTTGGTTTGAGTTTGGCTTTGGAATGAGTTCTACTCAGTCACCTTAACCATAAAATACACAACAGACTTTACACAACCTTACTCTTGGGATTCCATTCCATTTTCTACTCTCCATCTTTCTTCCCATTTTCCACCTCATTGTCAGTTCTATGATTAGTCTATATTTTGGTTGATACATTATTTTTCCTTGGTAAATTCTTGTGGGTAAGTCTTTAACCATTATTTCTATATGTCATCCCTAGAGCCTATGGACTCTTTAGTTTGGGGGTTTGTCAGGGCATAAAAGGCATGATCCTGCTCTTGGGAGGGCCCACTAACATTCCTTTCTAGTGCAATTGTTAAATTCTTCTCCTTAAACATTTCTTGCAATCAGCAATTTATCTTTCCATCCCCATCCATGACATCCATTTTATTGGCAATGCTGTTGTTATTTTTTCCATTTTTTTTGTTCCTTATAGTTTTCCACTCTATTGCCACTAGAGGTTTGCTCTTAGTCGTGGGGGCCTGGTCACAAATTTTTTCATTCTACTACTTGTATCACCCCTACACCTTGGGTAGTTATTAGTGATGAACCTATAACCCAGTTTCTGCCATAACCACAACTTAGCCAATGCGCTTTATATCGAGGCAAGGTATCAACTGCATTGTGGCTTTCCTATCGTTGCTCATTCATGACCATGTTGTGTGTGCAGATGGCAATTACACGAACAATGGAATGGGATAGGAGGAAGCACTCGGGATGGACTAGAGCTGGAGCATTTAAGCTGGGAACAAGTTTGGTCACGTGCCTATGGATAAACAACAGAAGGTGCAATCACGACATCGATAGCAACACGGCTCATTCTATTTTCTCTCTCTTCAAGAAATCGAATGAGGATCTGGATGTCATCTATGTATGGTGTTTACCACAAAGTGCGTGAACACCAATGTTGTAATATGTTTGTCGATCTGTTCACCAGGCACTTAGAGTCTGTTATACCCTGTCGCTACCAATTCTCATTCATTCAATAATCTCATACCTTCCTAATATTTTGTAAGGAACTCAAGGACAAGTTTTCATTCAGTCGTGGGGGTATGATGAGCCACGATATCGGGTATGCAATATCGCATCCATGATATCGGAGCCTTCCAAGCGATATCGGGCATTCGATATCGAGGCCTTTCTTATCTTCTATAAATAAGAGGCATGCATACTTGGTTTGGCAATAGATTTAGTTAGCCCCTTATCCAAACTCTTGCCTTTTCTCCCTCTCAGAGTTAGAATTATTTCTATGTGCCTGTAGTAGGAGTCATAAAGTGAACAGATCCTCATTCAACAATTGCGTACTTGAGCACACCTTGTGTACGACAATAAAGATGAACTTTGTGATAAACCTTGTAGCATCCAGAATAGATTAATTAATGTTAATTATAGTTATTTAATGTTTTCCTTAGTTAATTAATGTTCTCTCCCTCACCCTATAACTCTCATAAGTAAGCACACTCAGTACGATTACTTCGAGCATGTGTGTAACGCTTAGTAACCCAGTAACGATTAGCGTTTGGTAATCCTAGTGGTGTTGCACTGGTTCAGGATGTGTATGGAAAGTAAGAATGGATGTTGGTGTTAGGGCTAGTTAAATCATAGTTGAGTAGTTAAATTAAATTAGTTACTTAGTTATCTTTCTCTCCTCCCTTTGTAGCACCAGGCCATAAAACATAAAAAGATATAAAAATTATATACCTCAAATTTACTTAACCATACAATCGTGCTATACAAGGAAGCTTGGGAAGATAACGATTGACTAACCCATCCTTGTTCCATAAAAGTGCATAAGCACTTAGTCCTTGGAATTCGACTGGATCATGCATGGACACTTGTATTCGTATGGTTGAGCGTAGGGATACCTCATCGCTCATCAACAAGCAAGGATTTCCTATACTCATGCTAATTCATATTATCCAAATTTCACCTTTATTTTTCATCACAATGAACAATTTCAATGGAGAGATTTACATGGTAACATTGTATTCTTATTAGATTAATCAGCCCCATCTATGCTCTAAGCTACCCTACTAAGATTCAGTCAATGGCATACACAGAGTCTATTAAGTCACAAGGAACATGACTAGACCTTATTGTTAAAAACTTATTCTTGAATTATTGGCTTGTGTAGTTTTAACTCTTGATATTTTAGATGTGATAATTTTAGAATGTCTAAAAATCTAGATTATGAGAAAATGAGTTATAGAAATATTGATAATGCATTTAATATAATGGTTTCTTGAGAATTCAGTTACACTAATGACTAATAACAATGAATTGATAATTGAGAATGAAAGTTGATATTAGTGATAAATGTGTAGATGTGTAAATAAGAGAAGAAAGGAATATGAAAAAAACATGAAATTGCAAAAAATAAAAAAAATAAAAAATCGAATGTCAAATTTATTGCCTTCAAAATAGGTCATTTCATTCATGTATGACCTTATAATATATATGATTAGGATCATACTTGGGGAACTTGAGAAGTCATTACCCATAGTGAAAATAAAGAACTTTATGCAAAATAAAGGTGAGTTAAAACCAAAATAGTTTACATTTGCCCATCAACTAATAAATAAATAAATATACATTAACTTTGTATATATTTGTCTTCTTGTGGGTAGATCATTGGACACTACTTGTTAATAGTCCCTCCTTCAGTGTGCATTGTTTTCTTGTTTTCCTTCCTTGTTATTGTCTCGATGTTTATATTATTACAAAGGTGCTCATTCCTATAATGAATTAGAGGTTTGGTGACTAAGACTACAAATTGTTCATTAGTATTCACATGTAATGGTTTGATTTTGCCCTCTTTTACTTCTTGCTTGATAAAATAATATTTTATATCAATGTGCTCTGATTTTTTTTGAAGAACGTGTTTATCTGAGAGTTGTATAGCAGAAATGCTATCACAATATAAGTTGATGAGGAGTTCTATGTAAAAAGTTAGATGATTCATAAGTTTTTTAAGGCATAAGATGTGTTGAGTACATTTTGTCATGACAATAAATTTTACTTCATAGGTTAAAAGACAGATGAATGTTTGTTTTTTTTTTGACTTCCAATATAGTCCATTATTTCCATGGAATATTATTAATCATGTTGTAGATTTTTTATCATTGTGGTCTCCTTTGCAATTAGCATCTGAATAAGTATGAAATTGTTTATCTCCTTTGATGTAACTGATTCCATGATATGTTGCACCTTTTACATATATGAGTACATGGATGAGAGCATTGAGATGAGATTGTCTAGGTTATTGCATGAATCTTGATAGAAGAGAGGTGGAAAATTCTAGGTCTAGTTTAGTGTAATAAAAAAATTTAAGTGCTCAAATCATGCTTTTCTATAGAGTAACATCAACTATGGTTGTGTTGTCTTTGTTCTTTAGATTTATGTTGTGAGAAAGAGGAGTATTGGTGCCTTTTTCTTTGTTGATTTGATATTTTTCTAAAATGGATATTGCATGTTTTGTTTCATAAATTTTGATTTCCTCCTTGTCTTGGTCAACTTGTATTTTAAGAAAATACTTCAACTCCTCTAGGTATTTGATTTTAAATTTATTCTTCATATTTGTCTTGAAATCCTTTATAAGTTCATCATTTGTGACTTTGAAGATGAAATCATCTACATAGAGAGATATTATTTTGAAGTCCTTGTGATCACATTTATAGTATAGTGTTAGTTCAAACATGCAAGATGAGTATTCTCTTTTAGAAGATAGTCATTGATTCTATATAATCAAGCTCTTGGAGCTTGTTTTAGGTCATATAGGACTTTCTTTAATTTATAGACTTTTCCTTTCTTACATTTGATGGTGTATCCTTCTAGTTAATAAACATATACTTCTTCATTGATATTGTCATTTAGGAAAGCTGAGTTTACATCCATTTGATTTAATTTGAGTTTGTGATGAGTAAAAATTAAGAGAATAAATTTGATGGTTTTGAATCTTGCTACTAGATCAAAAATCTATTCATAGTCTATGCACTTCTTTTATTTGAACTCCCTTGCAACTATTCTTGCTTTATGTTTGATGAATTCTCATTTTTCATTAATTTGATCTCTTCTAGCCATTTACAATTAATTCAATTTTTTCCTTTTGGTCCATCTACTAATTGCCATGTTTTTTTTTATGATGGCTTCATATTCTTTATTCATAGCTTTTTTTTATGTATTTCTTCTCAAGGCTTCTTCTATATTCTTTGGTTCAAGAGAGAGAGAGCTGAGTGCTATTGTAAAAATGGAAAATTTTGGTGTTGGTGTGTTAAACTTTTTTGCATGGAATAATTTAACCCTGGATCCATGAGCCTCAGAAAAGAATTCTGAGCACCTCAAATAGTCTTGTCGATTGCTTGAGGACTTGGTGGTCCATTACCAATGTTATATGTGAATAAAAATATGAAAATGGTGCATGAATAACAAAGCCTACGCCAAGATAACTTGCAGAAAATAATGAAACAAAATATGCAAACACTTTGAAATTTGTATTAAGTCTATGAAGAATATAGTTTAGGGAATATAAAATGTGGAATTGTAATTGTTCAAAGGCCTTTTTTTTGTAAACTGATGCAAATAATCAAGCTTATGAGTGAGCAACATGTGTCCTATAGTCCTCCCAAATGCACTGGCTTGTACTACAATAGGGTCTTGGTGCTTTAAAATTTGCTCTCCAAATGGCTGTGGACTTTCAGATCTCCTTTCTCTCCAAAAAATTTTAAGTTTCGAAGAGTTGGAGAAATGTTAAAAGTCCTTTAAACACTAGTAATTTTGGCTTACATAGGTCATGCACCCTGATTTTCTATTGATTTAATTTTGACTAATTTTCTATGAAATTACTATCAAATTTCTACACTATTCTAAATTCTTCTTAGTAGTGTGTAAACAATTTTGACTAGTTTCTTGCCCTCACACATTACTCCCACATGCTACCCACTGTGTGGAACTAAGATGTCCATCATGTGAAATTAAAGCTCAAATCCCATACATTGCCTTGACATGCTACATAGCATGTGAAGCTGAAATGTACAGTGTGAGCAGAAAGTGTGAATTTTTGTAGCTTGTGGAGCTTTTTTAGCCTTCACAAGTTGGAATACATGGAATTTGCAACTTGTGGAGCATGTTTTGGCTTCCATAAGGTAGGATATAAGGAATTTATAGCTTGTGAAGCTTTTTTAGCCTCCATAAGCTAGAATACATGGGATCTACAGCGTGTGGGCTACAAATATCAATTTTTTACATTGAAAAACTACCTAGAATTCTATCAATACAAAGCTATAATGTAGGATTTATAGGATTTTTGGGGAAAGCAAGGCAATTGTTTTTAACTTTAGATTTTCACAAAATTATAACAAAAAAATTTGGATATGGGCTTTTACACTACATCATGAATTTTTCCTTGAGGTGTTTCATTGGCCCCTCCTTGTTGATGTTTTGAGGATTGACCTAAGGGACATCAATGAAGAACGTGAAACACTATGCTAGGTTCATCACCAATGCCTGCTCTCCATGCTTGATTCTATACTTGTCGAATCATGCTAAGAAGTGCTTAAGAAGGTGAAATAAGGTTGCAATAGGATGTCGAGAATTTGGGATGAGATAATGGCTACATTAACTATTAGGAAATGGTTACATGAGGTAACTAAGAGTTCCAAATATTGACATCATGGCTATGGTATAGTGGTGACATGCTTGCTAATCAAAGAGGTCTTCATGCTATGTGCTCAAACTACTAGTTACACGATAATGTGTTAAAGGAACTAGCACTCCATTCTTGGGCTTCTTTGACCACTCAACTCCTTCCTTTTGTTTCTGAGCCATTTTTTTTACTTTAGGCTTCATTGATCTTTTGGCTATCTTAGCATTTCTCCCCTCCTTTTTTTTGTGGGAGCAAAACCTTCATTAGGTTTCATCACTAAGGTAAAATTTTATTTTCTCACTGATGAGCGGTGAGGTACCCCTATGCTCAACCATATGAATACAAATGTTTCATGCATGATTCAATTGAATTCCAAGGACTAAGTGCTTATGCACCCTTGTGGAACAAGGACAGGTTGGTTGATCGTTGTCTTCCCAAGCTTACATGTATGTCATGATTGTATGGCTAAGTAAGCTTGAGGCATATGATTTTTATAGCTTTTATATTTTTATTTCCTATGCTAGTAAGGGAGAAGAGAGATAACTAAGTGACTAATTTATCTTAACTACTCATTAACTAGGTTCTAACTAATCCTAACACTAGCATCTGTTGTCACTTGCCATACACATCTTGAACTAGTGCAACACTACTGGGATTACCAAACGCTAATTGTTATTAGGTTACCAAGTGTAACACGCATGCTTGAAGTGATTGTACTGATTGCTTAATTGATCAAAATGAATTGCTACACTAATAACATGAATGTAAAGTGCATAAAATAAAATAAATGCATAAGAAAATAAAATAAAAGAAATGTGTAAGAAAACAAATCTCAAGTGCTACAAGGATGAATCAAAGAGCTCATCTTTATTGCCATACACAAGGTATGCTAAAGTACATAATGCTCGAATAAAGATCCATCCACACTTAGACCTCCTGTTGTAAGCACTTGGAAAATACTCTAGCTTTCAAACAGACTACAAGAGTTTTTCTACTTGACTGCTAAAAGACTTCTCTTCAATTGTGCGCCTGGGCACTATATTTATAGGCTTGGGAGCAACTACTCTAATAATTAGAGTAACCGCTCTAATAATTAGAATAACTGCTAAAGTAACCACTCTAATAATTAGAATAACTACTAGAGTAACCGCTAGAGTAACCACTCTAATAATTAGACTAACTACTAGAGTAACTGCTAGAGTAACCACTCTAATAATTAGAGTAACTAGTAGAGTAACAGTTCTCATCATACCCCCACGACTGAATGAAAACTTGTCCTTGAGTTCCTTACAAAATATTGGGAAGGTATGGGATTATTGACTAATTGACCACTGACGATGGAATGGGATGACAGTCTCAATGTGCCCAGTGAACGGATCAATAAGCATATTACAACATTAGTGTTCATGACCATTGTGGTGAACACTTGTACATAAATGACATCCAAGCCTTTATTTGGTTGTTTGAAGAGAAAGAGAGAGAAATAAGATGAAGCGTGTTGTTGTCAATGCCGAGATTTTGCCTTCTGTTGTTTATCCATAGCCATGCCACCAAACTTGCTTCTTTCATAAATGCTCTAGTTCCGGTCCATCCTGAGCGCTTCCTCCATGCCCAGTCCATTGTTTGTATGATCACCATCTGCACACACAACACAATCACAAATGAGCAAGGATAGGTAATCCACAATGCAGTTGATACCTTTCCTCGATATGAAGCACATTGGCTGAGTTGTAGTTATGGCAAAACTGGTTTGGAGATTTATCACTAGCAACTACCCAAGGTGTAGGGGTTAGGCAAATAGTAAAATGGAAAAAATTGAAAAATTTATGCTAGGGCCCCCACGACTAAGAGCGAACCTCTGGTATCTATAAGATGGAAAAATATGAGGAACAAGAAAGATGGGAAAAATAACAACAGCAATGCCAATAAAATGGATGTCATGGATGGGGATGAAACAAGAAATGCTTGATTGCAAGAAATGTTTAAGGAAAATAAGTTAATAGTTGCACCAAAAAGGAATGCCAGTGGATCCTTCCAAAAGTAGGCTCATGCCTTTTATGCCATGAAAAACCCACAAACCAAAGAGTTTGTAGGCTCTAGGAATGTCATTTGGAAGCAATAGTTAAAAACTTACCCACAATAATTCACCAAAGAAAATAATGCATCAACCCAGAATGAACTAATGATAAAATCGACAATGAGGTGGAAAATTGGAAGAAAGATGGAAAAGATAGAAAGGAATGGAATCCCAAGAACAAGGTTGTGTAAAGCCCCTTGTGTATTTCATGGTTAAGATAACTGAGTATAACTCATCCCAAATCTAGACTCAAACCAACCACATTCAGTGACCTCGCATCAATACACTTGGCCAATCCATCCTCTTGAGGCAACAAGAATGCTTCCATAAAGAGTGACCACCATCCTAAGAAGAGTGAGATGGAGAAGCAGGAAGCGAGAAAGGGTCTTAGTTTGAGGGAACCTTCAGGCATGGGTAACATGTCTTCCAGTGCCATAACTTACTTCAGCTTAGGGTTCAATCACCTTTGCGGTTGTCTTTGAGGCTGCATGGAGGCGTCAATGTAAATTCTATGTTGGCATATCCTAGGATCTATTCTAGTTAATTCGGGATATGACTAAGTGAAGGCTTTCAACCGTTTATTTATTACCTTCAGTAATTCTTTTTTCTATTGAGGAGCAAACTTAGCATTGATAATTACCAATTTTCTATTTTTAAGGAAGGTGTATTCCATACCAGTGGGCAATGGTTTTAGCTTAAGGGGCTCCTGCTTAAATTTCTCAAGGATTTCCAACTTCCCCCAATTGATATTTTCAAGGTTAAGACGTAGAAGTTGGTGGTGGACTTGTTCTAATGCGTCTATGCTATTGATGTAAGCACAAGTCAAACCCTCAGTTGGTTCCATGCATATGAGTGAACTACTTTCTTGATCAACTGTCAGCCACTAGGTTTCTTCCAGTCATGTGGCTACTGCATACAGGAATCTTTATATGTTAATCACTTGTGCACACTGATTGCATGCATGCAATGCTAAACTTTGCACAAACCATGACTTTGCACATAATTACAACTTGTGTCACTGTATGTGATGCATGGAACTTTCTTCTTTTCGATTTTTCTGAATGTATTTTCCTTTGATATTTCTAGGCAAAGATCACAGACTCCTAGGTGTGCATCAATGGTGCTTAGCCATGCTCTTCCCATTATGATTGGGAAGTCCCCCTTACTGTTGTTTACCCGAATCACTAGGAAGTCAGCTAGGTACGACCACCCACAAATAGTGGTAACAATGTCTTCCACCAATCCCAATGGGACAGTGATGGACTGGTCGGCCAACTCTAGATGGATGTTTCTCTTTTTCAATGGAGGCAGGTTCCAGGCGTTGTATATTTCTTGAGAAATCAAGTTGACATCAAAACTTGAATCTAAAAGAGCCTTGCATGGTGCATTTCCAATGATTTGTAAGTATATTAGAGGGCTCCTAGGATCAGAGAATTTCCTGGGAATAGCATGTGTTAGCATGACCGTATGCATTGAGTGCAGTGGTTGAGTTGAAGGAGGCTCTAAAGTTTTGATTGATACTGAGGCGTCTAAGGAATCAGCCGCTTGTGATTGCAAGGGCTTGGTTGGACTGTTGGTTCTAAAGAAAGGTCTTTTTTTCATGTGGTTGTGGGAACCAACAGTAGGTTGAGAGTTAACAACCCTCGTGGTGTTACGTTGTTGTGGTTGGGTAGGGATTTCACCTTGCATTGCAGGAGTAGGTGGTAGTGGAGCTATTGGTGAAAGAGATGCAGCTGGATGAGAAGGATGATATGCTTGTGGAATATTTCGTTTAGAAGACAGAGTCCCATAATACTCGTGGGCTTGGTAGTCAGGTTGAGGAGTGACGTGACTAGTAGAGTCATGTGGGAAGATTGGCTGCTACATTTAATATCCATATGGGTTAGGTTATCAGTAAGGATACTGTTGCGTTGGTGGTGTTATTCCCCATGATTGTGGGTGCTGCCACTATTGATATTTCTCAGTTGGTTGTGGTGGAGTTCCACTGGGATAATATGTTAAGGGTTGGTGGAACTACGTTGGGTTACCTTGAGGATAAGATAACCTTCGGGGTGTTTACCTTTTGTTGAGTCATGGGTTGAGTGCATACACCCTAGACTCTTGTAGATGTGAGATTACAGGGCAACATCCCTTAGGATGGTCATATTGACATATCTCACATCCACTATCATTGTCTATTTCTGAATCCACAACCTCTTCAATGATGGCAACTTTGCCTTTACCCTTGCTACGTGCATGTTTAGCCTCTTTCTTTTTTTGTTTTCTCACTACCTTACTCTCTAGACTCCTCTATTATTTTAAGAACAGTTTGAAATCTATTGTCTAGGGAATCCCACATTTGGTCTACCTTTGCTGAAACTTCTGATGTCATCTTTTGGATAGGCAAAGTTTTCCTATTCACCATCTCTTCGAGTGGTGACTCTTCTGCATCCTCACAAAATCTTACTCCCCTCTTCCAAAGGGAAGGATCTCAGTTATACTCTTTTGCACTTTCTCTCCTCCATAGGTCACCTTCTTCCTTACCAACTTGCTCCAATAGTCTTTGAATTTGATGGGACCTAAGCTTAGATAGTCTCCCTTGGGCATAAGTCCCAAGGGTTCTTCTCGTTTCATGCCTAAGCCCATCTACGAGATGGTGCAAATGATCCCATTGCGAATAACCATGGCCAGGACAATGATGTAACAGTGCATACTATCGGCTCATGGTAGCATCAAAGGGTTCATGTCCTCCTTGTTTCCAACCTTGGATTTGCTTTTGCAAGTTAGACACTCAGGAGTACATTTGGTACTTTTCATTAAATAGTTCTAACAT
>MNCI01032318.1:218868-256853 GCA_015680685.1 Gnetum montanum | reverse complement strand
ATTTGCTTAATTGATCAAAATGAATTGCTACGCTAATAACATAAATGTAAAGTGCATAAAATAAAATAAAATAAATGCATAAGAAAATAAAATAAAAGAAATGCGTAAGAAAACAAATCTCAAGTGCTGCAAGGATGAATCCAAAGCTCGTCTTTATTGCTGTACACAAGGTGTGCTCAAGTACACAATGCTCAAATAAAGATCTGTCGACACTTAGACCTCCTGCTATGGGCACTTGGAAAATACTCTCATTAAGGCTAGATAGTTAAAGGCTTACAAGCTCTCATTTTAGGCATTCAAGGGCAATTTGGTCGAACAACATCACCATAAAGGTCTACTTGGGCTCAAAGGCTAGTCGAATTACTTCCTCATCTCCATAGCTTAACCTTGCATGTCAACATAAGCACATCAAGTGGCATTTGCATGATAAAATTGTTAAACAATGTTAAAATAATGCAAAATATTGGAATATTAGAGCAAAATAAGACCAAATAAGATCAAAACATAGTAAAACAAGACTAAACAAAGTAAGGTAGGATCACTTTAAGGTAGGGCAAGGTAAAACTAGGCCAAATAAGGTCAAATAAGACAATAACAAAGCAAATTGTGGCTAAGGTAGGTTAAAACATGGTCAAAACAAGGTAAAATGAAGTAAAAGCAAAGTAGAAAGAAGGTAAAACGAAGTAAAAATAATGTTTAAACAAGATAAAATATGGCAAACAAGGTTAAATAAGGTCAAATAAGGAAAGCAAAGTCAAAATAGTATTAATTAATTAAATTTAATATATTTTTAGTCATTTTGTATTTAAGATAGGCAAAAATCTAGTAAAACAGGCTACAAATTGTCAAAATTAGGAAAAAGTAGGCTATAAATTGTTAAAATTAGGAAAAACAAGCTTTAAATTGTTAAATTAATGGGTTTTCATGGTCAAACCATTATGAAAAGCCAAAAATTCCTATTTCCTAGCGTGTAGATGCCATGGTCAGTTTTAGGTCTAGGTTCAATGTATGTAGTCAATCCTCTCACCACTTTTCTCACACATGGCATATGGAAAAAAAATCTCTTTGTTTTATTTTTATTTTCATGTTTTTTGGGGGTTCACTAGGCATTGTATGGGTAGGTTTGGAAAAGGAAATTAGTAGTTTTTTGTCTCTCACACACACTATGTATTATAAAAATAGAAGTTTTTATGTGTCCTTACAATGGCTTGTGTATCATATGGAATTTGATTTCCATCTTATGGAATCAAAAATAGAAATTTTTTGTCAATACAGGGTCCATATGCTATGTATGTATCGTATGGAATTTGATTTCCATCATATGGAATCAAAAATAAAAATTTTTATGTGGCACAAAAATAGAAATTTCCATCTGTTACATGTTACCACACGCTACATAGTGTGTGAGACTTGGATTTTTGGGTGGTGAAGATTGAACTTGGCCATTGGTATTTCCATTTCAAGGTTAAGTTTTTGGTGTTTTCATCGTTGTGGTAAGAAAAAATGGCATATATTAAAATCGCACGAGTTAGTGTGTGAGGGCAATACGTAGCCCTCAGACGAAGTGGGTGGTCAGGTGACAGTGAGGGGAAGTCAGAGATGATGCATTTGTTGGAGAACAAGGAATGAATCACGCTATCATGCTTCACAGGCAAATGCCCAGAAACGCTCATTTCACAGACGTACACGGTAAAGACTTGTTGGGCAGATGCTGCAGCATCTCAAAGATTCACGTGGCAGATGAGGCCTTGAGTAAGTAAGGCCGGATGTGTAGCCAATCCATAGAGTAAAAGGCAGGTGACAACAACGCCTGCACCTGCATCAAGGCATGCAACCAACAATGAAGGCAGCGAGGAGGCGCAGGGGTGTCAACCAGAGCAAGGCTTTCGGTGATAGGGATCGACCATTACGGGGCCTGCGCTTGCACGGCGGTAGGTGGCAATGTTGGCAGTTGCAGGCAAATCGGCAGAGCAACAACAGTGAATGGCTTGCTTATGAGCTTTTTTCAGTTTTCATAAAATATATCTTGGCTTTTGCTTGTAGTAGTATAGAATCATGATACGACAGTGGCATCTAGCTAGCTAGAGTCCTAGAGGGCAGTGCTAATTGTAATTTGATATTTCATATTTGCGTTTTGATGTGGATCTGTGGTGATGACATGCAGTGTGTGGAGACATGGCCCAGCACGATCTCCATTTATTTAATGGACTCGCTTTTGCAGCATCTGCACAAAGGCAGGCAAATCGACTGTGGTTGCAGCAATGCCTCATTACAACCTAGTAACAGTGCCAGGCTTTCCTCCTTTCAACAGCATCGGCAGCAATTGCAATTAGCCTAGTAAACTAAACTTCTTCTTCTTAAGTGGCATGACAAACTTTCTCGTCTTTAACACCTGCACTATAATTACCCTATGATCTTTGTTGTAATAAATAAAACCCTTTGAATCATGTAGTTGTAAAATTTTGAAGGTGAATTAAAATTTTGCTGAGAAAATCTTCCTCCTCCTATAGCTTAGTTTTAGGATGCATGTTTAGCTTATCATGTTATATTGTTATATAATTAGTCTTATCATTGTTTTGGCTATTAGAGCTTGTATCATTATTTTTGTCATCTATTGCATAGTCCAACTATGGCTATTGGACATTTATTATTATCATTTGTTGTTGTCACACAATGTGACCATGGTTGTTGTTTTGGTTCTTTATGTTTTTATATTTTTGTATAACAAGGATACAAAATAAAATTTGGGAATATGATATAATAAAATGAAAAATGTGAAGTGAGACATAACTATTAAGGTACAAATTAGTCATTATGTATATGCAAATAGGAAGAAAGAGAGGCCACATATTCACTAGTTTTAGGCTGCCTATGTTGCCAATTTTAGGCCTTAGTGGATCATGTTAATTTTCTAGCAAGCGTAAGATAACCTTGAAATAAAATTCAGGAATAATTAAAAAAAAACATTGAAACATGGTATAAAGTTGTGAAGGTAAATGAATGGTTGTTGATAAAAGAGGTGATAAAATGTTTAATATGGCTATATCGCTTGATTTCTGATAGATCAAGGGGCTTCTTTTGTATAATCCTACCCTCATCATCCTTCTTGTTTGATATGGCAATCGACAGGTATTTTCATGGATAGTTTAGTGTTGTGGCGTTTGAGACGTTCTTGGTGTTTTGGTTTTTGGTGTTGTTTTTGGCCCTAGCGTGTGTGTTGAGAGTTTCATGTTGAAACTTCACCTCTGAACCTTATTTGATGTTGACATTGTTGATTGATGATTGAGAGATGTTGTTTTCATGAATTACAATCTCACCACCCTCATATGACAAGTGAATCTCCTAATGTATAGGAGATAAGACTGCCCGAACCTTCACCAACCATGGCCTTCCTAGGATCAAGTTGAAACCAAGTGTCTCTTCAACTACAAGGAAGTTGATGGATGTGGAAAATTGCTCTTCAACTACAAAATCCAAGGAGATAGAACCTTGAATTGCTACTCGTGATCCGTTGAATGACTTGAGTGTAGAGGTAGAGGTTTCTTGGATATTTTTAGTTAAGTATAGTTTCTCAATAATGGTAAATAGTATCACGTTGGTTGCTATCCCATCATCCACATGAACATGATGAACATTATACCTACCAACACGTATAGTTATGAGGAGAGGAGCATATAGCACCTCTTTGCTTTGTGAGTCAATCTACACCTCACTGTCATAAAGGTTGAGCATGGGTTGATGCTCGTTTTCCCTAAGTGAAGCTGGCTTAATGATAGAGTGGATGGATTCTTTGTTGGCAAGCATGTCTCCATTCACAAGAATAGTAGTGAACATTTGAGTTAGTATGTCTTTGTGAGTAGGAGAAGTCATGACTAGATTGTATAGGTTCAATGACATGTTCTTTTATTTAAGGGACCATTTGGCTTGTTCCACTATTGTGAAGTTCTTTCCCTGGCATGTGATCTTTCAATCTTTATGGCTTTAGTTTCCTCCATTCTTTTTAGAGTTTGTGATTTAGGTTTCAATGTATGTCCCTTGAGCCCCTTGTTCATAGGTGTAGCTAATCTTAGTATAGGTCCTAGTGGGTTAACTCATTTTCAAGTCTTTTTTTGTTGGCTAGCTTTAGTGGGCTTAGTTGTTGGTTTGGCGATAGGTTGTTTTTGTCATTTTGTGGTGATGGTTTCTTTTTAATCATTGAGTTGTTGGCCACTATAGGTAAGCTTTGGTCATGGGCTATCATCAATTTACTTGTTGAAGGTGGAGGGACTTGGATAATTAATAGTTCCTTAGCCTTAGAAAGATTTGTAGCATTTTGATTGTGTTGTGGTATTGATGCCATTGAAGGTGGAACACATATAATGAAATGCTTTTTAGGAGTTGGAGGTGGTGGTACCCTGCTGATGAAGAGGATTTTAGGCTTTATGTTTTAGGGTTGAGTATTAGTTGGTGGTACTTTAATGACAAATGGTTCTCTAAGAAGGTTAGACCATTCGGTTGCTATGAATGAGGCTATAGTGTAAGAGTTATTGTTGGTATTTAGAGAGTTGGGCTCATTTAATACTAACTCTCCATGATCATTCATCTTCTAGATGTCATCTTTCAAGGTGATATAAAAATCGGTATCATGACCAACCATTTGATTATAATGGCAAAACCTATCTAGTTTCAAGTACTTTGGTAGTTTCAAATTATCTTTGGTCGCTATCGTTGGGTCTCTATCTATGTCACAAAGACAATTGTACCTCTTACAAGCTTCCTCAGACAATTTCTTATGTTTTATACAATTGTCTTTAAGCAACTATTTTAAAAGCTTAGAGGGCTTCATAGGCAACCTAGTGTACTTAGTCATATCCTTCCACCCAATGTTTGGTCTTTGTTGATTCGGAGCATATGATGTGGACGATTGTGATGTGTCAAAAGATGTGTCGCATGGTAGAGACTTTATCCTTTTTGCTTGTTTTGTATCCTTAGATATTGTAGCTATGGTTATTTATTCTTGCTTGGTTTTCTTCCTATCCCTCTTTGCATGTTGGTTTTTATAAGCCACATAGGCTAGATTGTTCCTATTCTTAACCACTTCCTCAACGCTCTTAGTTTGCAAAAAGACTTACCTTAGTGATCGAGGCTCTAAGTCATAGAGCTTTGATTTAATAAAGTCATTTACTGCTCCCCTGAAGATAGCCAAAAGATGGATTTTAGAGATAGGCTCTAGAATCTCATTGAGCATTGAATTCCATCTCTGAATGAATGTTTTGATTGGTTCAAGTGGCCCCTGCTTCACCTTCATAAGACGAACTTTATTAAGCCTTTAAGAAAGGATACAAAACCTCTAAGTAACGTTTAGTACTAGTCTACAGCCTTTCCTTTTAAAGACATAAAGAATGCATGGTATGGTATGAGGCTATGCTTGCAACAAGAGGCACTTAGAATGGAATGTGACCAAATGTGCATTAGGGTCCCCTTCATCATTTTATTTGGTGAAGTTTGGTATAGGCATGCTTGTGGGTAATGTTATTTTGGAAATGACAAGATTGATAGGATCACTTTGGTAGAAGTGTATAACCTTAACTATTTGTGTTGTACTAGCTTTAAGCTTTTATAGCTCTTTGGTAAGGTTTTGGATTATTTGGAAGGTTTGACCCAAGCCTTGGGACATCCTGGTAGGTTGAGGTACTTGTACTAATGGTTGAAGAGGAGGTTGAATGGCTTGATGTCATGCAATAGGCATTGGTATAGATAGGAGAGGTTATGTGATTATGGTCAGAAAGGGGTTGAAAATGGAAAAGGATGTTTGAGTTGGGACATAAGGGATGAAGGGAACAAAGAGAGTATGAGAGGCTAGTAAAGCTTGGGATCCTGCTGCAACGATAAAAGGTGGTGTGTGGTATATACCACAGGTGATGGTCATACTAAATGAGGTTGAGTGGCAAAAGGCATTGATGTGAATAATGAGGCAGAGTGGGAAGCTTGTTGAGACTGGTGTATCATTATAAAAGGTGTTAAAGTGATCATAGAGGTCAACAAGGAGGTAGGTTGAGAAACTTAGTTCACAGAGGAGATAAGAAGTTCTTGGTTTATAATTGAGATAGGGGGTGCAGAGTTGGGAGGTGGCCACCTATGGAGCTAACTATTGCATAAGGTTCCCTAGGAATGTATTCCATTCATACTTAATCTCAAAACTCATCTTGGTCTCCTTGGCTTTGGTTTGAATTGACTTTCTTACTTGCCTCATCTTGGTCTACTAATTGTGTCAACATATGGGTATGGAACTTAGTTAGTTTGATTTGTGCAAGGAATCGAACAACACTACATACTATGACTACAAATTAAAAGTAAAAATTATTGTAAACAAAACAGGTTACCAAGCCTTATGATGGACTTTAGGAAAATCCAAAATGAATGTAAAAATCACTATAAACAAAATTAGTTATTGGGCCACATGTTGGGTTTAGGAAAACCAAAATTAAATTTTCATTGGACCAAATGAGCTCATAGGCTAAGGCGGACACTAACAAAAATTTTTTTGCAGTAGATTTTAGTGAAGAAGTTAGGTAGAGGTCCCTCCTTCTAGCACTAGAAACTACAACGATGGAAAAATTTAGTGCTGGGAGGCCAAACGTTTCCACATGGAAAAGTTTAACCCTGGATTTATGGTTCTTGGAAAAGGATCTAGAGCATCTCAAATGATCTTGCCGATATCTTGAGGACTTGGGGGTTTGTCACCAATGTTATAGGTGAATAAAAATATGAAAATGATGCACGAATAATAGAGCCTACACCATGATATGTTGCAAAAAATAATGAAGCAAAATATGCAAACACTTCAAAATTTGTATTAACTTTGTAATGAATAAGGTTTAGGGAATACAAAATGTGGAACTATAATTGTTCCAAGGCCTTTTTTTACAAACTAATGTAGAGAATTGAGCTTATGGGTGGGTAGCATGTATCCTACAGTCCTCCCAAATGCATTGGCTTGCATTACAATAGGGTCTTTACACTTTAAAATCTACTCTCTAAATGGCTATAGACTTTCAAATCTCCTTTCTCTCCAAGAATTTTTATGTTTTGAATAGTTGCAGAAATGCCAAAAAAATCCTTGAAATGCTAGTAATTTTGGCTTAAATAGGTCATGCACATTGATTTTTTGCTGATTTGATTTTGACTAATTTTCTACCAACTTGCTCCCAAACTTCTATCAAATTTCTGCATTGTTTTGAACACTTCTCTACAATGTGTAAGCAGTTTTGACTAGTTTTCTACCCTCACATGTTGCTCCCACACACTACCCAGTGTGTGGATTGAGATGTCCATCATGTAAAATTAAAGCCCAAATCCCACATGTTATGTCCACATGCTGCATAGAATGTGGAGTTGAAATGTGCAATGTGTGAGATGAAAATGTGAATTTTCGTAGCATGTGGAGCATTTTTAGCCTTCACAAGTTGGAATACATGGAATTTGTAGCTTGTGGAGCATTTTTTAGCTTCCACAAACTGGGATATAAGGCATTTATTGCTTGTGAAGAATTTTAGCCTTCACAAGCTGGAATACATGGGATTTGTAGTGTGTGGGTTGAAAATCTTAATTTTTTACATTGAAAAACTATCTGAAATTTTATCAATACAAGGCCATAATGTAGGGTTTTTAGGAAAAGCAAGGCAATTATTTCTAGCTTTATATTCCCACGAAATGATAAATTTTTTTTTTGGCTATTGGCTTTTACATTGCAACATGAATTTTTCCTTGAGGTGTTTTAGCTATGTTGTTGGTGGCATTAGATCTACTTATTCTTCTCTCAAAGTTATTATCCAACATTTGTTCTTGAGGGTGATTTCATTATACTCATGATTTGGGATCATTTTGAACTTATGTCCTTTCATTTGAATTCTAAAAATCTTTCATGCCAAATTTATTTTCTATGAAAACCACATCCCTATATGAGTGCCATGTTTTCTCTATGGGATCATAAAAAGCGTATCCACTTGTCTTGGTGTCATATCCTAGAAAATTGCATTTCCTTCCTCTATTGTCCAATTTATCTGTGAATTACTTTGGAATTTTAACATAATAATGATATCCAAATATTCATATGTGTTTTATATTTGGAGTGTTTTTTGTAGAAGGGTTTGTAGGGGAACTTTTCTTTATTTTTGCAATTGATTATTCTATTGGCAACATAGGTTGCTACCTTAATGGCCATGCTCCAAAAATTATTAGAGATTTGAATAATTGTAAGAAGACATCTCACCATGTCTTGGAAGGCTCTATTTTTACTTTCTACAAGGCCATTTAATTGTGGTTTATATTCATATGTGGTTTGATGAAAAATACCTTCATGCATACAAAAATGTTTAAATTATTGATTGATGAACTCTTCTCCTCTATCTAATCTGATGGCTTTGATGGATAGAGCCATAGTGTTTTTCATGATAATGTAGAAGTCTTTAAATTTGATTATTACCTTAGCTTTTCTCTTCATGTTGTATGTCTAGGTATATCTTGAGAAAGCATCTATCATAACAAGTATATAATTGGCTTCTCCTATAGATGTAATAGATATAGATACAATGAGATCCATGTGAAGAATATCAAGAATAGTTATTGTGTGAGGATTGTTGATTTACTTTTCTTGGATGCATATGTCACATTTTTCTTTGGGAGCATCTTTGATTTGAATTTTGATTGCTTTCTTTAACTTTATTTTCTTTCTAGTTTATTGTAAGACCCGTGTCCTAATTTTTTGTGTGAAATTTTGACTTCTTCTTCATTTTTTGTTTGATGCTTGGCAATGCTTTGATATGGATCTTTATGTGTTCTTTTTTTTGAAGTAGTAACTTGAACGATGGTTTGGTTATTATCTTGGATGAAGTTTCCTCTTAAATTAAAGTAACTATAATCTATGTAATAGATTCTGTTGTTATAGGCTTTTGTTCTAATGATTTCTTCTTAGTTTTGCTTCTTAATAATGAACCAATCATTTTTGAAGCTAATTTTGATTTCTTTCTTGGCCATTTGTCCTACTAAGATAAGAGGATTTGAGAGATTCAGGACATAGAATACATCAATAGTGGCTATAACCTTGTTATTTGGTAATTTGATAATGTAGTTTCCAACTCTTATTTTTGATGTTGTCAATTCTTTTTGATTTGTATTGAAGAAGGTGAGACTTGTATGGTTTCATGTCATTTGAGCATTTGTTGTCTATAATCCAAGAAGTTTGCTTAATTATTTTACCAAAATTGAGAGCTTTGATCTTATCTTGATAATTGTCTTCATTTGATGTCATTGCTCCTTTATCTTTATCTTTATCTTGGAGTTGAAAAGCATCAAGTCCAGAGTTATACCAACACACTTCTATGATGTGGCCTCTTTTATTACAAAGTTTCCATAGATGAATTTAAGCATTTCTCTATCCTTAATCTCTACCTCTGTTATGTCTTTGTAAAATCTCTGACTTGTCTAAGTTACTTTGGTCTTGAGAATAACTTCTATTGAATATTTGTCTTCCTCTACTGGCTATGAAGACTTGTTCTTTATTATTTTTCTTAGTTCTCAAACTTTCAAGGATTCTAATTTGAGTAATTGGATCATCCATAGTGAATTTCTTGATTTCTTTATTTTGTAAAAAGTTCATCATCATGTTTTGGTATCTAGGATCCTTGTATAGAGTTGCCAAAATTTTTTGTACTTTTTTTATTGAATAAACTCATATCCAAATTCATCAATGCTTTTGATGCTGGTGTACACATTTATAAAAAACTCTTTAATGTCTTTATCTCTTTTGATTTCTAATTTATCAAATTGAATTTTGTATAATAGTTCTTTTGTATATTGATTTTCAATGTTACTTAGATAATCTGAGCATAATCTTTCCCACACTTCTTCAGTAGTTTTAATGAGCATAATCTTCTAGCTATTTTTTTGATACATTCAAAATAATGATCATTCTTCCATGTGAATCTTTTTTTTCCTCTTTTATTTTTATAGAAGTCCTTGAATCAAAGGATCTTCTTTGTCTTTATTTTCTCCTTTTGGGGTGACTTTGAT
The DNA here is from genome assembly GCA_015680685.1 of Gnetum montanum. Taxonomy (NCBI): domain Eukaryota; kingdom Viridiplantae; phylum Streptophyta; class Gnetopsida; order Gnetales; family Gnetaceae; genus Gnetum; species Gnetum montanum. The sequence continues at coordinate 246,803 of MNCI01032318.1, read as the reverse complement.
ATGGGCTTCTATAGGCTCTATCACACCCCATACTTCATTAACTTCTAGAAGTCCTTTCATCATTTCTTTCCAGAGAATGAAAGCTTGGGTTCTATTAAAGATAATGGGGCATTCAACTATTTCATTGTTATAGCTCATGGTGGCTAGCTCTGATACTAATTTTTTTAAAACTTCTTGAATTGTTGACTTATGTAGTTTTGACTCTTGATCTCCTAGATGTGATAATTCTAGAATGTCTAAAATTTTGGAGTATGAGAAAATGAGTTACAGAATTCTTAGTAATGCATTTTATATGATGATTTCTTGATAATTTGGTTGCACTAATGACTAATGACAATGAATTGATAATTGAGAATGAAATTTGATGCTAGTAATAAATGTGTGGATGTGTAAATGAGAGAAGAAAGGAATACAAATAATCATGAACTTGCAAATAAAATTAGATGTCAACTTTATTACCTTAAAAATGAGTCTTTTCATTCATGTATGACCTTACAATTTATAGGAAATGATTACGGTCATACTTAGGAATCTTGAGAAGTTATTCCCCATAGTGAAAATAAAGAAATTGATGTGAAATAAAGGTAAGTTGGGGCCAAAATAGTTTACATCCACCTATCAACTAAAAAATAAATAAAAATACTTTGACTTTGTATACATTTTTCTTCATGTGGATAGATCATCGGACACTACTTGGTAACACTTATTAGTTGATCAAAGCCCAAACTAGTAGAGATATGATCATGGAAGCTAAGTATGAACATGAGAATGGTAAACGTGAGTTTCAACTAATATTACCAACAAAAAAGAGAGTTGTGGAATATTACTTTAAAAAGTTTCACCATCATAAATCTACTTCCTAATATTAATGAACCTAATAACAATCTCTTAACTGAAGAAAATTAGAATAGATCAAAGTAGACAAGGATTTTCTATGCTCATATTGATTCATATTATCCTTATTTCACCTTCATTTTTAATTAAGATGAATAATTCCAATGGAGATATTTATAGGATAAAATTATATTGCCATCACATTGATCAACTCCATCTATGCTCAAAGTTTTCCTACTAGGATTTGGTCTTGGTCACACACATGGAGTCTATCAAGTTACAAAGAATATGACTAAATCTTATCAACTGATCAAAGCCCAAGCTAGTAGAAATGCCATCATGGAAGCTAAGTATGAACAAGAGAAGGGTAAATGTACATATTATGTTATATTATCAATAGAAAAAGAAGATGTGGAATATCATTCTAAAAAGTCTCACCATTATTGATCTACTTTCTTACCATCTATTTTATATATGAGATATATAATGCAACAATGAGTACATTTAGCCTTACTAGAAACTATTAGAAGAGATGGGATAGATCCTAGAGCAAGGAGGGACCAAAGGCCTAGGATATTGATGAATCATTTGATAGGTTACATCGATGGGCATGCATCGATGTAGTCCCATTGATGCATGGTTTGATTCATCAATGCAGTGTCTAGTCTTGCCTATATAAATGTGCATACCCACCACATTTGTGATACATTAAGTCAATAGTGTAGCCAAGTTCATGAAGTTTTCTTTCACTTTTAAGTACCCACAATAGGAGTTCAAGGATTGTATGGATCCTTATTCAAGCATTAATATACCTGAACACTTTAATGTGACAACAATAAAGATGAGATTATTGGAATTCCTTGCAGCACTTAAGAATAGCTTAATATTTCCTTTCATACACTTTATTTTATATTCATGTCCTTAGTTAATTAATATATCTAATAATAATAACACACAAGTATGACTACCTCAAACATACCGTTAATGCTTGGTAATCCCAGTGGTGTTATCGCTTAATTCACCCAATAGCCTAACACTTGGTAACCCAGTAGTGTTTATAATGAGTTTGGGATGTGCACGAAATGTGGGCCCATATGCTTATGTTAGGATAGTTAGATTAAGGCATTAAATAGTTAATTAGTTAATTTATAGTTAATTACCTTCATTTCACACTTAGGTTAAATGAAATAAAATATAATGTACCTTGGCTTACACTTAAACATACACTTGAACTTACACAAGTAAAGCCAAGAAGACAACGATCATATTTCTAAGTTACTATCGTTGTCCATTGGTGCATTTAGGGGGTAAGTCCATAGAATTCAATTGGATTGCTAGTGTAACACTTGTGATTCATATGGTTGGGTGTAGGGACTACTTGCTGCTCATCATTGGTTCTATTTCCAAGGACTTAGTCTAGCTAAGTGCGCTACGTAAGAAAGATAGTGAAATCATTTAAGGATGTTGTAAAGAATAATTAATGCTGAATCATTAGTAACATAATAATAACAAACGCACATTGTCTTTGAAAAATTACTAATATGGCTTCTTCTCATAGGGAAGAATCTCCATTGCCACTCACCAATGAATCCAATCAAAGGTAAGAAGGCCCAAACATGTAAGTGCCCTAGTAGTTCTTGGTTGTTTACACCCATCTAGATCCTTACACTCCAAATTTTACCTTCATCTTACATCAGGATGAGTAGCTACGATGGAGGAAAATGGAAGGAAACATAGTGTTGTCTCCCAACTAATTTGTTTCTATGATGCTATTGAAAAATCTCATCAACTTTGGTATTTCTAGACTTAATTCCAAGTACAAGGTCTAAGATCACCTCTATTGGGATTATCATCCCATAGAGGCCCAATGGAAGAAATATTGATAGATGGAAGCATGATATGAGGCTACAAAGGGTAAAAGGTTTTCTACCCACTTATTCTTTCAACCACATAAAGATAGAAAGGACTTATTTTTAGGCCTCTCCCAATATACTGATTCTCCCCCTTTCTTTGATGGGGATACCCTTAACCAATGGTTGCAATCAGCAATGGACAAGCTTGGTGACAGGAAGAATAGATCTCAAGATCAAGGGGCCTCAAAAGATGGGAACCATAGTTGATCATCCAAAGGTAAGAATAATGGCAAGCACTAGGAGAAAGATAAACATGATGATCAGGGTAGGAATCGAAGAAGAGTAGATAATAGGTATCATTTTGGTGTTGATTCTCCTTCCTCTTTGCCTTCATCATCATCCTCATTATCTTCCTCCTCCAAGTTCAACAAGAGAACCAGAGGTTGGGACCATGGAAAAAGCAACAGATATTATGATGGACATGAGTGGTGGGATAGGGATGATCGTAGATCCCTCCAAGATAATAGGAATGAGGGACATGAACAACAGCAGGGAGGTGAACATCATAGAGAATGAAGACACAACAAGATTAATTGCAGGCATCATTGCCATGACAGGAGCCATAAAGAATTCTATAACTATGATGAGCCCTTGTTAGCTGCAAGAAATATGTTGAACATTTTAGAGGCTATTAAGATTCCCAGTAGGAACTTAAAGGATAGTTGCATCAAATGGATGGATATGAATAATATCTCCAACTTTGAGGGAGGATATAATTTAGAATCACAAAATCATTTGCAAGCCTTCTATGATGCCTGTGCCTTGAATAACATGGAAAATAAATGGAAGAAATTGGAAACTATTCCCAAGGACACTCATAAAGGAATCAGAAAGCTAGTACTAGTCCTTGGAATTGAAATCTATTTGGCGATGGAGTACGATGCTAGAGCTGTTCAATGATAAATACCAAACGTACTCCAGAGTGTCCAATCTATTGAGGAAAATTCAAGGCTAGAAACAAGGCACTCATTAGTCCTTGGATGTGACCATCAATAGGTACTACTCTTTATTGCACTTATGCCTAGGTCATGAATACTTCCAATAAGATCAATTATGCCATATCATAGATGGGCTCAAAAATGAAACAAGGAGAACCATTAGGATCTATGCCCAAGGAGGACTTTTTGAGTTAAGGCTCATTAGATTCAAAGGCTTATCTAGCAAGTTGTCAGAGAAGAAGGAGAGTTGAAAAAATAGGAATGCGTAGAAGAGTATAATAGAGACCCCTCCATTTGCAAGAGGGAGGTTCGTTTTTGTGAGAATGAGGAGGAAGCATCACTTGATGAAGTGGTGTAGAAGAAAACCTTGCTAATCTAGAAATTTGTTCCTAAAATATTAGTTAAGATATCAATGAGGTATTGGCCATGAATGAAGGAAGAAGGATGTTGAATAGTAATATCGCAAGGATAAGGGTAAAGCTGTGATAGTAGAGAAGTTTGTAGATTTAGAATCTGATGACGATGGGTGTGACATTTGTTAATATGAACATCCCAAAGGATGTTGTCCCATTTTATCACACTTATAAGAATTTGTAATGTATGTTTTAAATCCTAGATTGGCAAAACCAGTAAGCACCAAGGAGGTTGCCTTATGTACAAGGCAACTATCAATAGTAATTTGACCAACAAGCTTACTATTTGAGTGGAGTGCTATGTCAACCTTAAGAATAGTACTAATAGTGGCAACATCCACAATTATGGGCAATGCCACCTCCAAGGTAGTAGTACCCTTACTGCCAACTTGATCCTTATGGATATTACATTCAGTAGTCAATTTTTCCACGTGACTCTCCTAACCATGCTACCTTTCCACATCCACTACTATGCTCTAGAATACTATAGAGTGCCTTCTTCAAGAGGGGAGTCCCTATTTTCTTTCTATCCTCCTCAATAACTTCAAGAGGGGAGTCCCTATTTTCTTTCTATCCTCCTCAATAACTATCCACCCTTACACCAATATCATCAGCTTCTCTACCACTTGCTCCATCCATGCAGGGTGAAATACCTACCTAACTATAGCATAGAAATGCTACATGGATAGTAAACTTGTAGCCAGCTCCTTAGCTGAGTGATCCTAACTTCAAGCCTCGCAAGAGACCATTCTTTAGAACCAATAGTCCCGTAAAGCCCTCGCAAACACTTGTAGCTACTAACCAAGCTACCTCAACCTCTAAAATCCCTATCAAGTAACCTTCAAACCAAAGTTCCTCTCAATTACACACTATCATGTTGATCCATGCGGTCACAAATTAGATCAAGGCTAACCATCTTACTAGGAAGAGATTTGATCCTGGGAGTCATCTTATCTACTTACAGATCACTAGAAATGAACCCTATAAGGCTCTTTTGGATTAAGGTTCTGAAGTTAACTTGATTTTACAAGAGATGTATAATTCCTAGAACCTACCTTCCTTGAAAAAGAAAAACATTAGATTGGAACTAGTAGACCAATTCATCATTGTTCCTTTGGGATTGGTGGAAGACATCATGATCACTATTTGTGGATGATTCTATCCTATTGATTTGCTGGTGATCCATGTGGAGAACCACAAAGGGGACTTCCCTATGATCATGGTAAGAGCATGGCTAAGCACCATTGATGCTAGGTTGGGAATTCAAGACCTTTCCTTGGAGATTTCCAAGGAAAATGAATTTGGCAAGATTGAGAACAAAAGAGTTCCATGCATTGTGTACAACAATAGAGGATTCCATTGCATGCACAGACTATGGATCATCAAAGGTATATCACTTCATGCATGCAATTAGTGTGTAGAGACAACTAAAGTTCAAAGTTGCTTGTATGTAGTAGTCACTAAACAGGAGGGAATCTAGTGGTTGACTATAGATAATGAGGTTGGATCAACAATATGCATGGAATTAGCTAAGAGCCTCACTAGCTCCCATGTTGAAAGCATGGACAAGTTGGAGTAGCTCCATCGCCAACTCTTTCATGCAAAAAATTAAATTAATTGGGGACAGTTGGAGATCCTTGAAACTTTCAAGTAAGAGCCTCTTGAGTTAAAGGCTCTATTGGTAGGAATGGAATATGAATTTCTAAAGAATGGCAAGCTGGTAATTATCAATGCCACACTTGCTTCTTAATAGAATAGGAAATTATTGGAAGTTGTGAACAAATGACCAACAATGTTCACTTGGTCATATCATGAGCTAATAAGAATTGATCCTAGGATATGCTAGTGTAGAATTCATACAGACTCCTCCATCAAACTCAAGTGGTAGTTGTAAAGATGCTTAAATCTAAAAGTTAAGTAAATTGTCAAAGAGGAGATTGAACAACTCCTTAGGGTTGGGTTCATTTACCCCATTGCGGATAGTGAGTGGGTTAGCCCACTTGTTATTGTACTAAAGAAAGGAGGAAATTGGAGAGTTTGTATAGACTTTTAATTGTTGAACATGGTCACTTACAAAGATCATTTTCCATTATCATTTGTGGACTAGGTGCTAGATACCATTGCGAGACATTATTACTACAACTTTCTGGATGGTTTTAGTGGCTATAACCAAATCTAGATTGCATTGAAGGATGAATTCAAGACAACATTCACAAGTAATTGGGGAAATTTTGCATACAGAAAGATGCCTCTTGACCTATGCAATGCACCTGCTACATTCCAATGGTTGGTCCTAAGCATTTTCCAATAGCAAATCAGTAGTATGGTAGAAATCTTCATGAATGACTTCCCTACCTACAGGGCTACCTTTGAGCAAGCCTTGGACCACCTTTAGCAAGTGCTTCAATGGTGTGTGAAGATAAACCTGAGGCTTAATTAGCAGAAGAGCCATTAAATGGTTCAATAGGGAATTATCTTGGGACATCAAATTTCAAATGAAGGGATCAAGGTAGACCCAATAAAAGTAAGGGTCATCCAAGGAATATCCAAACAGGTAGAAATAGTGAAATATGTGAGGTCATTCCTTGGTAATACTAGTTCCTATCAACACTTCATTGAAAATTTCTCAAAGATTTCCAAGCCATTGATGAAGCTTACAAAAAAAAAAAAACATGCATTGTTCATTTGGATCAAGGAATGTGAGAACACATTCCAGCAATTGAAGTAAACACTCATAGAAATTCCAATTCTATGGGTAGTAGATTGATCTAGAACATTTCACATCATAATGGATGAATCAAATTATGCCTTGGGAGCTATGCTTACATAGATGGATGATAAAAAATGTCCATATTATATTTGCTATGCAAGTAGAACCATAGTGGATGCACAACTAAACTACACTATCATTGAAAAGGAGCTTATGGTAGTGGTGTATGCATTAGAGAAATTCAAGCACTATGTGCTTGGATATAAAGTTTTTGTACACATCAACCATAGTGCCATCCGGTTCTTGATGAACAAGTGAATGGTGAGTCCCATGTTATATAGTGTGTGACATCCTATCCCCAGATGTCACGGAAAACATCAAATATATGTTATACTAGACATTATGTGTAAGAAGATGATATACCAAACATCAAATATATGTAAGATTGGACATTATGCATAATGGACATAACAAAGAAAGTGTAGAAAGAGAAAGAAAAGAATGCTTTATTGATATAGAATGGGGTATTTGGATCATGCTCTAAGAGTGTTCCTTAGGATTTTCTTCCTTTGATATCTATTCCCTTAGAGGCAATCTAGCACTGCCATCATAGTTAGGCCTATTACTAGCCAAAAGGGATGGCCAGTCCTTTTTGTATCTTGCTTCTTCTAGCTTTTATGACTTGCCTTTACCAGCTCCGCCACTCCATGCTGGCATGATCTTTAAGCCTAGGTATAAATGCCTTAGGTCAAACCCCTAAAGCTTACCTCAAGGGACATGTCCATTATTATAATGCATCCTTTTAGGTCTCAATTGCAATTGCCCTTTCAGCTCTTATTACAATAATTATAACACTTGTTATGAAGAGGCATCATCTTTGTTAATGTAGTAGCATCATTTGGGAATGGGGATGTTATAATCTACCCACCCTTAGGTTTTGTTTGTCCTTGAATGAGTCCATGTTCAATATCTTTTTCTAGCTCCAATGCTTCTTTTATGCTCCTATGCTCCAATAATTTGATTTCTCCTTTGAACTTGAAGTTTTTTGTTACTTATTCTGTAAACAAAATATATGTAAGAAGAATTTTATATGGAAAATTAAATATTACTTTTTAAAAATATTTACCTTATTTTCTATGATAATGACAAGAGGTGAATTAAAGATCTATGAACCACCAATCACCAGTCTAACTAGGGTTACAAAAATTGTGACTCTTATCTAGTTACCCAAGTGAAGGTAGGGCAAATTCGTTATTCCCAACTTTCATTACCTTAGATATTTTACTTATCTAATTAAAATATAAATTAAAAAATGGAGAAAATAATAAGATTATAAATAAAAGTAGGCATGAGATACTTCCTAATCTTGATCAACCTTATAACTTGATGGACATAATTGTAATTTCAACATAAGTGGTATATGATCGGATGGTCTTGTTTGGGATGTTAAGGCTTGATCTTGATTCTTCTCCACTTCTTCTTTAGAAATTAACTCTAGTAATTTGGTAACTTGGAAGGATCGAACATTGTACCAAATATAATCCAAAGTATCAATGAAGAATGTTGTTGATCCATCCTCATTAATAATAGTAGAGTAATTGGTAAACTGTGGTTCTTGATGAGTATTATCCATCAAAATCATCTGTTCTTGAATTCTAAGATCTAATTTATCTACTAAAGATTAAAAATAAGTAGAATATGCATTGACCAATGGAATTACATGTTGAATTGAGGGAAACATCTTCAAATTAGGTTCATCTTCCAAATATTTCTTTACACATCCATATTTTAAGAATTTATCAACACCACTTCCAAGTTTTGCATTGAAGTCTCCATAAAGAATAAATGGAACTGGTTTAGTATAATTTAGGAATAACTTATTTTTCAAACTTTCCTTTATTTTCTTAATTAGGTATGCTCCTTGGCATAGTCTAACATCTAAACATGTTGGTTTGAAAATTAAATTTGTGTTAACCATGCATGCACATTTTCTTGGTAGATGGACTTTTATAATCACTGCCAAGGCTATGTGATTTTTTTCGAAATATTGATTGTTCTTTCCTTCCCATCACTTGAAGTTTTCTGTATCCCATATTTTCCAAGTTTAGTTGGAATTGGTATAGGAATTCCCATGGCAAGACTTCTTGTAGGCATAAAGCATCAACATCCAATTCTTGTAACTTTGCTAAGATTAGTAGGTATCGATATTCATGTGAATCCATGGTCCATGGTGGACATAGCGAATGCTGTTTCTCACTTGCTAGAGATCTTGAAGGCACATTGTATGTTGTAACTTTCATTCTCATTCTTGGATTCTCTTCTAGATCATTTCTCTTCATGGGTATCATACATCTTGTTGAAATGAGATAATGATTCTCCATGTTATTCTACCATATGTTTTGATTGCAAGACAAATTTATATATATGTTCTTGATCATTTTTATTCATCAACTAAACTGAGAATTGATTCATGAACTGATTCTCTAACTAATACATCAACTAATTAACTGATTTACTATATTATCTGATTTTTAATGACCTTTCTACCCCCCTTAAGGACACAGACTCTAGCAGTGTAACTAATGACATGCCATAGTGATCTTAAGGCTATCTAGAAAGGTTAAACATATTGAATCTTAAGGTCCCAAAAAGGTTAAATTCATAAAGCATAATTGATGATATCATCAACTTATTGAGTACCCAGATGATAAATTTGACCTTACCATTAAGTTTAGAAGGATGAAAAATGCTGGAAATGATTATTCATATGTTAAAAATGGATGTCATGTGCTTAAGTTATGCTAAAATTAAACTTTTGAGGGTCTTAAGGCACTATAGTAGACAAGAGGTGAAAACTAATTTTTGGGGTTTCATGGGGAAAATTTGACTTCACCATTGTGTTTAAAAGATTGAAATCTAGATAAAAAAACTCTTCATTGATTGAAAAAGACTTCTAAAATCAAAAGTTATGGTTTTTGGAGTAAAAAATATTTGGCATGAAAATAAGACTTCCCGAGAGGTCACCCATCCCAGTACAACTCTAGGGCAAGCGCACTTAATTACAAAATTCTTATCTCACATGTTGCCAATGTGTCAAATTCTTTATTTTTTTTGAAAAATTATTTTCCATGTTTTTAATTTAAACTACATTTGAAGTAAAAATTTGAAATTTTTTGTTCATTACTAGAAATTTCAAATTTTCCATCATTTGATAGAAAATCCTTTTTATTGTCATTAGGGAAAGGACAACGACAGGGATAGGGCTGATAGCAATGGCTGGGGGGACCTACGTAGGGGTTTGCCTAACCCTTGCTAAAGGTGATGCTTGGTGCATTTCTAGCGAGGGATTTTCAACATCAAAGGGCACTGAAATGGACTATTATGGGCAATGTTGTCAGTGCTAACAGAGTACCAGAATGGGTTGTTATGGATGACAACATTGATGCCTATGGATGCTAAAATGTGCCATTATGGATAGTGCTATCGATGCATGCGGGGCATTGGAATGAGCCATTATGGATGTCACTATTGGTTTCCACGGAGCGCTAGATTGGGCCATTATGGGTGTCACTATTGGTGCCTGAAGGACATCAAAATGAACCATTATGGACAACACTATCAGTGCCCATGAAGCATCAGATGGGATTGCTATTAATGGCACTATTGGTACCTGTGGGGTGCTGAAGGTGGTTGTTATTGATAGTTCCATTGGTGCCTACGGGGCCCTGGAATGGGCCCTTATTAGCTGTGTCATCGACATCTGTCAGTGGAAGGCAACATGGCTGAATGGTAACAGTGGCATGGGGCACAACTAAGGTGGTGCGTGGTAGTGGTAGAGGCAATGGTGGTAGTGACTGCACACAACAACGAAGTAATGGACAATGAAGTAAGGGTTTTTTTGGTGCAACAGCAGTAGAAACTAGGAGGACGACGGGCAGTGATGACAGGCACTGGAACATAGCATTTGGTGGCTATGGAAAAAGGCTGTGTAAGGGCTTAGAGGCTTTATTACCATTAACTATTTGCTAGCCATGATGCTATGCAACTGGGCCTACTAGCCCCTATCGTGCAATGGTGCAGTAGGCCTAGTTGCGGTCAGTAGCAAGGGCTGGTTGTGGTCCTAGCTGCTAGGGCTAAAATGTTTATTTTATTTTATTTATTAATAAAAATAAAACTAGGTGGGGGCTCTGGGTTCAAACCCTTGACCTCCTACCTTTTTTTATTTTTTTTTAAAAATAATAATTTAATATTATTTTAATACACATATAACAAGAAATTTAAAACAACCATATCTTCTAAACTATAAGTCTAATTGAGACAAAATTTGTACCGTTGGAATCATCCCAATGAGAATTTTTCATTAGACATAATTTTAGAATTCAAAAACAAAGTTGGATTTTCAGGATTTTTTAAGAAAATCCAAACTAGCTTATTTTACCAAAATGACATTACTAATTTGATATATGGAAGGTATGATAACTTATAAATGACTCTAAGTTGCTTAGGATAATGAGTTTCAACAAAGCAAGATCAATTTCAGGTCATTGCTACTAACTTTTTGGAAGAAATTTGATAATGACCTTAATTAATTAATATGTATAGTATTAATATAGGTAAGAGTTACCTGAATCGATATATCCCTATCTTACCAACATCTCTTGCAATTGATGAATCTTGATGAGGCATAATCAAATCTTCATCAATCAATGAAATCCATGAAAGAGTTTTATTTGTTGGTGGGATTTATGTGTTTTGTAGATGCTTGTTCCATTGTTCATGAAATCAATGGAAATGTATTTTTTGGCTTACTCAGACATAAGGTGCATTAGGTAATGATTAATAACTTTCCATGTGTTGTGACTTCATGGTTCATCATCAACTTGATGTTGTAGTCAATCCATGGTTTTGAATGACCCTTAGATTGTGGTTTGTTATGATATCAATTGTGACATCTTGTCTTGGGATGTCATGGCAACCATGAAATATACATTGAAACACCATAAAATTTTAAGGCACTGTTGCTTCACCAGGGTCTTGGAACTGAGGCAAACATTTCCACAAGTGTAGCCTCATGAAAATTTGGCAGGAAATGAATGCACTAAGTTTAGACTGTTCAGTTCGGCAAGTTTGCTACCTCTAGAGCTGACAGGCCCGATGGACTCTCTGGCCTGCCCACCTGGGTGATTCACCCGACTGATAGTCTATTCAGAAACATGATTGGATTTTTCGGCGGTGCTCAGGATGGACAAAACAGTTTGGCAAGTTTAAGAGTGGAGAAGTCTACTATGCTACGCTACGCTGCGCAATGTAGCAAGCCTTCAAAATCAACAAGCTTCAGCAAGATGTTCATGCAAGGAAAAATAAAAAATTAGCCAATACAGAGTGCTACGCTGCATAGCGTAGCACAGTGTAGCAAAGGAAAAACAAGTAGATTTTTCTTGTCGTAGTTTTAACAAAAATGCAAGTTAGATCGGTCGCTACGCTATGCTACGCTATGTAGCGTAGCATAGCATAGCAAAGAATGTAGATCAACAAAATGCTCCAAAAGTTAACCTTGCATGCGCTAAGGCTTTCAACAAAAAGCTAGTGACTTCAACGCAAGTTTTTTCTTCAAATTGGTGGCTACGCTATGCTACGCTACATAGCATAGCACAACATAGCATACCCCGATGAGCAATGCTTAAAGGGTTGGCAATTTTGAGCATTGTTGGCATTTTTTCGTGGTTGGAAAATTTTGGCGATTGGCAAGTTGTTTTGTTGGCATCTGGCATTAGCTCTTTGCATTGGTATTTCTGTACTGTTGACTTTTAAGTTCACACTCGAAAGTAGAGTTGGCACATTTTGAGCGTTTTGGTCATTCTTGAACTCTCTGTGCACTTCCAGCATTGTGTAACTTTTTGTACACTTCAAACAAGGAAGTGAATCAAACCCACGATTTTGCGGCGATGCATTATCTTACCCTAGCTTATTCTGTTATTTCTTCATTGTTATCGCTGTTTAACATTATTTTCTGCATTCTTGCATTTATTAATCATCGGTGATACCTTGCGTATTTAACATTTAAAACAACATTTACGAAAGGTTAATTTACACTGGTTAAGTCCTTGTTTGATCGACCATACCGTTCAGAGCATCTTGTTTCTATTTTATTTGGCATGGTCCTCGCATGGATCTGAGGTTAAACTGTTCACCCAGCAACCTCTCAATGTTTCCAGCCACTGACATTTGCGGCTGCTACAATTTCTAGCTCTAGAAGGGGGACTTTTTAGTGCTTTACGAGTAGTCCTGCATGCTCTCTGTACCCTATTACCTGTCAATGTAAATGTGACACCCTTGCGGTTGTTTACGCACAGTGTGGTACAGGCTGGTCGCAACGATGGTTCCTTTGGAACCCTGCAGGACAAGAAGCCTCTGATCGCCTTTTGATCTCTGTTTTTCTCATTTGCAAACTATTTTTTAGCTTTACAAAAATGATTTCCTCAAGCACTGCTATTGTTACCTCCAACGTTGAGGTCCCATTTTTGGTTCAGGGAACCATAGGTGCTGAGCAACTACCTAGCCCAGTGCTAGGACCACGCCGATCTCTCAGGATCCAAAATCGATCACCTGAGAGCTTGGTAGAGCATGTCGAGCTTTACAATTTTCTCTATGCTAAGGTCCAGGAAAATTTACCCTTAGACACCCAAGAACTTGAAGAAAAATGTAACTTCGAGTTCACTTACCACAATGGGAGGGAATTTGTTCCCACTCCTGGCGTTTCCATTCCTCTGATGCAAATGTATCAGTGGATCTTACATCAGCTGATACGGGTAACTAGGGGTAGGGAGCAACGAGACACGGCATCCCACTATGACGTGGTTTTTCAAGATGGGCAAGAGGAGCTGGATTCCTAGTCCAAAGGTGGGGGTAAAACTAACCCTAGCACCATCCCTCCCACCCTGTCTTTTTGGTCGAACCCGCTCTTCACCACTGCCCCCTTCGTGATTACCTCTAATTCGTTACAACCTGCACTTTCATCGGCAACAGGTAACCATGCCATGCACTTGGCGTATCAACATGCATATTCCTTTGTTTCATTTCCAAGCACTATCCCCCAGCAATCTTTTTGCCAATCCATTCCTACATGGCACCACGCACCGATCACGACTACCTTTCCCCTACGTTCATATCGTGCCTACGTCGCATTTGCATGCAGCTTCCACATCCATTCTGGCATCTACACCTATTCTGTCGTCAGTAGCGGGTCCACCCCCAACCACATGGTGGACCCCATTCACTTCCCCCCTATTTCGCAACCTTCGTAGATGTTCCACTATGCTCACCACAAAATGTACCAGATCCCGCAAGTGACACAGCCAAGTGCGGAACCCTGGTCTGTCACACCAGTCACACGAACCACCAACCCTGTAGCATCGCCAGTGGCTGCTTCCCTAACAGCATCACCCATTGGGTGGTGGACAACACCAACAACACCCTTCATAAGGGCTACCCCAATGGCGCTGCCTATGAGCCAGGCTGTTTTCCTAGCCATGCCACCAATGGGAGCTGCCCCTGCAGCTCCCCAACCATCTACGTTGCCCCCGGGTCTAGATCAAGCATTCCAACTTATCTAGACCCTTACTGAAGAGGTTAGACGCCTCAAGACTGTCGGTTTTGACATGGTGCAAATCATGGATTTCTACCATGACAATCCTATCAGCCTAGCAGTCCCCATGCTAACACTACGCCCCAGGATGCCACTCCCCCACTTCACAAAATACAGTGGGGGAGGGTGATCCCAACGCACATCTTATTACATTTAGATATGAGTTCCTTCTTTTGCAACAATGGCTAAACAAAATCATCCGTGTCTTTGCTATGTCTGTAATGGGGAAAGCCTTGGATTAGTATCACATGCTCCCATGCTCTTCTATGTCAACCCTAGAGGAGCTGTTGACCCAATTCCTAACTTGTTTCAAGTATAACTTAAGAGCAGAGGTTACGTTGGATTAGTTGATGAACGTGAAACAAGATCCACTAGAACCAGTCCAGAAATTCATATAATGGTGGAGCGCTACCCTTAATAAGATCTACGAGCCTATCGCTGAGGCTCATCTTCTAGCCATATTTGAGGGTGTAGTGAACGACTTCATTAAGTCCAAACTGTACTATCTTGCTTCACGAACTCTTAGTCAGGATTTCGCCCAGACCAAGACCATACAAGACGTGGCCGAGACATGTAAAGTCCTGGCCTATGTTGCATGCAAAAACACATTTACAAAGAAGGAAAAAGATAAGGGCAAGGCTGCAACAGCCACAGTGGCCGCTGTGGCAAACAAAGCCAAGCCCAACAACAAAAACAAAAATAAGAAGGCGACCACTGCGCCGACTAACCCCACACCCGCACCAAGCAATGTCACTCAAGCCTCCACCTTGACACCCAAAGCATCCACTACGTCCAAACCTAATTTTGAGTGTAAAGATCACTCTAAATATACCCCGCTGCCCGTCAAGCCTTCAGAACTTCTGAAGCAATTGCTGGGGGTGGGGTATATTCAACACAAGCTGATGTTAGAGGCAGTGATCAAAAGGAATTAATGGCATTTCGAACTTCTTAGGAACCCATCCTTGGCCTTCCCCAATGAATCCCCAGTTCCTAAGAATTTTAGGCTAGAGCGGTTTTGTGACTACCATCAAGTGTGTGGTCACAACACAGATTACTAGTTGGTAGTAAAAGACAACATACAATGAATAATTGATCAAGAGAAGCTGGTTCTAGACGAGAGCAACCTTGTGCACCCCAAAAATCAATCTATGCATGTTTACACAGACCCGCTTAACGGTAACCATCCCAGTTACATTATCAACACTATCGATGTTGATGGTAATCCTAAATCACCTCAGTAGCCGTTTGTGTTTCATGTGCCTTAGCATAGCATGCCTACACCACCAGCGGCTAAAAATCCGCTACAGCAACCATTTTTCCTAAGGGTCCTTTCTCGAACATCAGCCCCTACACCCTCTCTAAACAAAGCAGCACCACCACGTACACTAACATCGATAGCACTGTTCATCATCAGGGGGCTGAGTCATTCAACCACCCCTGCCCCCATAAGACGGTATCACAACCTTCTCGTCCCAGGAATTAAGAAGAGCGTTCGATAGGTGAGGCGACAATGGAAGGTACCACCCAGGTCCTTCCAACCCTACTCCCTCGTCCTCTACATCTACGTCCTCATCACCAAAAGCTAACATTGCTACGTGCCCAAGGTCATTGCCACCTCACCCGAAAGGATCTGAACCCAAACCTGAAGCTATCCCTCCTCGGGAAATTCATCTCCTGGGACGAATGGAAGAGGAGAAGGACATCAAGCAATAGGAAGATGGACGAGACCTATTAAGCGCTCTTACTCAGGTCAAGGAGGCTCTAAAACAAAAGAACACAACATTGAGCCTGTACAACATGATAATGACTTCAATTGCACACCGTGAGGCTCTGGTCCACATGTTAATGGCAATACCAGTTGATGAGAACATGATAACAGGAGAGAAAGCAATCCACTCAGTTATGCTTCCTTCTACGCCTGCAGAGCCACAGCCATCCCAATTGACATTCCATGATGATTCCATTAGGGAAGACCTTGAGAAGGGTCAGGTGACTACAAAACCCTTGTTCATCGTAATTTTGGTCGATCAACATAAGATCCGAAGGGTACACATCGATGATGGGGTTGCTACAAACTTCATTCCATTTCCTATTGTGGATAAACTGGGTTTGGTAGACCAAATCAAACCCATGACAATGTCATGCTTGAAGTCATTCAACGGGGCATGGGTTATGGTGAAAGGCACGGTCTACATTGACTTTTTGGTAGGGGACCAATTCCCCACAAATGCAACGTTTATCATGGTGGAAGAGATGCTTGAGTTTAACCTGATCCTGCAGAGGTCATGGTTAGCCTAGCTCAAGGTTGTCTCTTCACCCATACATTAGGAGATCCATCTACCCTATGCAGGCAAGGAGGTGGTGATCCACGGTGATGAGGTAGCAGTGCAAGCAATAAAGAACGTAGACATGGAGCAGGGTTCAGAGGTCGTAACCTCTAAGAATGAGGCGCCTATCTTTGTCGACACTAACTATTTAGCAAAAGAGCCAGCCCAACTCGTCGTCTCGGAAAACGAAAATGCATGGGCTGAGTTTCCTTTCCAAGTAGAAGACAACGATGTAGACGAATGCCATAGTAAAGCTTCTCGGCGCTACGCATCACCAAATCCACGATGGGTAAAAAAGTAGCTACGTATAGCGTAGCAACTCCACGGCTTCCTACCCAGTTAACATCAATTGTACATTTCTTTCCTGTTTGACATCCATTCATCTATGCTTGGTGCCAAACTAATTTTTTTAAACCATTCCCATATCCTCCGCTCACATTACCTAATGGCCTGCTATGGCCTAAAACTGGCAAAATTCACCGTTCACATCATGTTGCGGCCCACTACGGCCTAAAATTGGCAAAATTTACCGATTACACTACGTTGCGGCCCAAAATGGCCTAAAACTATAGATGGCCCGACATGGCTTAAAACTAGTGATGGCCTAAAATGGCCTAAAACTACATCGTCTCATGGCCCGAAATGGCCTAAAACTAAGACCAAATTGTTTTCTCGTTTATCAACTTACCAAGGCCCGAAATGGCCTAAAACTAAGACCAAATAAAATGATAAAGCCGATCACATAGACAATACACAAAACAAAACAAATATTTTCATAATTCATTTTCCATTCAGAATTTCAATTCAATAATGTTTACAATATTATTGCAAAAAAAGAAAAATACAAAATAAGATCCCTTGCTGTTATACATCATCTTCCCCTGCATCAGCTTCCTCTGCATCATTATTCTTGTCCTCATAGGGCATTACTTTTTCATTTGAAATCTGCATCATAAAAAAATGAAGTAGTCAGCTAGAGTCACAGTAAAAGCTAGAATGAAATAAACAGTTGCATTACAAGGAAGTGACTAACCCGAGATGGCCCTGCATCTGTCTCACGAGGAGTGTGATCCAAACTAATCCCGAGGCATTGCCAGGCCTCCTCCTCTATAATATCCACCCAATATCTATCACCCAAGTTAGCGTCTATTGCAACTTTCTCCTTTTCAATAGCTGTCCATCTCGACTGTCCTAGAGAAAAAAAGGTAGTGGAGGTCTCACCTGTGGGAAGGTTCACTTCCCGCTCAGGGGATTCACTGACCACCACTAGTTGCATGAACTTGTTGTATGCCTCAGAAGCACCAATGGCATCTAGGAATGCTTCATGAGTATACAACTTCACTGAAGCATCCTGGTATTATTTACAGTAGGTGGCATGTTTCAGTTTATACATATGCTTGTGGTTTTTCTGGGACTACCCCCACTCATAAACTCTTGTGCTATAATCTTTCCAATCCTGTTTCTTCTGTGCCAACAAGTCCATCTGCATTTGCTACTCAATTATTTCATGTGTGGCCTCATTGTTGCTTCGCACAACCGTCCAATATCTTGCATAATCAATGACGACCATGCACCAACTACCATCGTTGGTATCACGGGCCAATAGAAATTCATTTTTGGAGTGGAGGGCTCCCACTTTGGTGGTCAAATTGGTCTTCTCGTTCTCCAGCTTCTGGACCCTTTTCCACAAGACTTCGTTAGTACACCTATACTCCCATAGGGAGCAGGCTAAGTGCAATGCGCATTCGCTAGCCTCGTCATATATGCAACGAGGCACCTTGGGCACTTCTAGTGGGAATGCAGGCATAGTGCCAACCTTGACTGCTTGTTTTAGGTCCCACTTGAGGTGAGAAGCTATCGACCACACATAAAAATGCATTATTCACGATAGTGTAGCAAAGTTTAGCAACTTAAAGGTCTAGCGTAGTAGCTTAAAGTACTCTAGCATAGCTACTTCACTTACCCACTTCTGGATTGATCTGCTTGAGATGGTGGATCATGTCGTCGACCACCCCCTGCATGAACGTAAGCTTATCAGGGGTCTTGGCCCATGGTCGTAGGTAGATCGAAGAAGGGCCTGCAGTGTCAACCGTGGTGTTTGCTATATAATGAAAACGCGTCAGGTATAACTGAGAGGGCTGCAATAAAGTTGACGAGTAACACTAATGACAGAGTAAAGGCTCCTACGCAACAAACCCTTAGGGGTGATAGCAGGGGGTGGGGGGTTTTCCTATAGACATACTATCAAATATATGGTCAAACTCACCAGCATCTAGTTGAAGTTCCCCTCCTTGCCGGCTTAACACCATGGTAGTACCCTCTGCGTCCATCTGTTCCTCTAGCGTTGAATTATGTTCAGCAAAGAGATCATCAGTAGACGTTTCTTCTTGGCTGATAAGGGCCTTTTCTTTATTCACTAGGGCCCTTCTCTTTGTGGTGCCAGCATCCTCCTCATCCATACGAGCATCCTTCTTATCAATAGGGGAGTCCTCCTCATCGGCAGAAGCATTTTCTTCGACAGGAGCCTCTTCCTTTGAGATAGGAGCTCCTTCTTTCTTGACCGGGGCCCTTTCCTTTGTGGTCGGGGCCCCCACACCTTTATTAGCCACCCCCATTTTGGGGGTCGTCACCTCTTCTCCTTCTTCCTCTGGTAGCAAAGCATGTTCACATTAGGCTAAGGCATACTAACTTAAAACCAATGCTACGCTATGTTGCTCTACGCAGCATAGCACAACGTAACAAGCATCAACCAAATAAACAAAACAACAAACATAAAGAGGAAGAGCATTTACCAATGGGAGGCTGTATCCTATGTAACTTAAGCTATAGTTTCTACCCTCCTTCTTCTTCTATATGGGGAGGCTCCTCAACCAGAGGAGACCTTTTTCGTTGTAACTTAGTGGCCACCATCTCAGCGATGAGACATTTTCCTTATGATACGCTACTCGTAGTAGTAGGGGATGCCTCTCCCATGCTGTCCTAGCCACAGAAGTTGCGGGCCTCCTGATCCCTAGTCTTTATTGAAAATGACTCCCCAATAGCCTCTGGGGGATCCTGGGCTTGGGTGGTCCAGAAGACTTGGCAAATCCATGGTTTGGAAATTTGGTTACGATCTTTCATCACCCAGACTCCACTCTCATGAACTACCAAGAATTTTGTGAATCACCATAAGAAAGCTATGAAGAAGGTATGATGCACATTGAAACGGGACTCAAGCTTCTTATGAAGCTTGATCATTTCAGCTTGCAAACCTTTGCAGAGATGCTTGGCCTAGTTGTAATGGGCCCACTCTTCCATGACCTCTCTCATTACCTAAGCTTGCTCAATCCTAATGAGCTTGCCTTGGGAAAGTAGCTTGGGAAAGCACGGGCACAGAAGATGGGGTAAACCATTTTAGCCACGTTCAATTTTGCCACTTCGATAGGGATCCCCTTTCAGCCCTTCTCTATCCCTAGGCAAATCCCAATGTCCCCCTGATGGTTCGCCTCCTTTTTGGTCTTTGCTCCTATAGGGAGACCATCAGCAGGGACACTGAAGAGGTCTGCAAATAGTTGGTCATTGATCTCAAGGACCACCAACACACCGTGCACATGTGTGTGGAACTGGTTCACCTTTTCAAAAAGGGAGTCGGCTAGGGCAAGCATCTCAGTAGCAGGGACGCGGCCAAGAACAATTCCATGAGTCCAGCATCCCGAAGAGTTTTGGTGAGCAATTTTGGGACCCCGTTGCAAAGTCAGCATTGGGTCTCGTCCACCTCCCCATACTTGAAGTAAATGTTAGCCTCGTTATGCTCGGAGGTGATCACCGTCACCTGCTGGGATTTCTTCATCGCTGCAGAAGTTTATAATAGAAAAAAATAAAAGAAAACTTAGATGAAATAGAAAGATAGCATAAACATAGGAACAACACTTGAACATGCAAACAATTCACAGTTTAGCTTACCAAGCTTAAACGACAATGGGAACGGTGGGAGATCCACCGACACGTCTTCAACGATGATCGGTCTAAAGGGTGTCCAATCCCCATCCAACTAATCAAACTTCTTACACCTATTGTAGAACTAGGAGTATCGGGTTGGATAGGTTTGGTATTCACCCCCGCATTGGCCTATCACACTTGCGCACATATTCTCAGTGGAAGAAAACTCCTGTAGAGCCATCTGTGCCAAGGCCAAGGCATCAGTATCACCATGAAGTCCATTCTTGTTGATGAAAAATATGGTAACAAAAAAATACACTATTAACATTTTGGCCTAGTGTAGCATGCATTGCATAACATAATAGAATATGTTTATGGAACTCACTTGTCGGCATAATAAACGGTTCCTGGTGGGTTCTGAAAACAAGTTTCCATGTGGTAAGCAATGAACAATGTGTTGTACACATGGTAGCAATTATATTGGGTATTTCCCAGATCCAAGCCAGATGCCTCAAATTTTTGGGGTGCTAACTCTTCTGATTGCTCCATCGGTCAGGAATTTCAGAATACCTGATTTGCCCCAGGCAACAGGGTTTCTGTAATTATGGCTACTACCTTCTCCAATAATTGTGACCAAACGATCATACTGAAGTGTTGGAGAAGAAATTGTAGGAAGTTCTGTGCACATTCCCGGAACTAGACCGCCTGCTACCCCACATGTGCGTAGGGTGGAGGAACGTTGGCCACCAGTTTGCTTAGGTAGCATAGGGCCCCTACAATTTTTAGGATGATCAAAATCAGCCTTAGCATTACCCTGCACAACATAATAACAAATGTTAACATTATGTTCGAGTGACATTCGTGTGTAGCGTAGCAGGACTAGCCATTAGCAGACAATGTAGCATAACTCTTTCCAAGCATGTAGCATAGCAAAAGCATGAAGGCAATAGCATAGTTGAACCATAGAAAAAATTAAATACGCATTTTTAAACAAAAAAAAAAATTAATATGCTATGGTCATTTCAACAAATTTTCTGCCTGAAAAAATGATTTGCACTACATTGTGATAGACACATGTTACGTTGTCAAGTTAGGTGTATGGCCAAACCCTCTTGAGGGTCAGTACGTCATGCTATTTGCATGCTAGGTTGCCAAAGTCACCTAAACCTCTGCATCAAGGTAGCCACAACAATGGCGGTCTGGGCAATGCTAGATGCAACCTTAGAGTAGCGTTTGTACACTGTCGCGGCTGAATCAGCAATAGCAGTGGTGTAATGGCCAAAATAATAGCAAAAACGATGATAGAAAACACAAATTTCAAGATAAAAATAGAAATAAAGAGAAGGTAGAAAAAACTACAGTAGAATGAAAATGAAG
Source organism: Gnetum montanum (assembly GCA_015680685.1). Lineage (NCBI taxonomy): Eukaryota > Viridiplantae > Streptophyta > Gnetopsida > Gnetales > Gnetaceae > Gnetum > Gnetum montanum. The sequence continues at coordinate 224,728 of MNCI01032318.1, read as the reverse complement.
TGGGTAGCGTAGCAAGTTACTGAGCCAACAGAGTTTTCCTCTCGCACTACAACGCGCGCTTGCGATAGACGCCCCAGGGTGTCTTTTACCTCTTCTACCTTGGCAAGTGCTAGGTGTTTGCGTTCTCTCTTGGGTGCCATTGTCTCGGTTGTAGATTCCTTTTCAATCACTACACTAAACCACCTTGCTCTTTATTAGCACAACCGCTCTATGCTCTAAATGTGGGCTCTGCGCTCTTATGGTGAGAATGACGAGTTTACCGGAGGTAAACCCCTATTTATAGCCAATACGGTGAAAAGGAATTTGCCATTTTCTCACCCTAATTAATGTGAGATGTTTTGTACAGCATAGCACTCCCGCCATAGCGTAGCACACTGTTTGCATTGTGTCAGGTGGGCTTGACCGAAAACCTCGACCCACCTTAAACTAGCCGTTTGCCTTCGCATGAATAAATTGTTAGCGGTCTGTAAAGACCTTAAACTAATACTTGCCTTCGCAAGAGTAACTCATTAGTGGTCCACAAAGACCTTAAACTAATACTTACCTTTGCAAGCATAACTCGTTAGTGGTCCGCAAAGACCTTAAATTAGCAATTTTGATTCACGATTTTAACCCGGTAGCGGTCCACAAAGACCTTAAACTAATACTTTTGACATAACTCGTTAGTGGTTCACGAAGACCTTAACCTAATACTCTTAACTTATAAACTCAACTAGCTTAGCGGTCTGCAAAGACGTTAAACTAGCAGTTTTGTACTTTTGTGTTCGAGCGGTCCGCTACGACCTTAAATTGGCAGACTGCAAATTTTGTATCATAGTTTACAATCATTTCAACTATCCATATTTCATTATTATTTTGCAAATGTATGCTATGTATTGTCACTAAAAATAGGTATCACTTGACTTGGAATTCATCTCATTGTGGTAGGTTGAGCAAGAATGGAAATACATCACGATCTTTCTTCACCTCTAGCTTTGACAGGTCCACACAGCGAGTTCACAAGACAATTGAACCCAGAGTTAATAGACTAGGAATCATCCACAGATAGCACAGTAGCATCCTTAGAAACATCCCCAGACAGGCCTGAACATATGGTCCAAGCCTTATATTTAGAGGCTGGGGATGTAACTGAGGACCCTCTCATCAAAATGCCTATGACTACATCTAGGGGGGAGTAAAAACATTAAAACTTAGCTCGCTCCTAGATTCACAAACACACAAAGATGTATCCAAGATACTACAATACAACATCGAGGTTTTTGCATGGTCCTATAATGACATGCCGGGCTTAGATCTGAGGCTTATACAACACAACATTATCTTGGACCTATGTATGAAAGCAGTTAAGGAAAAAGCTTGCAAGGTTAAACCAGAGATTGCACTGGCCGTACGCGATGAAATCACCAAGCTGTATCAAGCTGGTTTCATTTGGGCAGTTGATTACTCAGAATGGGTGTTAAACATCATTGTGTTTTCAAAGAAAATGGGAGGAATACGAATCTGTATAGACTTCCAGGATCTGAACAAAGCAATGATCAAAGATGACTTTCCACTACCGAGTATTGATCAAATCATCGACACTATTGCTGGTCATGCTATGTTATCCTTTATGGATGGTTTCTCTGGCTACAACCAAATTCACATCAACCCATAGCATTAGTTAACAATAACTTTCATGACCCCATGGGGTACTTTCTGTTACACTATGATGCCCTTTGGGCTCAAGACTACTGGAGCAACCTACTAGAGAGCCATGACATACATCTTTAGCGACTACATCCTAGAAAAATTGAATGACTACGTGGATGACATAGCGGTCAAATCGAAAGAGGTTGGCGATCATCTCAACGATCTAGGAGTAGTCCTGAAATTCTGCCAGATGTATGATTTACGCCTTAACTTAAGAAAATGTGTCTTCGAGGTGAGAACCGGATGCATGTTAGGGTTTGTAGTATCGGAGGCTGGAATACAAGTGGACCCTGAAAAAGTTAAGGCCATTGCCAATCTAGCACCCCCTACAAACCTTAAAGAATTACATGGGTTGCAAGGTAGGGTACAGCTCATCAGAAGGTTTATAGCAAAGTTGACTGACAAGTTACACCCCATGCAACACTTACTAAAGAAAGGGGTTAACTTCAAATGGACAACACAATGTCAACAAGCCTTTGAGGATATGAAGAAAGAGCTTTTACATCTCCCGACTGGTTACCCACCGCAGAGGGATAAGTCTTTCTATATCTACCTTGCCACCTCAGACATGTTTATCGTGACATTGTTATGTTAGAACCAAGATGATGGCTTTGAGATTCCAGTGTATTACCATAGAGTCATGCATTGATAGCATACGAGGAAAAATACAATGAGGTGGAGAGAAATTTCCTCACCCTAGTGTTTGCATTAAAAAAGTGGAGACATTACCTGTTTCACAGTAAAGTTAATAGCATTTGCAAAAGCAATGTACTCGGGGCTATCACGAACAATTTGTACGAAAGCAGTAGAATAGCCCAGTGGAAAGCCATAATAGCAGAATTCGATTTGCATTATGTGAGCCAATTTTCGACGAATGGTCGAGCTATAGCAACGCAACTCACAACCGCAGCCGTTGACGATCAGGCAATCATAGAACCCAAATTCTTTAACGAGCACGTTAGCACCATCAATGATGTCCCATCTCATCTTGAAGCTACTTTACACTTCAACGGTGCCTCAAGTACACGTGGTGGTAGTGCAGCGGCTGTCATTACGTTCCCCTCTGGGGATATTCATCTGTTCACTTATCGGTTCGTGTTCCTTTGTACGAATAATGTGGTAGAGTATGAAGGACTACTTAGGGGCCTCTTAGTAGCCCAAGCACTAAAAATCTAACATCTGGTGATTCGCGATGATTCACAACTTGTTGTAAATGAAATCACTGAGGTCTATGCCTGTAAAGCTACTCATTTGCAGCCGTATTGTGACCTAGCAAAATGTTTGCTCAAATAATTTGCAACAACAGATGTTCAACACGTGCCCCACAACAAAAACACTGTAGCAGATGCCCTGGCCACCTTAGCATTAAATGTGCCACCACACATTTTTGCAGGTTTGCCTGCTTCGATTACCAAGTGTACGGAGCCTATCACTCAAGCGAAACACGTAGCCTCTGTTAGCGTTGCGGATACCTAGGAGTGGTAGGCCAACATTAAAGCCTACTTGCAACATGCCGAGCCCCCATGTGGATTAACATCTACCTAGAGGGATGTGATTCACAAGCGTGCTCGACAATATGTGCTGATGGGAGACAACGCCTTGTGCAAACGCTCCTTTGACAGGATATTGCTGGCATGCGTAAATGAGGAGCAAGCGTAGAAGGTCAATAATGAAGTACACGAAGAACTATGTGGTGAACACATAGCACCTAGGGCCATGGGAGTAAAAATTAGACACCTAGGGTACTACTGGCTTCACATGGAGTGGGATTGCCTAGCCAAAGTTAAGACTTGTGATACGTGCCAATGATACGCAAATCTCATATATGTTTCACCTACAGAGTTAGATTTGACATAGATCACGTAGCCATTACAATGATGAGGACTAGACATCATAGGACCTATCACGCCTAAGTCTTTCGCAGGACATAGCTTCATCACCACCATCACTGAGTACTTTATAAAGTGGGTGAAGGCTATTACCCTTAGGAAGACTACATCTCAGCAAGTTTGCCACTTCATATTAGATAAAATCATGATGAGGTTTGGGCTTCCCATGATGATTGTGACCTATGCCATAATTTAGTAGTGTAGAAACCAAAACCTTCTACAACAACCTTGGCATTAGGCAATTGTTCTCCTCACCATACTACCTGTAGGAAAATAGACAAGCAGAAGCTACAAACAAAGCCATCATCAACTTGCTCAAGAAAATGCTTAACAATAGCAAGAGGTGATGGCACGAGCAAATCCTCTATGTGCTGTGGGCTTATAGGATGACATGCAGGATTGTAATAGGTAAGACTCCTTACAATCTTATTTATGGATTTGAAGCAATGTTGCCTCTTGAGCTGCAGGTACCATCACTTCAAATGATCCTGTTAAACATCATAAGTGAAGCCCAAAAAAATGAGTTGAGGGTCATCAACCTCGACTCCATAGATGAGGAGTGCGCGCAAACACTTGGTTGCATAGAGCAATATCAAAACAAGAAATGGCAGAAGCATCATGCAAACCCTCATCAATGGCCAGTAAAGAAGGGGGAGCTCATTCTCAAGGCTGTTCGTGAGCATGTGAACAAATTCTCAACAAACTGGGAAGGTCCATTCATCGTCACAAAAGCCTACGGGAATAGGGCCTTCAAGCTGGCAGACATGGATGGCAACGAGTTTGCAAATCTTGTGAATCATTCTTATCTCAAGCCATAGTACATTTGATGCATGAGTAAGGTAAGAAATCATCCGCTATGATGTAAAATTAGCAAACCATCATCTGCTATGACATAAAACTAGCAAACCAACGTCTGCTACGACGTAAAACTGGCAAACTTTGTCCGCTACGACATAAAACTGGCAAAGGTAGTCCACTATGACTATAAACTAGCACATATGATCTTCTAGGATCTTAAACTAGCACATAGACTGTCCGCCATGATGTAAAACTGGCAAAGCACATCTACTATGACATTAAATTGGCACAGACGGTTTGCTATGACTTTAAACTAGACCAGCCACCATCTGCTACGATGATAAACTAGCACTGCAGTCTGCTAGGACCTTAAACCAGCACAGCGGTCTGCTAGGACCTTAAACTAGCACAATGACCATTCGCTATGATGATAAACTAGCACAACGGTTTGCTAGGACCTTAAACTAGCACAACGTAGCATAGCAGATCAACGAAATGCTCCAAAAGTTAACCCCGCATGCACAAGGCTTTCAGCAAAAAGCTAGTTACTTCAACGCAAGTTTTTTCTTTAAACTGGTGGCTACACTGTGCTATGCTACATAGCGTAGCAAGCAGATACGCTACGTCAATGTGCTTCATTTCTCGCTTGCATTGTTGACGCATTTGATTCTAGCATCTCCAATTTCGATGACACGGTTGCAACGTAGTAGGTTTATAGCTGGTTTTGCACATCTTTGCAGTATGGACACATCAGCATCTCGTGGGTCTAGGGCACGTGGCATCTAAACCACATCTCTCACCTGTGCCTGGACCTATAAATACCATGATGAGAAACACTTAAAGGGTTGGCAATTTTGAGCATTGTTGTCATTTTTTCGCGGTTCGCAAATTTTGGTGATTGGCAAGTTATTTTGTTGGCATTTTGCTATTGGCATCTGGTGAAACACCACAAAAATTTTGAGCTTAGTACTTGTCCAACACTAAGCAGGATAGATGACCACAGCTGCATCTAGTGTCACACTTGACAATTTCAGAGATCCGATGCTTAATTTTCACTAAGTATCCACGTCCAGTGTATACGCCCAGCGTATATGCCCAAGTGTACATTCCCAGCGTATATGCTCAAATCTCAGCGTATACGCCCAGCGTGTATGCTCAAGTTCACAACGTCTACGCCTAGCATACACGCCTCGCATGTACGCTTAGCAGGTACAACAGATGCATACGCTCGACGTGAAACCTCCAAAGACGGCATGGAAATAGTACTGCAGAACAAGATTTGGTACAAGGCAGCAAACATCAGCATATACGCCCAGCACACCAGCCTATACGCCCGGCGTATACGCCCAGCATCCATTAGCGTATACGCCAGCGTCAACGACATCTATGCCTAAGTCCACATACGTCCAGCACATCAGCGTATACGCCCAACACCTCCAGCGTATACGCCCACAGTCTACGCTCACTGCAGACAACGTATATGC
>MNCI01032318.1:207054-217350 GCA_015680685.1 Gnetum montanum | reverse complement strand
AGTAGGATTGCCTTCGTCTCCATTGAAGGCCTAGCCTTAATAGTCCCCTTTAACTCATCGATTCTACATTGTATGATCTTCTCATTAGTAGGTTCATGATACTACACAAGATCTGAGACATTGAACATAGTAGACATACCAACATCATTTGGTAAATCAATCTCAAAATCATTATCATTGATCTTAGTCTTGATTTTGAAAGACCTCGTCTTCTTGGCTTTTAATTTGAAGAAGTTAACCACTATAAATCACTTCTTCTTCAAGTGAATCTAAACCAAGTCACCAACAATAAAATTAGACTTCTGCTTGTCCTCATTTCTCGTGGGGAGTCTCTCTTTAGCCTTCTTCTCAAGATTTCATTATACTTGTGCATGAAGATCCCTCATCTCCTGTACAAAATTAGCACTAAGTTGAGCTTCACCATTAAAGCACTTCAAAGTATCCACCATCTTCAGAAAACATCCATAGTTCATCTCAAATGCACTTTTGCAAATATCAACATGAAAATAATTTTTATATGACAACTCAACATGATACAACAAGTGTCCCCACCTATTTGGTTGTCCATCACAAAAACATATTAATATGTTTAGCAAGGATTTATTCACCACCTTCGCTTGGCCATCATATTTTGGATGATATGCATTGGAAAAATTCAACTTTGTCCTAAAATCTTTTAAACAAACCTCCAAAAATGACTTGTGAACTTGGAGTATCTGTTAGTAATAATGTTTAAAGGAATACCATGCAACGTCATAACATGTTGGAAAAATAAATTTACCACATGAGAAGCATCACTCATCTTCTTGCATGAAATAAAATGTTCCATCGTAGAGAACCTATCCATAATAATAAAAATTTCATCATTCTCACTCTTGGTCTTTGAAATACCACTTACAAAGTCCATTGACACACTTTCCCATGGACCTTTGGAAATTGACAAAGATATATAGTTTCCATCTACACCTTTACCTCCTTTAAACTTTTGACATGTCAAGCACTCCTTCAGAAATTTTGAAACTTTTGTTGCCATACTAGGGTAAAAATAGTACCTACTGACAAGTTCCAATATTTTATCCCTTTCCATATGAGTTACCATGCTACTACAATGCTTTTCAAATAAAATATTCTTCCTAAAATCACAATTATAAATACATACCTTTCCATTCTTAAATAATAGTTCATCTTGAATATGATAGTTCCTTCATTGGTCTATTCTATTCATCAATGACTCTTTGAGGTTCCTCTAAACTTGCCCAAAATCAACATCATGCTCATACAAAGAACAAAATGACCGATACCTTCAACATGAGGTATGTTGAAATTTACCTAATGAAACCTAGATAATGCATTAGCCACTACATTGGCTTTCCTACTTTTGTGTTTCAACACAAAATTAAACTTTTGTAACTATGCAACCTACTTCATGTGATTTGCACTGAACTTATTTTATGAGTCTAGAAATTGAAGTGCTTTATTGTCCATCATCAAAGTAAATTCCTTGGGCAAAAAGTAATGCCTCCAATGCTTGATTGCTTAAAGAATAGCATACAAATCCTTCTCATATATGTTATATTTTTTCCTTAACTGCTTTAACTTTTTAGAAAAGAAAGCAATAGTCCTACTTTCTTGTGAAAGTATCCCACCAATGGTAAGTCCATTTGCATCCACCTCTACCTGAAAAAGCTTATGAAAATCTAGAATTACAAGTACTAGTTCACTGGTAATATTTGCTTTTAAAAAGTCAAAGCTGGGTTTTCATTATCCCACCTAAAATCTTAATTTTTCCTCAACAAAGCAAACATAGGCCATGAAATAAAACTAAATTTTTTGATGAGTTGTCCATAAAAACCTGCTAAACCAAGGAATGATCTTACCTTCCTAACACTCTTAGGAGTTGGCCAATCCCTAATAGCTTTTACCTTAGTAACTTTCATTTGAATATGATTTTTAGAAATCACATGCCCCCAATATGTGATTTTCCTCTTAAAGAAATGGCTTTTATTCATGTTGATCACCTGATATGGCTCCTCCAACTTAAGTCACACCATCCTCAAGTGATCCAAGTGCTTTTCTTCATTAGAGCTATACATCAAAATATCATTAAAAAAGATAATACATCACTTACCAATCAAGTTCTTTAATACATCATGCATCAAGCTCATGAATGTAGCAAGTGCATTCCTGAGCCCAAATAGCATCACCAACCACTCAAATAATCCATCCATTATTTTAAATGCTATCTTCTATTCATCATTAGGCTTGATTCTAATTTTATGATAACCTCTCTTAAAATAAATTTTGCTAAAAATCTTTGCCTTGGTAAGGACATCAAGGATGCCATTCATTCTTGGAATAGGAAACTTGTATCTCACTATTATCTTGTTTACTACCCTAGAATCAATGTATATTCTCAATTCATGATTTTTCTTCCTTGGTAGTAGCACCACTAGAACTACACAAGGTGAACTAGATTCCCTCATAAAGCCATTTGCAAGTAACCCCTATACTTGCCTTTGCAATTCAACCCTATGATTGAGTGTCATCCAGTAAGCTCTCTCATTAGGAATTGTAGCACTAGTGATGAAGTTAATTTGATGCTGTACATTCTTCATCGATGGTAGTTCATCCAATTCCTCCTTACATACCTTGGAAAATTTCTCCTTCAAGCCTATCATACATATAGAAAATTTAACCTACACATAATCATGATTAGTTGCAATTGTTGTCATAACAACAAAACCAAAACTAGTTTCATCATGTTCCTTAATATGTTCCTTCTCTCGTAGAAGGATTAAGAAAGCATTAAGAGAGCTTTTCTAGCTCACTTGTTTAGCTATCATTCGAATCAAATCATGGATTCCATCAGGTCTAGTAACACTCCATACATTCCTTGCTTCATCAAAAAATTACCATTGTCAAAATTCCAAGTTCTACCAAGAATTACATCAACACAATCTATGGGAAGCACATCACACTTTACAACATCATGAAAAATTTTAATTTTAAATTTCAAATTGTATTGTTCCCTCAGTTCTTTGGAAAATCTCTAGATAACTAATGCATCTTATAGGGTCTTAAATGAGGATTAGTTACAAACCCTAATCTAGCAATAGCACTAGAAGAAATAACATTTTCTTGGGCTCCCTCATCAATCAACACTTGAATCCATTCCTTAGTGATGAGTCACGTTCTGTTATTTGCATTGGAGAAATGTCATTGATGTGGCCTTGTAATCTGGGCTTCATCGATGAGGCCTAGTTGATGCATCCTCATGTGTTGACGTGGCCTCATTGATGTAGTGCATATAGTCAGCTATAAATACATGTTTATAGCCATATTTATGGTAAGTAGAGATTGAGTTGTAGCGGAGCTCTTACATTTTTTCCATTTGAAAGTTAGAATTTTTTCTCTGAGTGCTCGTAGTAGGAGTCATTGAGTGTATGAATCTTTATTCAACCATTTTTGTACCTGAGCACAATAGTGTGTGTGGCAATAAAGATGAGCTTTTTGATAAACCTTGCAACACTTTGGATAGATTAGCTATTTTATTTATACATTTATTATTTTTAATTATTTATTAAATTATTTCAATTAGTTATTAAATATTTCCTAGTTATTACATTAATGAGGCAATTAAGCGAGATAGATTATACACATAAGAACGATTGCTTTGAGTGTAACACATATTTGCTTGGTAATCCTAGTAGCGTTATTGCTTGGTATGCCTAGTAGCGTAGTGCTTGGTTGCCTAGTAGTGGATACATGGGTTTAGGACGTGTACAGAAAGTGGAATCAGATGCTTATGTTAGGATTAGTTAAATGCTAGTTAGTTAGTTAATTTAGATTAGTTAATCAAATTACTTTTATCTACATTTGAGCACCAACTTATAAAACACAAAATGATAAAAATCAGATGCCTCAATTACACTTAACCATACCAACAAACTTTCACAAGTGTAATTGGGAAGACAACGATTGACCTTAAGGCAAGATTCACTTCCTAAAGGACTAGTGCACTAGAAACAATAAGGTCCATGGAATTTGACCGAATCATGCATGAAAGCTTTATGATTCATATGGTTGGATGTAGGGGTACCTCACCACTCATCATTGGCACCATTGTTGGGAACTTTGTTTGTGGAACGTGTGCTATTTAGGTTTAAGTGAATACCATTAATATTGTTGTACAAACCTCAAGGTCAATATCATTCCCACTATACATAAAAATTATAAAAGCACATTGACAATTTTATTTTGTTTTGCAAAATGTCTTCTTCTTCTTGTAAGCATGAAGATACAAAACCATTGGTCCCACAAGAATGCAAGGTGGTATACACTCATCTAGATGAGTTTGTGCCAAACTTTACCTTCATCCTACATTAGGATGAATAATTGTAATGGCATGATATGGAGGGCAACGTCATCTTGCCCCCTGATAGATCTGTACCTGGGATGCTATTCAAGACTCTTAAGAAGTTGGGCATAGCAAATCTTCATAAAGAATACGTTGTGGATGGATATGATACTGGAAAGTACTGTCCCACTAAAATACAATACAAATGAAATCAATATTAGGAGAAAATCCATGAAGCTATAAAGGGGAAACATTACACCAATCCTTTGTTCCTACTAAATTAAGATGACATTGAGGATCCTCCTATTGAAGGTTCTCAACATGAAGATTCTCCACCCCTTGTTATAGATGGTGAGGATGTGAACTTGAACCTATGATCCACTATTCATAAATTGGATTCAAGAAAAAGTGACAGCCAAGGTAGGAACTTGGGTAAGCATCACAATAGCAAGGGATCTAAGGATGGTGACAAGCATAAGAGTGGTGGTGGTGGTCCACCTTTCTCTTCATCCTCTTCATCCAATTTTGAACATTGCTCTTTATCTGACAGTTCTCATGGAAGCCACTATTGAAACAACCGTGATGAAGGTGAGTAGCGAGATAACTATGATCATGAAGGCCACCAAAATTGAAGGGGTGGCCAAAACCATCATCAGCATTATTGACGCAGTGATGATGATGAACCTCTCTTAGTGACCTAAAGTATACTCAACATTGTGGAGCTGGTGAAAATCCCAACCAGACATATGAAGGATAGTTAAATCAAGTGCCTAGACATGAACAATATCCCAATATTTTAAGGGGGATATAACTCTGATGCACAAACACATCTATAAGATTTTCAAGATGCATGTGCCTTACAGAACATAGAGAATGAGTGGCAAAAACTCAAGCTTTTCCCAAGGACACTAATTAAGGAAGATGAAAGTTAGTACTGGTCCTTAGAGCTAGAATCTATCCGCAGATGGAGTACTATCTTAGAGCTATTCAATGAAAAATATCAGACATACTCCTGAGTGTCTAATCTAAGAAGGAAAATGCAAGGCTAGAAACAAGGAGTACATGAACCCTTGGATGCCATCATGGGTCGATACTATTCGCTCCTGCATCGATGTTCTAGCCATGGTTATTCTTAAAGGAAACAACTTCACCACATTAGAGATGGGCTTAGAGAAGAAACAAGAAGAATGCTTAGGGTGTATGCCCAAGGAAGATTGTATGAATTAAGATCTCATTAGATTTAGAGGCTAATTGAGTAGATAGTAAAAGAAAAAGCTGAGCTACGAAAAAGGCAAAGTGTTGAAGAGTATAATATGGACCCCTCTATCAGAAAATGAGAGGTCCAATTTTTTGACAAGGAGGAGCCACCACTCGATAAAGTGGTGAACAAAAAGACCTTGCCCATCCAAAAATGTGTTTCTGACATTTCGGCTAAGGTTGACAAGTTATGGGACTCTTTGGACTAAAAATTTCAAATTTCTTTGAAGATTGTTGAAGAATCCAAAGAGTAAAGTAGTGATTGTAATTGCAAGAGGTGAAAAGAAGCTAAACATGTTTACCAAAGAGGTAAGGGCAAAACTACTGCAGTAGTGGAAGTTGTGGAGTCTAACTTTGATGATGAAACTAAATGTGACATATGCCAATACAAACATCCAAAGGAATGTTGCCCTATGGTGTCACACTTACAAGAGTCTAGAGTGTATGCATTAAATCCTTGCCTAGCACATAGGAAAGCTCCAAGATGATTGCCTTACCATCAAGGTATTCCAAGACAGTTCCACTAACAACAACAAGCTTACTACCCAAGTGGAACTCCTCCACAACCTTATGAACAATACCATGGTACCAACCACAATCGTGGGGAATGCCATCACCAAGGTAGCAGTACCCTTATAGGCAACCAAATCCATATGGGTACTATGTTCAGCAACCAATCTCCCCTAGAAGTTCTACATGTCATACATCATTCTAGCATCATTATTACCCTCTAGAGTATCACCAACCACATTCACCATCTACTTGAGAGAAAAACCCATATCCATATCCACATCATCCTCTGCATCCCTTTGCACATACACCTCCAACTTAAACCTAGTTACCTCCTACTCCATCCATGCAGGCTAAGATTTCTCCATAGTCATAACAACAAAATTCTATGAGGGCTGTACACTCACAATTGGTTTTTCAGCCAAGTGGTCTAGACAATTAATCAAGAAAAAGACCTTTCTTTTGGCCTAGTAGTCCTATTCAGCCCTCACAATCTAGTTAGGTTGATCACCCTACATCTCCAGCACCCTCATCCTCTGCATCAAATACCTTCAAGTACCCTTGAATCGAAGTGCTGCTTAGGATTCACATTGGAATGCTAAATCATGCTATTTTTGATTGGATCAAGGCTAGTAATCTTCCTATGAAACGATTTGACCTAGGAAGTCCACTCATTTATCTACAGATTGCTAGACAAGAGCCATGCAAGGCTCTTCTTAACTTTGGTTTCAGAGTTAATCTCATCTCCCATGACATGTACAAGGCCGGGAACCTACCACCTCTCAAGAAGAGCAACATTCATCTAGAATTAGCAAATCGGTCAATTACTGTTCCTTTGGACTTAGTAGAAGACATTGTCACCATAGTTTTTGGGTGGTCCCATCTTGCTGATTTTCTTGTAATCAAGGTGGATAATTGCAAAAATGACTTTCCCATCATCATGGCAAGAGCTTGGTTAAGCATGGTCAATGCAAGAATGAGTATAAGGGGCCTATCTTTGGAAATACCCAAGGAACATGAGCTAGGAAAAATTGAGAAGAAGCATATTCTGTGCATCATGTACAGTGATAACTAGTGCAATTGTGTGCAAAAGATTTGGTCAATTAAGAGTACCCACATTAAAGCATACAATCAATGTGCACAAGAGATCAATATTCAAAGGTGTTTTTATGCAGCAACCACAAAGTAGGAGGGCACCTAGTGGCTGATAGCTAATTTAGATAGTAGCACACTATGCATGGAGCCAATTGAGAGCCTAACTTATGCATATGTTAAAGGCATGGAAAAAATTGAACAAGTTCATTCCCAACTCTTTGATGAAGATGATGATAACTATTGCGGGGAGTTAGAGATCCCTGATAACTTCAAGTAGGAGCCCTTAGAACTAAAAATTTTATTGATTGAAATGGAGTATGCATTTTTAAAGAATGGTAAACTAGTCATAATCAATGCCAAACTTGCTCCTAAACAAAAAGAAAAGTTGTTGAAGTGGTGACAAATGGTCAATAGACTTTGCTTGGTTGTATCTAGAGCTAACAGGAATTGATCCAAGGATATGCCAGCATTGCATCTACATTGACCCAGCCATGAAGCCTAGAAGGTAGCCATAGAGGCAGCTAAATTCCAAATTGAAGTCAATCATCAAAGAAGAAATAGAGTAACTCCTCAAGGAGAGGTTCATATATCCAATTTTGGATAGTAAGTGGGTTAGCCCACTCATAATTGTATTGAGGAAGGGTGGAAAATGGTGGGTTTGCATTGACTTTAGTTTATTGAATATGGAAACATTTATGGATCACTTTCCTTTGCCATTTGTAGATCAAGTATTAAACACCATATCTGGGCATTGTTATTATAGTTTCTTGGATGGTTATAGTGGCTATAACCAAAGCCAAATTGCGTCAGAAGACCATGCAAAGACAACATTCATGAGTCCTTGGGGGACTTTTGCATATTGTAAGATGCCATTTGGCCTATGCAATGCCCCCACAACCTTTCAATGGTTGGTCCTTAGTATCTTTCAATAGTAGATTGGTAGTGGTGTTGAAGTATTCATGGATGACTTTTCCACCTATGGAGCTACAGTCAAGCAAGCCTTAGATTAGTTGGAGTAAGTATTAAAGAGATGTGTTGAATCAAACCTACGGCTCAATTGGCAAAAGAGTCATGTCATGATGTAAGAAGGCATTGTGCTAGGGCATCGAATTTTACGAAAATGGATTGAGGTAGACCCAAAAAAAATAAGGGTCATCCAAAGAATAACATGCCAACCAAACACTATGAAAGATGTTTGGTCATTCCTTGGACACATTGGCTACTACCAGTGAATTACAGAGAATTTCTCTAAGATCACAAAGCTGTTTGTAGAGCTTACAAAGAAAGATGCACCTTTTGTCTAAACCAAGGAATGTGAACACACATTCCAACAATTAAAGGAGAAATTCATAGAAACACCAATCCTATGAGTATCAGATTGGTCCAAACCTTTCCATATCATGAAAGATGCACTTAACTATGCATTGGGAGTAGTGCTCATGTAGATGGATGATAAGAAACATCCATATTACATTCACTGTGTGAGTCGAAGCATTGTGGGAGCACAACTGAATTACACCACCACTGAGAAGGAACTAATGGCAGTGGTGTATGTGCTAAAAAAGTTTAGGCACTATGTGCTTGGTTACAAAGTACTTGTGTATATGGACCATAGTGCAATCCACTCCCTCATGAACAAGCCGATGGTAAGCCCTTGTGTCATATGGTGGTTGCTGATCTTGTAGGAATTCGATCTCACTATGGTAGATTGAAAAGGGACCGAGAATGTGGTCACTGAATACCTCTCTCACTTAATATGGGATAACAAAGAGGAGGAGAGCTTTCTCTCTAATCAGTTTCCAGACGAACTCCTCTTTATAGGAGCAATAAGTGAACAAACACTTGCAAAAACAATATGGTATAATGACATCCTCACATATCTTCTTACTCAAGAGATGCCACATGACTTGAATTTTAGGAAGAAGCAACAATTTCTTCATCGGGTCAAATACTTCATGGAAATTAATGGACACCTTTATAAGGTGTGTGCCAATGGCCTAATTTGTTGGTGTGTCGTTGACAAAGATCAACTATGCATTCTTCAAGATGTTGATGAAGGGCCTTGTGGAGGCCACTATGTAGGGAGATGCATGGCCATAAAAATCCTGATGGAAGGATACTATTGACCTATAATCTTTAGGGATGCCCACTATTTCATCAAGTCTTGTGAACATTGTCAACATGATGGGGGGATGACTGCTTGCATGGAAGGTCCTCAATAGTGGATTTAACCATTGGAATCTTTCGACATATGGGACGTTGACTTCATGGATTCCATCACACCCATGTCCAATGGAAAGGTGTATATTATAGTAGTAGTTGAGCACTGTACAAAATTGGTAGAAGCAGTAGCTGTTACTAACTGTACATCATCCACTACTACCAAATTTATAAACAAAATATTGTGAATAGGTTTGGGGTGCCACATTCACTAATTTCTAATAATGAAGCCCATTTCACAGGTGCCACCATTAGAAGGTTAATAACGCTTGGGGGTAGAACATAAATTAACAACACCTTACCACCCACAAGCCAATGGTCAAGCAGAGGTAACCAATTGGGATATTAAAAAAATACTAACACAAACCATTAGCAAATATAGCAAGGATTGGAGTACAAATCTTAATGATGCTCTCTGAGTTTATCATTCAACTTGGAAACTTCCAATTGGCTATTCTCCCTATGAGTTAGTGTACAGGAAACTTCCAACACTCCCGATTCAGTTGGATCTCCATCCACTCTCAACAACCTGTGAACTAAATTTTGACCTAAGTTTAGCACAAAAAGAAAAATTAGTCAACCTAAATATGCTAGATAAAAATTGATTAGTGGCCCTATTCTTGAATGAGGTGAACAAGGCATTCAGCAAGCAACGTCAAAACCTTAGAATCAGGAAAGTAAAACTTCAACTAGGAGATAAGGTCCTCTACTAGAACCCCACAAATGTACCCCAAAAAAAAAATTCCAAACAATGTGGGAGGGACCTTATGTAATTGATCAAACCTTTTCCTTTAGGGCCATGATAATCCACAAACCTAAAAGCTTGAATAAAAAGCAGTTGATCAACATCCAACAAG
>MNCI01032318.1:113629-206977 GCA_015680685.1 Gnetum montanum | reverse complement strand
TGCTAATAAAATTTGCTTTATTGCCATAGGACATAGTGCCACTATTGCTGTCTACTAATTATGGTTTGTGCTTAATGTTGTGATTATTGATGTTTGGCTTCTATTTTTAAATTTTGATGTCTAATGACTTTGTCATGATTTATTTTTCATGGAACAAGCAATGAGTCCACATCATCCGCCCATCCAATTAACTCTATGGTTTTCCTTGTTCTGGGAATTCGAGGTCTCTTTTCATTAAAGAAACTTTTAATCAATCAGTGACCTTGGTGGTTTTGGAATTAGAAAGGATTCAAAGATTTATAAAGGGTGTGACTTCAAGGGGACTCAATACTCTTTGTACTCTTCTACTTGATTGAGTGCTTGAGTGTTTTTCATAGAATTCTTACTGTTCCACATCAACCACTAATAGGGTGTCAAATAAGTCATTGCATGGTGTGGTTCCCATTCAAAAAAGAAAAAAGAGAAAATAATGAAAATTCAAAGCACACCCCTTCGACATGAATAAGTCCTTGTAGGGTGTGGTTTCCATTTCAAAAAAAAAAGACATAAAAAAAACCAATGAAAATTCAAAGCACACCCCTTGGACAAATAAACAGGCTACAAGCACTGGTTATGAGACTCGAAAGACATGCACCTATGCTTGAAGGTCCCCTCTAACTAAGGCTCTCTCTCTCTTACTTCCTACTTCTCTTTTCTTCTCTCTATAGTGGTTGTCTTGTGAAAGCACTCTTGTGTCTCAAGTGGGTGGCTCGATCTTAGAGTGACGATGCGAAGTCACTAAAAGTAGATGATTTTGGTTTGGACTGAAGATGGAACTTCTAGGATCATTTTAACCACAAATTCCTCAAGGGACTTCTTATGACCTTAATTTGGAACTCCATTCCACCTTCTCTATTATCCATCCATGCTGCCATAACTCACCTCACTACCATGTTCTATGTTATGCTCTATGTCTTGGCCTGATGTGTTGGGATTCTTGAGTAGATTCTTTTGGGTTAGTCCTTAACTTGTCATGATCATTAAATCAACTATGGGACCCACAGACTCCTTAGTTGAGGTTATGCAAGGGCAAAAAGGGCATGAGCTTTCTATGGGGAGGATCCACTTGCATAGCTCTTGGGTTGGTTAGTTAAGGTTCCTTACCTTTGACATCGCTACAATCTTATCTTTCACATTTTCCATTACATATACCACTCTGTGCTCCTTAATCTTTTATTTCATTCATCCAATAAATTAATTTTTCTCTTTTTTTTTTCAAATTTATGAGCTTCAACACCCTCTTCTGATGTTTTCATACTATTCTTGGTCTTCTAAGCTTTCATTTGACACCAATTTTGCTCAAAAACTCTTCATATTTTGCAAGTTTGACTAAGGTCAAAGTTTGACTATAGTGGTCAATGGTTACATTGTTGAGGCCTCATTAACACATCCACCCTAGTCCACAAGGCCCAGTTGACTAGGCCTCATCAACATACTGCAAAAACCCTATCTATACCATTGGACACTTTGCAATTTTTTGCCATTTTCTCATAACAGAAGGGAAGTTTTTGAAATTTTTCAGAGCCCAAAAACCTTCCA
The DNA here is from genome assembly GCA_015680685.1 of Gnetum montanum. Lineage (NCBI taxonomy): Eukaryota > Viridiplantae > Streptophyta > Gnetopsida > Gnetales > Gnetaceae > Gnetum > Gnetum montanum. The sequence goes on along the minus strand of MNCI01032318.1, from coordinate 205,399 downwards.
GAGCTCATAACTTCCCAACCGTTTGTCCAAATCACTTCATTTTTTGATCTTGCACTTACCAAAGGTAAGATTTTTATCATAAGGGCCACAAACCTTAAGGTTTTTGATGAAAAATTGATGAAATTTTTCTGAAATTTTCATAACTCCCCCAAGGGTTAATAATCTTAATCATACATAAACATCAACTTTCTCACAAGTTAACCCTTACAACAACCTTTGGGATGATTTATTAATGAAAATATCTAAATAAATGACAATTAATTAATTAAATTAGCCATAATCACAACTTAGCCAAAGCGTAACCATCCTTAAGAGATAAGGTATCCCAATTGTTTTAAGGTCACACAATGATTGCTAATCCATGGTCTTATTGTGATTACAGATGACACCAAAATAGAAATGTCTGCAGGAAGGAGAAACCTTCCAACCATGGGAGAAGTGACCTAGAGCTAGAAGGGGCCAATAAGAATAAGGCCATGAACTACATGAGGCAACCCATGCAATGGGACCTCTTTGTGAGGAGCCCAAAGTGGCATCTGTCCAATAGATTCTAGAAGAAGAAGTGCTGACCGAATAATCACAACAAGGAGAAGTGCCTAGACCCATGCCAAGGATTGAGGTCACTTTGACTCAAGCCTACCTTAATATCATCAAGTCCCAAGAGATTCAACGATCCGTTCTTCAAGAGATCAACTTTGGAACACTTTTGGAGAAAGCTCCAAAGGATGTTAAGACTCAACTATGAACCTCTTCCATGTGGCCAATCATCATGTCTATTGGTGAATGGTACATGGGAGAGACATACCTTTTCTGGAACAATCAAAAGTTAGGATCCATAGTTAAGATCAAGGACATTCAAGTATCCTACTCAGTAGTAGCTATTGCATAGGCACTTGGGTTGCCTGACATTGGAACACAATTGGTGAAATTATCCATGCAAGGTGACCTTGAGGCCAAGAAGGAGTGGACCCAACATTGCTATAGGGGGGATTGTAAGGAGTATGGTGCACTCACAACGATGGAGAAAATTTACTTTAAGATCATGGCCTATCACCCCAATCCAATGGTGAGGCCTAGCAAGGTAACTGCTCTCTTTGCCTGAGCATGTGTCACTCTAAGTGGGAAGTTCCTCGTTAACCTTTCATAACTGCTATAATTGGAGATTGAGAAGTGTTTCAAGGAAAATGAACATGGAAGGAAGACCCTACCCTTTCCATGCCTCATCAAGAAACTTTGCAAAAGAGCAAGCATTGTTCACTACTTTAATGATACACTTAGGCATACTCCTTTAGCTTCATGGTTCAAGATCATGAAAGAGAAGATGCTAGCAATGACTCAATTAGAGGAGTTGCTACCACCACCACCCACTCAGGAAACAACATCAGAGGCCTATGCAACCATTGAGCATCTACACAAAATCTAAGAACAGCTCTAGAGTGAACAAGAGTAACAAGCAGAAATGAGTGGGGTAGATCCATTTGTGTATTAGCCAGCGATGAGTCACCTTAATGAGGTGGCCCAAATAGTTAGCCAGATGGAGAGGGGTGGTTTCATTTTCTCTACCTAATGAATGTAGCTACCTTCGAGGTTGGATTCCAATGCTTGAGAGGTGATAGTGTCACTAGCAACACACCATCTATTTCTAGAAATATTTGGTAATGTTGCCACTTTCTCAGTGTGGTTGGAGAAAGGCAAAGAGGCAACTATCGTAGTGATTTAGCACCAAGGGCAGGAGACAGTGGTAGAAGTCATTACTAACCATGTTGTAGAAGCATTGACTACACCCATAACATTTATACTAGACATATTTACACTTCAAGATGTGTAGACGTTCGCAGGCATGGTCAGTGAGAAATTGAACATAGCCCAGTACATAAAGTTGTTGGAATGATTGGTAGAAACTAGGCAACCGACTCCTAACATCTTTGAACTTTTAGAGAACATCACCAAAACCCAGATAGAGCTACTGAATGTAATGGGAAAATGTATTATTTTGGAGGGACAACTAGAAATGGCCCAAGAGCAAAATCAATGTTTGGCCGTGGAGGTCGTCGAACTTTATGCCTGATTTGCAGATCAAGCAATACTTAGCCCATTAGTGACAAGGGATGAAGTTATCAAATAGCTTCAAGAATAATTTCAGAAGGCTAAGGAGGAGGCAATGATGGACATCTTTAAACAATCCATAGCAGAAGCTAAAACATACTCAATCCAAAAGGACTTGAAATAGATGCACTAAGAGAATTAAACATTGATTGTACAGAATTATTGCCTGCAAAATGCTGATGCTCAGAAAGATCAAACGCAAGAATTCATTCATCAATAGTAGGAGCAGGCTGCTAGGGTAAACACTAAATTGAGGAAATTAGCTACAGAAAATCATAATCTATCAATGGATGAGGTATGCACCTTGTGTACAAAGTCTGCCGTCGAGATCATCGCTTGGAAGAATGAAGCACTCAAACTTGAGAAAGTGATAAATCACTACAGGGACTAGGTTAGTTTGCAAAAAGAAGTTAATGAGAAACACATCTAGATGGCAAAGGCAAAAATGAATGAAGCCCTCCAGCAACTCTAACAAGGAAGAGAAGTGTGACAACCCATCATTGATGGGAATAATGCTTACAACAACGTAGAGATTTACTTAAAGGAGTTGCAAATTGAGAAAATGATAGAGTACATGGAGTTTTCCAATCTTCACTATGCAAACCTAGCAATGCTAATTGCTGGACAACCATGGTTAGAATTAGAAAAACAAGTGTCTAGCTCATATTTGTTATATGAGGTCAAGTTCAAGCACCACAAAGACACCAATAAAAAGCTTGAGATTGTAAATGCTAAACTTGAAGTTCTCAGAGGATAATTTAAAGATCAATGATCTATCACTGAGAACCTAGCTAGATGTATGAATGACTACCAGGAGCTAAAGAACATAGTCAAGACATTTGACATTGAATGCAAATAGTTCACTACCTAGTTTGTTAATGCATAGGAGTTGTTTCTAGCAATCTTGTGTCCTTGGGATGTGCCTGTTCCAACCCACATTGGGGAGCTACATGGATGATGCATGATCCTAGAAGTAAGGAGGAGAAAATGAAAGCTCTATTGGATTCTTTCTGCCTCCCACCTAAAGCCACAACAGCAGTAGGATAGCCACAGCCACGTTGATTGCTGCTCGTGCATGAAGTCGGTGAAGGTCCCTTGAAGCATCAGAAACCACCATTACCTAGGACCATTTGATCTTCTCCAAGAGCTTCACAATATCAAGGAACATATTATTCAATGTTTAAAAAGTCGAGTCATGGTGTTCAATTTTGTATTCTAAACACCACCATTTTTGTAATGTGTGGATCTATACACCTGGGCACTCCATTTTTTGTCAAGTTAGTCAATTTTTCTTATTTAAAGAAAAGTTAATCAATAATTTCATACCTTTCCAATTTTGTAAAAGAACTTGAGGACAAGTTTTCATTTAGTCATGGGGGTATGATGAGTTATGTTCTATTGGTTGTGTCGATGAAACGTTGTCGACATAGCCTGATTGTTTGGGCTTTATCGATGAGGCCTAGTTGATGCATCATATCATGCATCGACATGGCCCCATTAAGGTAGTGCCTATAGTCAGCTATAAATATGTGATTACAACTACATTTATGGTAAGTAGAGATTGTAGTTGCAGTGGAGGTCTTGCATTTTTTCTATTTGAAAGTTAGAATTTTTCCTTTGAGTGCCCACAATAGGAGTCATTGAGTGTACGGATCTTTATTTGAGCATTATTGTACTTGAGCACGACAGTGTGTGCAGCAATAAAGATGAGCTTTCTGATAAACCTTGTAGCACTTTGGATAGACTAGCTATTTTATTTATGCATTTACTATTTCTAATTATTTATTAAATGCTTTCAATTAGTTATTAAATATTTCCTAGTTATTATGTTAATGAAGTAATTAAGCAAGATAGATTACACACATAAGTACAAACACTTCGAGCACAACATGTATTTGCTTGGTAATCCCAGTAGTTTTATTGCTTGGTATGCCCAGTAGTGTAGCATTTGGTCACCCAGCAGTGGATACATGGGTTTAGGATGTGTACAGAAAGTGGGATCAGATGCTAATGTTAGGATTAGTTAAATGCTAGTTAATTAGTTAATTTAGATTAGTTAATCAAATTAATTTTATCTACATTTGAGCACCAACTTATAAAACACAAAATGATAAAAATTGGACGCCTCAATTACACTTAACCATACCAACGAACATCACAAGTGTAATTGGGAAGACAACATTTGACCTTAAGGCAAGATTCACTTCCTAAAGGTCTAGCGTACTAGAAATGATAAAGTCCATGGAATTTGACTAGCTCATGCATGAATGCTTTGTGATTTGTATGGTTGGGCATAGGGGTACCTTACCGCTCATCACTTAGTAAGCAAGCAACTAGTCCTAATCCAAAATAACAATTTCCTATCAAAATGGTCTTCTCTATTTACATTCCCCATAAATGCATAGGAATTTAATTTAGAAATATCCTTATTTTTTTGGAGCGTTAGGATTACCTCTTTGAAGAGCATGACTTGATGTCTTCTCCACCTCCATGGTTTGCATATCTTTGCCCTTGGCTATCTTGTGAAGTGGACATTTCCATTAATTATGTTCCCATACTTCACATTTGAAGCATTAAATTTTTGATGAGCTACTACCTTGACCTTTGTCAACTATTGCCTTGATCCTTCTTGGCTTTGCCCTTCTCATTGCCTCTTTTAGTTTTTTGATTTGGCTACCCTCCTTGTCTTCAGATTTAGACTTGGCTCTCTTATTAGATCTAGATCCCTTCTCCTTTCCTTTGGAAATTTTTTTTCTTCTATTTTTGAATCCACCTAATTTCTTCTCATCCTTGAGTGCTAAATCATAAGTCTCACCAAGAGTTTATGACTCATAAAAGGACAATTGTTACTAGTACACCATTTTAAGACCTCCTAAAAAGATTGAAGCTTACTCATACTCCTTCTAGTTTACCTTAGCTTGATGGAATATATCATAAGATTTGATGTAAAATTCTTTGACACCCTTGTTACCTTGCCTTAGGAATTTCAACTTCATAATGGTTTCTTGTCTCTAATGAGACTATTTGAATTTTCTCTTCAACTTGTATTTCATTAGATACTTATCTTTGATAGGTTGTTGTTTCTTCTTTCATAACCTTGGGACTCCTTTTTCCACTAAGTAGAAGGAAAACCTTCTAATTTGGATTTAGTAATAGGTACCCTCAAGTTATTCGGTACCTCTTCCAACTAGAAATGCTTCTCAAGTGCCTTCACCCAACTTGTAAAAGAATTGGTGCCATCTACACCATTTAAAAGTCTTCAACTCCATGTACAGAAGTCTTGTAGCATTTTGGAATGCTCTTGTAAGCCTTGCCTTATCTTGCTCGTCAAGATTACTTGAGGAAGTAGCATTGAACACCACTAGAGTTCTTGGAGTTTTAATATGAGGAATAAGATTCTCTCCCATTGGAATACTTGGCTAATGATTTCTTACACTCTCATATTTGGATTGTCCTTTTTGTTCATTCGCTCCATCTCTACTTGGTTGTGAAACTTCTTCATTTAAACATGCATGCTCTTCACTTCTACATGTTTGGATATGGTTGGGACCAACATTTTAGTCTACCTTTGCATTGATTTCATCTAATTAAGCAGCCATCATTTGGATGGTGGGCTTCATGCTCTCCATGTTCTAATTTAGAGCTTGTACCTATTACTTCTTGGGTGCCATCTGAAAGTGATCAATCCTTAACCAAAAATCCAAATAACAATAGAACTAGGCTTTGATACCAATAATGCTAGACCAAGTTCACTTCACAAATAATCACCTTCAAATATTAAATCCAGATAATATGCAAAGATAAAACTATTAGTTAGGAAAAAAAATAAAAACTAGCTATTTTCAATTAATGCAATTAGAAGATTACAATCAGGTTCCCACAACCCACAAACATTCAAAACCTATCACACTCAAATGATATTACAAAGCATGGGGCTCTACAACCATACAATGGTTGTTTTCAATAAAAGACACAACCAATAGATATCTCTCCTACAACTTGGAACTAAGATCTTCAGCTCACAAGTGAGATACAAGAGAATAAAACACATAAACCAACATACCTCAAGTGGATCTTAGATTTGCAATCTTCAGTTTCATTCATCCAATGTGCTCACCCTCTCTCCCTTGTTTAACTCTCCACTTTCAAGAGCATTCTCTCTCACTCATGTTATCAATAATGATTAATACATCAATATTTATGTCAAATCAAAAGATATGAAACCTAAAAAGCTTTTCCTAACTCAACTCTAGGCTTTTTAGATGCTTCCAAGGTCTTCTTACCTTGTCCTCATTTGTTTCCATCTTTCATTATGTTCTATCTATTCTCCAAATTGGGATAGATGTTTTTTGAAGTTTCCCCATCTGTAAATGTCATCTTTGACCTTGGAAAAATGTCTCTATGTTAACCCATATCTTAGCCAAGATGTTTGCTAATTTTCCAAGATGTTTCTCTTGGAAGCAAAGATGTCTCATCCACTTGCAATACACTTTATTTGAGATGTCAAAGTTGTAGTGGAGGTGTCTCATCCAAGACATTAGTTTCAATAGCAAGACATATCTAGTCTTCTCTAGACATTTCTTGTCACACCTAGACTAAACCAAGATATCTCATGGACTTTCAAGACATCTCTCTAGTGTCCAAAAGCTTGTAAAAATACACACATAGGGATGAACAAGGAAATTGGAAGAGGTGTCCCTACATCAAGTTGTGTTATAGTTGATAAAGAAATAGTGGCAAAAATATATAGATTTTACTAGTTTAATGTGATGTACCTTGTAGTCCAATTGTAGGATGGTTATTATGAGGGAGTGACAAGCTATATTCAACTAGAGTCTCATTAATTTTTTTTCAAAAAAAAAGGACATGAATTTAGGAACTTTAATGTGAAAGAGAATATCAAGAAAGGTATAAATGATCGAGGTAACTTAAGAGAAGATGCCTAATGCTATTCTAATATTAAGAGAATACTAGTTATGACCAAGAGCTTGATTGAGAAAGTGAGAGATCTTATTGATCATTGTAAGTGATTGATCATCCTTGATAGTTAAGGTTGTATTATGAGAGGATGTGAGAATTTGATTGAATGATTTTCTATCAATGGAAAGTATATTTGGTTTCTTTATACATTGTATTCCATATCATTTTAGTAAGAATAAAGTTTTCATTCCTTTTATTATTAAATTTGGTATTGTTTGGAACTTTTAGAACTTTTGAGGGCTTGGATTGTTGATTTCAAGGACCTACCTCATTAGGATTATCATGATGTACACATTGGTAGTGTTGATATGCTTGAATGGAATTCTAGTATCATTGATATCTTGTTGCATACATATCAAAACTTTAAATGGATTCATCTATAATGTTGATTATGACTCTCAAAGATAGTAGGCATTCCATTACTACTTCTTATGTATCCAATGGGATTATTTCATATGCATGGACCAAAGTGTGAAATGTGTAAATTTAAAAATGTATTTATTATTATTATGTCTCATTCATTTTGTGTGAGCTCTTAGGTATGTTGTAGCTTTTTTACATCTAGGTCATGAAGGTAGATTTAAAAGGATGCAAGTTGTATTCCAAGAATACCATGGTTGTGATGTTCAAAATTCAATCTTTTTATCTTAAGCACAAGGTACAACACCCTTATAGTGTGATCACATTAGAAGGATTTGAAGGGTGTGAGTCATATTATAAGTGTAATGAGATAATTAGGAGTGTTAGTTTCTTATTTTTCAACTAATGTGAATCCCTCATAGTCATAGTTAAGTCATAGTCAAGTTGTTGTGAGTTTATATTTTTAATTTTTTTAGCTAGTACAAGTCAATCTCAATTATAGTGCCTAGGTGCTAAGGTCATTATCAATTTTTGCAAAGGAACATGAACTCAAAAAAAACCATCAAGATCATGGTTCTTTATAAAGAATTGATACAAGTGTGTCACGAGTCATGATCAAGGTCATGATTAGAAGAATTGGATATATGTGTATTATGTGAAAAGTGAAAGAATATAGGTGTATACTATGATTTTATCATCTATGAGATGTGTACCTATGGATTAGTGCAGTCAACATGATGGTATGGATTAGCTTGTGATGAAACATACTAGAGGTGATGGGTTGATTCCTACTAGGTGTATCAGTGAGGCTTCTGTCCTAGGCCTCATACTAAGAGTGGAAGACCATAGGCATAGCCTCCAACTAGTACAAGATTTAGGGGCATACATACATGTATGTAACTGCCCTCTAGAAGGTTAGTGACCTAGGGCTATATGCAAGATATGCAACAAACACTAACACTTATGTATTGACCACTTTTATATGCAAGCGATGAAGTTGGGAGCTCAAGAGACCTTTTGCTTCAAGGGTGATAATTAAGGTTTTGATTTTGTTTTCTTATGCTTTTTGTTACATATTTTCATACAAGAGATGGATCTACTTGTAGTTTATGTACCCCTATACTAATTATGAGCTATGGCTCTTATGTATAGAGTTATATGATATATATAGTAACATGACATGTATTGGACATATAAATTAATATGATGTGATGTTTTGTGATATGGACTTGCTATGTATTTACCTTGAACATGCTTATATGGCACTATTAGAGAATGATATTGTGTGCGCGCACACACACACACATCCCAATTATCTAAATGTATCACTCTCATTTGGTTATTTGTATTTAAGATTTGTATAGAGTAATTTATGGTCTTTTGTTGTGCTATATGATTCAATTCTATGTTTCATGTACTCTAACTAAGTTGCTAGCTTATGATCATTACTTAAGCTAGGCTTAGGTTGGATGTATAGGGTATTATAATAACATAGAATAGTATTGAATGATGTGGACTATAGAAGCTCTTAGAAAAAAGATTTAGAATTTTTGTTTCAACTACATACATAACAATGACTCTTTATTAGGTATGGCACAAAGATAAAGGATTATAAGTTTTCTTTTACATAGTGGTAATGAATTATGATTTTGCAAGAGGTCATCTTCATTAAGACAAAGAAGGAGCTTATCATATTAGATGATAAAAATAAAGTACATTACTTGAAGCATACTTGTTGACCTTTTAATATGTCAAAACATTAAGGAAAATGAAGAACATAGAATGTTTTTTGTGGATAATGTTTTTGCAAGACATGAACAAGAACTCCACATGAGATCTAAGAACTCAAGGAAACAAGTTCTATAACGAGATGAAAAAATGAAGACCCCATGGGCAAGATGGGAGCATGGACAAGCATGGATGAAAACAAAGGCTATAGATCAAATGAAGATGCTCCAAGGATTGGAAAGAAAACAAATTGACATGAGAAAGCCTCAAAAGACAAAGCCCAAAAGTTAAGGAGAATGTCTCCTAAAAATGGTAGATGTCTCTATCTCAGAGTAGATGTCTCCCTAGAGACGTCCCATAGAAGACATCCCATTTTATAGTGAGACATCTCTCCTAAATTGAGGCCTATCTCAAGTAGACGTTCCAACTTCAAAGAAGACGTCGACACTAGCCATTTGGTAGTTGTTGCATGAATTTTGAGGAGTTTTTAGAAACTCCAAGGCTATAAGAAGATACAGAAATCTTGGAAATTATGCAAGCACTATTGAAAAAAGATCAATCATTATCTATTCTATGCTATTGTATTCTTCTTCTTCATTGTAACATCATTTGGTTAGTTGTATGTTGTATTAAGCTTCAACTACAAGGATTTGTAAATTTAGTTACATTCTTTCCTTGTGTCTTTTTCTTTTCCTTGTAGCCATAAGGGGTTGATGTACTTCTTGTGAGAAGGCATCCAAATTGAGCTTGTTGGGACCTTGCAGGGTTAAGTGATTTTGCAACATCAAAACATGTTAGAGCAAAGATCAATTTTGTAAAGGTTGTGGGATCCTCAAAATCACATTCTAAGCTTTTTGGGACCTTGTAGGGTTGAGTGGTTTCACAACAATGAAACACTTTGGTGTGGAGCTTAGAGCTTGGACAAGATGTGGTGCTCTTCAAACCATATTTTATTGAGAAACAAAGTATGGATGTGTGCAAGGATTCTATTCTCTGAGTGTGGATGTACTAAAGTTGGGGAACCACGTAACATTTGGTATTCTTGTGTGGTAGATGCAATTTTATTTGGGGAACCTTTCCAACCCTCCTTCTAAGTTCTCAATCCATAATTGGTATCGAAGCTTGGTACTCTTACGTTCATGGCTTTAACTTTCAAGAGTGAATAATGGAGGGGACATCCTACACAAAGCCATCAGTGTTCAATGGGTTTGATTTTGCTTATTGAAAGGCAAGGATGCAAGACTTATTCGAGTCAATGGAATTTGAGGGATGAGAGTCCATCCTTGAAGGTTACATAGTACCTATCGACAATGCATGAAAAGCCCTCAAGTTATGGAGCAAGTGGATGCCAGAAGAAAGAGATTAGTTCATGTATGATTCTAAAGAAAAACCTTGTTCATATTATGCATTAAATAAGTTTGAATTTAATACAGTAGCTGAATGTAGAACTGCTAAAGAAATTGGGAAACATTAGAAGCTACCTATGAGGGCACATCCATAGTCAAACAAATTGGCAAAGTGAGTATGAAAAACTTAAAATGAGAGAAGGTGAAAAGATAAAAGATTATTTTATGAGGGAAAATGATCTAGTTGTAGCAATTAGGGGTATAGGCAAGGATTTTCTTGAAAGTGATGTAATCATTAAAATGATTAGAACACTACAACCTGAATTTAGACCTAAGGTTGCAACTATGGAAGAAATTAGATATTTCTTGTCTTAAAATTTGAAGAGCTTTAAAGTACTCTTATTGCTTATGAAATGAATCTAATAAGCGAAGGAGAAATAAAAGAAAAGTCCATCATCTTAAAATTAGCATCCAAAGAGAAGGAACCAGCTGAACAAGAATTAAACAATGAAGAGAAAATAGTTCTTATATCAAGAAGAATTCAAAGGCTTCTAGCAAGAAAAGGAAGAAGACTCAATAAACCAAGATCCAACCAATCCAACTCCAACGGTAAAGATAGAGGTGAGAATTTTTCAAATTCAAATTTTGGTGATATTTCAATAGAATGTTGGGAATGTGATGAAAGAGGCCATGTGGCCTCTAAATGTCCTAGCAATGGTAGATTACAACGAAAGGATAAGACAAACATGGACATGAAAAAGAACAACTTCTTCAAGCTAGGATGATGAAGAGCAAAGTGAAGAAGAGGTGGTTAATGCTTCAAAAGATTCACATCTCATCCATATGGCTCTCATAGATGATTATGCTAGCTTAACAGATGATGATAATCAAATGGAAACTGACGAAGAATGGTATGATCTCTTATGCATTTAACTTCTATCTCTTCAAAGTCTTTGCATAAAATATAAAAATCTTAAATGTCACAAAAGAAAACTCAAACCTAAGGGTTGAGAATAAATGACTAAACTTGTTCTATGAGATGATTAAGGAAGAACTTACAGATGCTAAATTTGTAAATGAATAGCTAATCAAAGGAAATGAGTCGCTTCGAATAGTTCTTGGGAAAGGAAGAAGTCCAAATGATAATAGTGGACTAGGTTGTTATCAACAAGAATAAGCATCCCTACAAAATGTATCTAAACAAGAGGCCCCTTCAAATATTGAGGTAACTACTGACACTACATTTAACCAAAGATCAACTTCATGGTTTAATAACTTTAATCTAAACAAAAGGATTATGTGTTATTATTGTAATCGATTTGGGCATAAATAATGGATTTGCAATTTAAATCATTATCATATGAACTTTTGGACATATCACAAAACTCCTTGGTCTTATCCAAATGTGTCTAGAAAGGAAATTATGTAGGACAACAAATGATATGGAGAATCAAAAGAAAAGAAGATGATAGTGAGAAACTCCTCTCCAAAAAATTTGTGAAGGGGAGCTAGTCTTTGAAAATAGAAGAAATTTGCATGAGAGGAGGTACCTCAAAAGATGCATCTCATTCTCAAGCTCATTAGGCATCTTCATTCTCTTTAGCAAGAATAGTAAGTAGAGATAAGTTTTCAGTTCATTGTGAATATCTCTTAAGAATATAATCCTTAGCAACCATCCCTAAGCATTTTTCTTGCTAAGATGTCTACGTGAAGACATGAGACATCTTCATGAAAAGAGAGACATCTACTCAGAGATGTCTATTTATCAAAGGAGACATCTACTAGTGTTTTGTTAGATGCGATAGAAATGTCTACTTTCCTAGTGAGACATCTACCTGTTTATTTATAGGTGTGGCATAAACATCTATCTCTCAAAGGAGACATCTAGCTTTTCGTAAAAACCCTCATTGAGTGTGATCATATAAATCCAAACCTTTATTTTTAATTCATTCTTCCACATCCAAGCATAGAAGACCAAGGGGCGATGCCTAGCGCTTCACCAAAAACAATGATTTATGTTTTTTTCTTCAAGTCCATGGCCTATCAAGGCCACAGCCAAGAAAGAGTAAGAAGTCAAAGGGAGCTTCCTCTAGTGTTGCTAGCACATATAGTCCATAATTCAAATTCATTGATGCCCAACATCGGTTTGAGGTAACTCAAACCATCTGTATTATCTCTAAGCACTTTCATTGTTTCTAGCAACATCATTAGAAGGAATTGATGGGATTCTTTCAAGTTTTAAATTGGGTTTTATTCATCTCCATGAATTTTTGTATTCTTGAAATTCTCATAAAAGAATTTTATTGTAACTTTGTCATTACAAATGTGTCTATTGGGGCTTTTACTATCATGGTTGAGGATATGTTAACAGATGTTTCTCCTCAAGTAGTTAATGCAATTCTTTGGATTTCTAGTGTTGATGTGTTTAGTATCACCATTCACTCCATGAATGACATCTTAACAAATGATGTGATTTCTATTTCCTAAGATAAATTTTGTGATGCTTTGTTTGGGCAGTTAGTGTCTCTACATGGTGGGAGAGTTTATAGAAGTTAGATGGCCCCAGATGCTTCTATCATCTCTCTTATTATTTTATATAATATAATTGTAAAAGGAGGAAGCTATAGCTATTTTTTGCTAGCCCAAGCATTTGTTCTCTATTGTCTTCTCATAGGAAAACCCTTGGACTTGGGTCATACTCTCTACCAAGACATATTGGGCTTGTTCACCAAGAAGAGAATCTATAAGCATCCTCACCTCATTAGTTTGTTGATTTGACAGATAGGTGTTCCCATTTCTGACATGCCTTTGCTTAAAGACAAGAGGAGCCTTGGTGAGTATTTAGAAAAGAGGGGCTCCACCCATGCTAAATTGAGAAGGTCTAAATTGAGAAGGTCTAAATCAATTCGCAGATAAATGAAATCTTCTTTGAAGAAGCTACTTCAACCCTTTGCTCATGCTATTAGAAGGCTTGGTAGGAATCTCTCTTATCTCTATAAGAGAATGAACATAGATAGAGTACCTCTTCCTCCTGAGGGACAGTAATTTGAGACGATCACCACTCCTTCCATATCAGATAGTGAAGAGGATTGTCCAATCCCACCTAGATATTTAGTAGTTGTTGGGCCTTCTTGGGCTTATGACTCACAAAATGCAATAGATTCAGAGGAGCCCAATGCACCACTATCATGTGTCCGTGGGGATTCTTTTAATCCCATGTAGCCTGGACCCAATTCTCATCATTAGGATGATGCTTTGAGGACATTTGAGTAGTAGGCCATGGAGAGCATATTTGGGACTTCTTCCCAGTGGAGACCTCATGATCCTATGACCTATTAGAGGAAGGGTGCTTCCTCATCCTCTCAACAGGCTCCATCCTAGTAGGATCCACCAACTTCATCTCGATTTCAAATAAATATTTATCCATGGCAGGCTCTAGTTCAAATACCTTCTTCGGACAATGACGATAAGTAGCATGTCTCCAGCACCAATACCAGTAGTGATGATGATGAGGAGGAGACCTATAAAGCTTCTTGTGTTGCAGCTACTTCTAATGAGGATACAAATGATTTCACTGAGATTAGTGTTAGGGTCCTCAAATGGTTCCTCCTTTTGAGTGATGTCTAAAAAGGGAAAGAATTTTTGGATAGTTTGTTTTGTAGTCTATTTTGTGTTGGACAATATACTTTTGTACATTGTGGATGGACAACGATATGTATATGTAGGATAGATTCTTATATGGATTCATCTCTAAGCTATATAGATAGGTTGACCCTTGGAGAGTTTGTGAAAATCCATTGTTTCATCTTGAATCTATTAGCTTCAGCTCTTATGTTTTTACCTCAATGATTCCCTTTAGTTGCCATTGGAATTTATGTCTTAAGTATTTTTATTATTTAATGATTTTTAAAGTTTATGCAATAATACTAACCCATTTTCTTAAGTTTTGGACATCATCAAAAAGTAGGAGATTGTTGACCTTTTGGTATGTCAAAACATTAAGGAAAATGGAGAACATAGAATGTTTGTTATGGATAATGTGTTTATAGAACATGAAAAAGAACTCCACATGAGATCTTAGAACTCAAGGAAACAAGATTTACAATGAGATGATAAAATGAAGACAACATGGACAAGATCAAAGCATGGACGAAAATGAAGGCTACAAATGAAATGAAGATACTTCAAGGATTGGTAAGAAGGAAAATTGATAGGAGAAAGCCTCAAAAGATAGAGTCCAAAAGTTGAGTAAATGTCTCCTAAAAATAGTAGATGTCTCTATCTTAGAGTAGATGTCTCCCTAGAGACATCCCACAGAAGATGTTTCATTTTCCAATGAGACATCTCTTCTGAATTGAGGCTTATCTTAGGTAGACATCCCAACTTCAAAGGAGACATCTACACTAGTTGTTTGGTAGCTGTTGCATGAATTTTGAGTATTTTTTGGAAACTCCAAGGCTATAAGAAGATACCAAAATCTTGGAAATTGTGCAAGAACTGTTCACAAAAGATCAATCATTGTCTATTCTATGCTATTGTATTCTTCTTCTTCATTGTAACATCATTTGTTTGGTTGTATGTTGTATTGAGCTTCAACTACAAGGATTTGTAAATTTAGTTACATTCTTTTCTTATGTCTTTGTCTTTTTCTTTTAGCCCTAAGGGGTTGATGTGCTTCTTGTGAGAAGGCATCCACATTGAGCTTGTTGGGACCTTATAGGGTTGAGTGATTTTATAGCATCAAAACACTCTAGAGTGGAGCTCAATTTTATAAAGGTTACAAGATCCTTATAACCACATTCTGAGCTTGTTTGGACCTTGCAAGATTGAGTGGCTTTGCAGCGATGAAAGACTTTGGTGTGGAGCTCAGAGCTTGTACAAGTGGTAGTGTCCTTCAAATCACATTTTATTGAGAAACAAAGTCTAGAGGTGTGCAAGGATTCTAACCTTAGAGTGTGGACATACCCAAGTTGGGGAACCACATAAAATTTGATGTTCTTGTGTGGTAGGTGCAATTTTGTTTAGGGAACTTATTCAACCCCCCATCTAAGTTCTCAATCCATAATAATGACCAAACTTTACGTAACATACATGCAAAAATTCTAGTCTTTGAAGAGTTGGAAGAGGGATAAAGAGAAGGGAAAGGGAAGCGATCCTTTAAATACAATAACTCATTCACAAATCTTGGAATCTACAAGAAAGATATTATACCAGTTGCCAAAGTAGCAACAAATTGCATTAGGAAGATAACATGATCAATAAGAACCATCATCTACATAAGGTCAATAGCCAAAATAATAGAAGCTCTAAGATTCTCATTGAAATTTTAATAAAAATGGAAGAGTCTCAATAGAAGGTGCAAGATTGTCAATCTGATTTTAATTAATATGGAAAGATATATGTTTTTTAGAATCCCATGGGTAGGCAATAAGATGAAGACCATCGACTTTTGATACATCTCAAGCCATATCACATTAGTAATATGGATACTTTATAATTGAAGTGTAAGTCATTTAATGAAAGGAAGATAAAATAGAATTTGCAAAGCTTTACCTTACTTATGGAATTGAAACCAATTTGCTTTAAGAAAGTAGTGAGATATCTTGAGAAGTACAACGTAATGTACAAGGAGCATGAAAAATTAATGAAAAACTTATATCCAATACAAAACTTCCATAGAAGTTAAGTGAAATTGGAGTAGGTTTACTCCAATATTAAATCACCTTCTAACACTAAATCCATATATTATGAAAAGATAATTAATTTTCTAGAAAATTAGAAAACTAGCCATCTTCAATTATACAAAGAGAAGATTATAATAGGGTTTCACAACCTAAAACATATCCAAAACCTCTCAAAATAGTCAAATGATGCTATATAGAATGAGGTTTTACAACCATAGAATGGTTGTTCTTAATGCAAGACACAACCAATGGAGAATCTTGCCCATAACTCAGGATTGAAATCTCAATTCATATGAAAAACTAGAAAACACTAACCAACACACACAATAATTAACCTTAGAGCTATAGCACCTATGTACATATTCAATATGCTCTCTCATACCCTTGCCCAAGATCGACATATGAACTTATAGGAAATCTCATCTTTCTATGATACAAGCATGAAACACAACCCATATTTATTAACCAAGCAAGATAAAAATCCTAGGAAACCTTCCTCAATCTCAACTTGAAGATCTTCCACTATTTCCATCTTTTTTCCACTTTCACTTGGCTGTTTCCAATCTTGGAATGGTAATTTTGGAACTTTTCCTACCTGTTCGAGTAGTCTTTAGCCTTTCTAGGATGTTTTGCTAAGAAAATTAACTATTCAGTTAAGATGTCTTACTTCTAGCTAGGACATCTCACACTATAGTTGAGACATCTTAGCACTTATAGAGATGTCTTAATTTAGACATCTCCACATTTGTAAGATGTCACATCTAACATCTAAGACATCTCATCACTTTTTAAGATGTTTTCCAAACTCATCAAATGTCTCCTGCAAGCTCTCAACTTAGCCCAGACATCTCTTGTCTTTTGAAATGTCTCTCCTAATAGCCTAGATCTTAGACAATATGACTCCAAGACCTCCAAGATGTCTCTATAGAGCCTAAGACTTGTAAAAACACACATGTAGAAAAAGAACAAGGGGATCGAAAGAGGTGTCCCTACACCAAAAACTTTATAACAAGTTGACTTATCACTTGGTAAAACAGTGATAAGAAACAAGTGTATCTTTTTAGATAAATTTTAATTAGATTGAATATTGAAGAAACACAATCCAAGGTTGGTTATCAAAGAATTCATAACAAAGTATGTAATTGATTAGAATTAAGTTTTTGCACAAATAATTAAATGACACATGATGCAAAATATTGTTACATTGGCCATAGAAAAAGGATAAAAGGTGCATCAACTTGATGCAAAAACTAAATTCTTAATGAAGATATAGAGAAGGAAATCTATATGTCTTAACCAAAAGGATTTGAAGTTAAAGCAAAAGAGCAAAAGGTATGTAAATTGAAGAAGTCATTGTATGGTTTAAAGCAAGTATCTTATGCTTAGTACACTAAGATAAATAAGAGATAAGTTTGGACTTTCAAATGTGTAACTACCAAGATATGAATATAACATTATTTATTAGATATTTAAATAGTAGAAATACACAACTTCTTATGTATGTGAATGATATACTAATCTAGGGCTAATGATATATTACTAAGGAATTGAAGTACTTTAGAAAAAGAACATTAGATTAATATTTAAAAGAAGTAATTAAGTAAGATTACAAGCATATTTAAAAAATAGAATACAGAGGTAAGTTACAAGATTTACTTCATGAAGAAAGATCTAATCAAAATATTCATAAACAATTAGCTTATAATTCACATGGCTAAGTACTTGGTTGATCATGATTAGACAAGATATATTAGTATAAACTTTACAAGATACTAGAAACAATTCATAATGAGGTGTTAGCCTAATGGTAAGATTTTTTATTTGGAAACTCTAAGGTATGGGTTTGATTCTAGTGGCTAACAACTAGTTATAAAAGTTCTACTTAAGTTTTGTATTGCCTATATGTCCTAGGAGTACATAGAGTCATCTAGTTCTAGTTCTAATAATCCTTCTTCATCTTCCTCTTCCCTCACAGTCTTTCCCATCCCATCTCACCCTTCCTTCTCCCCCACCAAAATCCCAACTCTATAATAGGATGATTGATTATTTTAAGGTAAGAGAAAACTTGGTTCTATAATGGCCAGGGCACATTTGAAAAATAAAAACCTCCATGAAACATGTTAGAAAAAAATTAAGAACAATCATGAAGGCAAAGAATGATGGAACAATCAACTAAAAATCTACAAGCAAGGAGAGAAGGATCACATTGATTGTAGGATATCTAGATTGTGTGCAAAGCTGTTGTTGCAATTGTTTTGTATTTATGCCTGTAATATTTGTCCCAGCTTTGAGGAATTTGAGTTATTAAATCATGTAGGAATCACCAAAGCCAATGTGCACTTGTTAAGCATATAAGTTCATTCCAGAATGATTGGGTAGTTGGACAACTAAAAAGGAAATGATTGATGATTTCTAGTTGATCCCCACAACATACACTGGTGTTGTCAGCAATCAATCCTTTATGAGATAAAAGAAAATTCATAGGTAGTCCTTCATGTAAGCATTTTAACATAAAAATGTTGTATTTAGGAATTATAATATCATGCCACCATGACTCTTTTATCGGGTCTTTAATGCCTAGTGCTATGCTTGTATAGGCCTCACTTCATTTAGATTGAATAGATTGATCCCATTACATTGCCTAATCTTGAACTCTAATATTCAACTAGAACTAAGATCGTAATTTTTCAAAGCTTCTCCATGTTGGAGTGGCTCTAACAATGGTAGGAGCATTGTGAAACCAAGTATTATTATAAATATATTTGGCCCTTATTACTTGATAGAATGATTAAATTGGAATACATTAATGGTTGAGTAAATTGTATACATCTTCATGAAGCAACTTGGTAGAGTAAAATTTGAATAGTTCAATGACAATTTAGGACTAGGTAATAACTTATTGGAATAATTGGGCACCTAGTAGAATCAAGGCTACTTGATCCACCATTGTTATTTTTTAGGATGCATTCATATTTTGTATAGGGTTTTTCTCCAAACATTCCAATTTATAGAAAAATATTCAGTTTCATGTCATGTTGTTGTAGTTCTTAAATCCTTCAAACTAGGGGAAGGAACAAGAGGAATGTTGACTTCTATAAAGTTCATCACTAAGTTTGGTGATTTTAGTGGGTGGATTCTATTTTATAATTACCCTCTTCTACCCCCCACAATCCCCCTCTCCCCCCAATCCCTTGCCCCTCCCTCGCACCCCCCATCCCTCCCACCAACCCTCGCCATCCCCCACCCTCCTCCTCCCCTTGCCCACCAAAAAACAAAAACCACCTAATCCTAAACCAATCTTTAAAGATGTGCTTCCTCTCCCTATGCATGAAGTACTAGATGAATTATTTTGTGATGATTTAGTAGCATCATGGGTTATTTTACTTACTAGGATCTTTAAGTAGTAAGATAAATAATGCACAAATATAATTAATAAATAACTTTTTCTTAACTTAAAGACTTGTATCTTAGTAACTCATAAGGTAAGTTTCCTTGTAATTAATTAATATTGTAATTTTTCATGAACTTTCTTATTAATCATGACTCTTAAATTCATAATCTACTTTACATTTGGCCCTAGCTTATGCTTTGCTTGGTATATTCTAGTTTGCAAATCATAACCTCTTGGTATCTTTTACCAAGATCAACTTTCATAGGTTCTTTGATCTACAAATTCCTTTTTAGTTTTCAATCTTGTAGGAACTTTTTTGAATAACTTGTGGGACTTGTTTTTCTTAGGACTCTATCTTAGTCTCTATTTAACCTCTATTGTGGGTAAGTTCTAACATCTACAATAATTCATGAATTGAACTCATAAGTGTTTCTTTTCTCATGATTAACTCACAAGTATTTATAATTCATTTCACTCATGCTAACTCCTCAACTTTACACTTTTGGGTGTTTTATCTCTTTCTTGTATCTTGATTTACAAGCTTACATTTCTCATCTTAGGTTTCCTTTATTTTTTCTTCCTTATTGATGAGCAGTGAGTAGAGCCTGTGCCCAACCATATGAATCACTAAGCATTCACGCATAATCTGGTTGAATTTCTTGGACTTATAGGCTTCTAAACACACTGGTCTCTAGGAAGTAAAACTAATCTTTGCAATCATTGTCTTCCCAATTACACTTGTGAAATGCAAAGGTATGGTTAAGTGTAACTAAGGCATATGATTTGTATCATTTTTATGTTTTATGTTTTATGTTTTAAGTTGCCTAAGGATAAAGAGTAATGTATAAAATAAAATAATTAAATTGCTAATTTAATCTAACCACCTATACCTAACTAATTCTAACATAAGCATTTGTTCCCACTTGTTGTACACATCTTGAACATGTTTAACACTATTGGATTACACAACGTTAAGCGTTATTGGGATTACCAAGCACCAAGCATATGCTCAAAGTCATTGTACTTATGTGCTTAATTAATTGTTATTTAATCTAGCTTAATTTAGCTTAATTACTTAAAGCATTAAAGGAAATTACATAAAACATTAAATGCGTAAATAAACAATTAATCTATTTCAAAGTCTTGCAACATTTATTAGAAAGCTCATCTTTATTGCCACACACATTGCCATGCTCAAGTACAACAGTGCTCGAATAAAGATTTGTACACTCTTTGACTCCTACTACGGGCACTTAGAAAAGTATTTTAACTTTTAAATGATAAAATTGCAAGAGATTTGCTATAACTATGACAAAAGATGCCATAAACATAACGGGTGAGTGTATATTTATAGGCAAAAAGCAGACATTGCGTTGACAAGCCACGTCAATGCATCAAATCCCACTTTGACAGGGCACTGTCGACAAGGCCTTATCAATGGAAGCCAAGAAAACACAACTCATCACTTAGGCTCCTTTGGATGCTTTGTATATCATAGTTGGCTATTGATTCTTGGATGCTGTTCACTTTAGTATTTATTCATATCCTTACTTGGTATGATATATTCAAGATGCTTGTGTTCGTAACTTTTAAATCTTGTGAACTTATGCACTTACAATATTTTTACATTTTGTAACTTACTAATGAAAAATTAATGACTACATATGTCTTCATGAGCTAATTTGTGAGTATATTCTAACACAATTAAATGCTTTTTTTTTTCAGTTTGTTCTATTACATTCTATACATGTAATTTTTTCATTATTTCTCTTATATTATTTCTAAGCATTAGCATCTTGAAGGCTTGCAATGTTATAGAATATATTTTATTTTAGATGATTAATCCAAATGATAACATTTGAATTGGTCCTACCAAAACAATTCATATATCCAATCAAGTTTGAAAGATTCATTTTCCAAATATATATTATAGCAAATGTTGTAAGTAAAAACTTTATAATTTAATTTAGTTTTCATATATTCACTTACAAAAATCCATATCCATAAATGTGTAAACCACTTGTTGTAAATCTCTTATGAGTCTCATGGTGTTGACTCTCTTTTTATTCTCATTATATACTGTTTTAACCATAACTTTCTTTTCATTCTTATTTCATACCATTTTAAGTTCTAACTTAACATCTCTACACTAGCCCATCTTTATTAGTCTTATGTGTAAAAAACTAGTGTTGTCTTAGTTTTTGGTCACAAGTACTAGATAGTCAAGGATATACATGCATTAATATCTTATATACATACACATGAGATGGCATGTGATTGTTCTCCTATAGTTTGCCCTTGAATTGTTTTAAGAACTCTATGGCAACCTTTAATTATCAAGTTACCAAATCTAATCAAGTTAATGTCAACGATAAGAATGATCAAACAACAAGAAAGAATCTAGAGAAGACAAAAGCTCCTATGTATATTTTTACTAGTACAAGGGGAAGTATTAAGCAACTTGAATAGATAGCTTGTAAGGCAAATTTTTCCTTCTTAACTTAAAGATTAAAACTAGTATCAACAAAAAGGTTATAGCTGTTAGTAAAGATCCTTGACGTAACAAGCGATGAGGTAAAGATCTTATAGAAGATGTGCTACCATTCTTTTGTTTTGATACAAATATTGGTATTAAGCCACAACTCTCTATCTCAAATCTTTTTGCTATTTTAAGTTCAATCATGGATGTTGAAAAGTGATGTAAATGTTGTTAGGTTTGGCATCTTCCTCCCTACTAACAATTAACTTTCTTCACTTATTAATAATTAATTTTCTTCACCTATTTCTTCAAAGTATTAATTGTAAAGTTGTTCACGTAGATAATCATAAAATCAAAAAAAAATTTCTTTCAAATTTCAATATTTTTTTTTGATATCATCTACTCAATATCAAGCATGTAATGTACTCTAAATTTTAGTCATTATTAATATTTTTTTAAGGTTAAACATGCAAATCCATTGATGCAAGACCACCAATAAAATTGTTCACAGAAAAGTACAATAATAGATATATATCTATATCTATATTTCTCAACTCAAATCCATTGGAAGGAACCAAATCTCATTTTATTGAGTGCCTGCATATGCTCACTCCTATACGCTTTTGGTGGGATTGTATAGTTAGAAAAATCAATTTATGCCAGAGAAGTTTGTAAAGTTTCCAGTCCGAGGATTATTGGAATAGGAGAACGTTTTTTATCACGACTGGCCATACCCGGAGCTGGATCGGAGAAAGTGACGATACCAGAGAGCAGATTTTCTTGGGTAGCGATGAAGATTTGCGGAAGAAGTATTGACATAGTAAATTCCGAAGCTGGAGGTGTAGCCGAACCGCCATTCGAAATTGTCCAGCAATGACCACACATAATAGCCTATCGCATTGGATCCATCCTCCCTGCCGCCCAGTTAACAACAATTAGATTTTTAGTGTAATATTAAATTTCATTCATTCATGGTAATGATGTAATAATTAATTTTGGTTTGGTACCTGATACTTTTATTCAACGACGCCAATGCATCCGCAATGTAGTTCACCCTCTCACTGTCGTTGAGCACGTCTAGCAACTCCCTGCTGTCATTTTTGAAGTCCCCAAGTCCTGCATATTTCATTCCATTCCATTCCATTCCATTCCCTTGAATTAATTATCAATGTAATCGTCAATTTCAGGCACTTTAATTGTCATATTTGTTGGCGTACCATTCTCAGAAATTATGACCGGCATTTGGGGATATCTTCTCTTGAGCAACTTCAGGTACTTCCTCACCGCTGACGGTACAGCATACATATCCAGCGGTCTCATCTGAATTATTAATTCAAAAAGCATATCAGTTGGCGATAAGATCAGATCAAAACATTGCCATTATATACATATATATATTGATTGTTAATTTTTCTTTTCCTTACCGGCGGTCCTATGAAAGTGCCATTCTTCTGACCTGGCCCAATAGCAGCCATGGAAGTGAAGGTGGGTGAATCACAAAAACAATGATAATAATACTGTAAAGCGTCAGGCTCAATGCAGGGTTGTTAATGAACGAAAGCTTATGAGGATTAACATAGCATCAGTTTGCTACGGCATACGACAGTCTTAGAACTTAATAATGATGATAATACAGTCATGCTATGATGGATATAAGCGGAAGAGAATTGTTTTTCAACAAACAAAGAAAGAGTTAGTGAGGCCAGGCACCTGTTAAAAACACTCGGAGGTCATTTTGCAGGGGACAGGGTTGGGAATCAGTCTCAGGAACAGGGAAGTGCGAGGCGTAATAAGCACCGTAACAATTGGCCCCAATGAAATCCAGCGATCCTTGCAACGCCTCCCTCAACTCTTGCGTGATTGCAGGCAGACGCTCACCCAACTCCCGCTGCATCGTCAACGGGTATTCTCCCTTCACCAGCGGATCGATGAACCTTACATAACAAATACCAAAGTATAAACAAAATCCACCAAACTCATTGACTAATATAATTTGTTCTGTTCTCTTCTGTTTTGTTAATTCAGGGTGATCTGGATACATTAAGTAGTAGTTGTCGTACCAGAAATGGATGAAATCCAGGTATTTTTGAGCAGCTGCGATGTCCATAGGATCATTGGCTGAGTAAGGCTCAATCCATGGCGATGAAATAACAATTCCAATCATGCCATGCTGGTGCTTGTGGAATTTGCTTCTGTAGATACGGACAGCAACGGCATGGGCCTGAAGCAAGTTGTGGCCAACTATGTAGGGTTCCGTTGATGAGTTTCCAGCATTGCACTTGAAACTACACCTGCACGGCGGGTAAAGTCCATTGTCGTAGCCTCTCAGCAAGTACACGTTCGGCTCGTTGAAAGTTGCCCACATTTTGACTCTATCTCCGAACAATCTGAAACATTCCTCTGCATACCTCCCAAAATCGTCTCTGCCACACAAAAAAATTTACCACTAAGTTTAAGTTACGCTTCATTCTTTATTTTGCCATGCGATCAGCAGGCAGCAATTTCATGTACCCCCAATTACAGTACTATTAAAGATTTTTCATACTGTTGGTTGACATGCAATAAATTTCATGAAATCGATCAGTAAACTTGTTAAAGTGGAGCAGGGCAGCAGAGAGAGAGAGAGAGACGTACATGATTTGGGGGCTGAGAAACCCACCGTAAAGATTCTGCAGAGCCTGCGGGATATCATAGTGTGATATTGTCACAAACGGCTTAATGCCCTTGTCCACCAACGCATCTATCAAGTTGTTGTAGTATTTTACTCCCTTCCAGTTGATTTGTCCGCGACCCTCTAATTTTGAAATTTAAATTACATGTCTCAATCGATCGATCGTTGCGGAAAGCAAGAAATAGTTGAGAAAAGAATAACCGATTGGTTTGGATTATATTGTTTGTATATGCGTGTCTGTGTGACGGTTACCGGGAAAAATCCGTGACCAGGCTATGGAGAAACGGTATGAATCCACACCCAAATCGTGCATAATGTTTACATCCTCCTGCAACAAAATCCCACGTCAAACTGCATCCGCTGAAATTGCAATGAAAACAGTAATTGTTTCCCCCTGAAACAAGCCCAGCGAAATATGACAACTAAATTTTATGGTGGTTCATGTTTTAGTACTACCAGGTAACGGTGATATTGATCTACAGCAACATCTCCCGTGGATCCGTCCAGAATACGTCCTGCAAACGACAAGAACAAGACCCAATTTCTACTTCTCTGACTGGGCTTTGTAATAACTAAAGAAGATAATGACGTCGTTAAAAAACAGAAAAGGAAATGTAGGCATGGCATATTACCAGGGGTATGAGCGAAGACGTCCCAGTCGCTCAGGCCCTTGCCATCCTCCAAATACGCGCCTTCGTACTGAAATCAATCAATGTTCGTAAAAATTGCAGAAAATCGAAACTCAATTTCTAGTTATGGCTCCTAGGACGTTTTGATCTATCAGTGATGAAACCGAGTTAAACGAAAGCAGGTAAAAATCGCATAAAATATGAAACTAAATTTATAGTTACTTCCGTTGAAACTTGTTGGATCTATCTATTCAACGACCCAAGTTTCAGAATTCCGTTTACCAAATGATTTGGTCCAATGACTCAGCAACAAATGGAACAGTGACTCAGATATTTCATTCCAAAACTCTTAGCACGAAAGTAACATGCCATTGATAAATGGAAGAAAAAACAATGAGAGAAAGGCACGAGCAAGCAAGCAAGCAAGCAATGTGAATGAATAGTATAGCATTAGCAATACCTACGTAACTAACTACCCACCTACCTGGTATGCAGATGAAGCAACGCCAAAGATGAAACCCTCTGGAAAATGGCTTCTACTGCTCTCCCTCACCTCCTCCACTCCTTCCTCCTCCTTTGTTATCAAAGTTAAAGAAGGGACAGCAGCGCTGCTTCTGGTACTGGTACTGGTGCCACCAGCAGCAGCAACAACAACTAAACACCACACAAAATTCTGCAGCCAAGAAACCATGTTTGGATACAGCAGCAATACAATAATAGACTAGCATTGCCCTTCGACTCCCACATATACGTCCTCAGGTAGTAGGTTTGATATGCAACTCTTTTTTTACTTTTACTTTTGCTCGATTTTACCTGTTTTCGATTCAGGGTACCCCGCTAAAACTCCTTAGATTTTTTTTTTAAAGAAGTAAAGGTATTACTAATTAATAAAGTACTCTCGAAGTGGAGTAGCCTTTTGTGGTGGGACGTTTTCATCTAGTGACTTAAATCCACGTTGCTGGGTAGGTAAGGTTGTGATGTCAGCCTTGAGTTTCTTTACCTAAAAAGTGCTATCAATGGAAAATACATTAATAAAAGTACTTTTGGAGTGGAGTAGCCTTTTGTGATGGGACATTTTGATTTATTGAGTTACATCTGCTTTGCTGGGTGGATAAGGTTGTGCTATCAGCCTTGAATTTGTTTACCTAAAGAAGCCTAGGCATGAATTAGGAAAAACTAACCCATTTTGGTATTGGAGTGCTTTATGTTTGAAATAAGTTATAGGAATGGCACCTTAGATAGTTCGGGTATATGCAAAGAAAATTATACAATAAACCTATACAAAAAGGTTGTTACATCATTGTTCTAGGAAAGCCACTAAAAGGAAGACCAAAAAAGATATAAGAAAAAACAATTAAGGATGATTCAAAGAAACTAGAAATAAACAAAGATTTAGCTATTCATACAAGTGAATAACAAAAAAGAACTTAGGTAGCTTATCCTATTTTGCTAGGATAAGGTTAGGATGATGATGATTCATGAACAAATGAGAATTATTGAACGACGCCTTTAAGATTGTGTTTTGGGATATTAATGCTATGGGCACCTTCCTTAGGTATGGGAACTCAAGAAGAGTCTTAGGGGTATGATGATGAAAATAGAGATTTTTTTAAAATAACAATCAAATGTAAAAATATGTGTATTTTTTAACAATTAAATTAGCATATAACTAAAACAAATAAAAGTCATCTATAAATTATAATAACATATGTGGATGGAAAATGACATAAAAAAAGAGAGATGAATCTTACTATGACTACCAAGAGCAACAATAGAAGAGGACATCTAATAAATAAGCAACCTCTTGCTCACTATCATAACAAATCAAGTGCTAGCAACAACTACACAAGAGAGAATCCATCTTTAATACCATTGGCTTAAATGATAGCAAAGCAATAATGTTGGTCATGCAATTAAAAATGGAATCACAAAATAATCACAACTTAAAAAAAGAAAATAAAGTGCTTTAAAATATGATAAAGATTTAGCTGCAAGATGAAAGCCCTACTACTGATCCTTTTGTTATTAGTCTTGATGAGTCATCATTCATGGGTTGTGTCGATGGGATCCTGTCAACGCGATTGCATCAACATAGGGTTTGATGCGTTGATGTGTACACATTGATGCAGTGTCTTCTATCGCCTATATAAATGTGTGCACTAGCCACATTTATAGCATCCATCCATTAGTAGCTAGTCGAACTCTTGCATTTTTGTTTCTCCAAAGTTGGAATATTTTCTAAGTGCCAACAGTAGGAGTGAGAAGTGTACGGATTTGTATTCGAGCATTGTTGTACTTGAGCACCTCAATGTGAATGACAAGAAAGAAGAGCTTTCTTCATAAACCTTGCATCACTTAGATTTAGCGTAATGTTTACTTTATGAATTTATTATCCAAGCGCTTTACTTTAAGGCATTTAATTAATTAATTCATAGTGATAATTAAAGCACATAAGTATGATCATCTCGAGCATACGCTTAATGCTTGGTAACCCAATAGCATTATAACATGTTCAGGATGTGTACAGTAGATGGGAATAGATGCTTATGTTAGGACTAGTTGGGCATTAATTAGTTATTAGATTAAATAGACATCTAATTACTTTATCTTTAGGTGATTTAAAAAATAAACATGAAATAATAAAAATCATATGCCTTGGTTACACTTAACCATACACCTGCACTTCATAAGTGAAACTGAGAAGACAATGATAACGTTCCTTAGATTCACTGCTGATGAGTCATGATTTGACTGGCTTTGATATCAGGTATCTAATATTGGAGCCTCTATATCGGATACCTGATATTAGAGTCCATGATGCATTATTGGATATCCGATATCGCAGGGTATATGCTGACCTATAAATATAGCACTTGGGCTCACGATTTTCATAAGTTTTTAGTTGACTTTTTCATAGTTTTTGCATAGAGTAGTGAAGCTCTCGCAATTTGTTTTCTTCAAAGTTAGAATATTTTTGAGTGCCAGCAGCAGGAGTCTAAGTGTGTGTGGATCTTTGTTCGAACACTGATATACCTAAGCATAGCAGTGTGACAGGAACAAAAATGAACCATTTTAATCATCCTTGTAGCATTGAGAATAGATTAATGTTTCCTTAATGCATTTAATATTCATACACTTCACTTTAATGCACTTTAATTAAGCAATTAATTTTTAGTTGTTAATGAACATAAGAATGACCACCTTGAGCATACGTGTAACACTTGGTAACCCAGCAGGCCTATATGTGTTAGGGATGTGTCTAGGAAAGTGGAATGGGTACTTGTGTTAGGCTAGCTAGGAAGTAAATGAATTAGATCTTAAATTACTCTCCCTTTCATTCTTATGTAGGCGATTAAATTTATAAAACATAAAACGATAAAAATCATATATCTCAATTACACTTAAACCATATCCTTGAGCTTCACAAATGTAGTTGGGAAGACAATGAATGGTCTCAATGCCCATTTCACTTCCTAGAAGAATTAGTGCACTGGAGAACTATAGGTCCATGGAATTCGATCAGATCATGCTAAACAC
Source organism: Gnetum montanum (assembly GCA_015680685.1). Taxonomy (NCBI): domain Eukaryota; kingdom Viridiplantae; phylum Streptophyta; class Gnetopsida; order Gnetales; family Gnetaceae; genus Gnetum; species Gnetum montanum. The sequence goes on along the minus strand of MNCI01032318.1, from coordinate 176,488 downwards.
CTTAGTGATTTGTATAGTTGGGTGTAGGGGTACCTCACCCCTCATGATTGGTGTTATTGCCGAGGATCTTTTCACTGTTTTGTGTGCTATCTAGGACTCAATGAAAATTATTTAAATCGTTGAAGTAAACCTTAGAGTTATATCACATCTTAAGATTACTTCAACAATTTTAAGAAGCACACTGCAATATTTATCTCCTAACATAAAATGTCTTCTTCTCACAGGAGCGATTCTTTGTCCAAGTATGACGGAGTACATCCTCTAGTGCCTCAACAATACCAAGTGGTATATGCTCATCTTGACGAGTATATACCAAATTTCACCTTCATTCTACACCAGGATGAACAACTGCAATGGCGTGACATGAAGGGCAACATTGTGTTGCTATCTAATCAATTCGTTCCTGCAATGCTCCAACAAATGCTTACACAATGGGGTCTCCAGGAACTTCATGTTGAGTATGTTATGCAAGACATAAACACCAGGGATTATCATCCCACTCAGGCATAATGTCTACGAGATTGACAGCTAGAACAACGTCATGAATATGTGAAGGGGAAAGGATTTAATGATTTTCCATTCCTATTGTACCAAAAAGATGGTGGAGAGCCCTTCTCTGGGGTTTTCCATTTAGTGAAATTTCTCTCTTTGACTTCGGTGAAGGAGGGCAAAACCAAAACTTGTAGTCGACAATTGACAATCCCAATTCTGGCAAGAATGGATCCAATGACAAAGAAGGAGCCAAAGAGGCAAGCTAAGGCAAGGATGTGGACAAGAAACAAGATCATGATCGTGGTCATGATCACCAAAGAGATGGTAGAGGCACTGTGATGATGCTAGTCCTCCTTCCTCTTCACCTTCATCATCATCTTTTTCTTTTGGCTCTGATCACAACCATAGAGGGTGTAACCATGATGAAAGTGACTAATGAGACTGAAATGATCGAATCGACTATCAAGAAAGGCAAGACTAAGGGCATGGACATTTAAGAGAGAACCATTACCATGAATGAAGGGGTAGCAAAGGGCATTGTAGGCACCAAAATTAAGGCCTCGATGAGCCTTTACTTGTTACTTGAAGTATGCTAAACATGTAGAGGCAGTACAAATTTCAATAAGGCATGTGAAGGATAGTCGAATCAAGACGCTAGATATGAGCAATATCCCTAGGTTCAAAGGGGAATATAACGTAGATCTGCAAAATCATCTCCAAGAATTTCAAGATGCATATGCCTTGTAGAACATAGAGAATGAATGGCAAAAGCTTAAATTGTTCCCACAGACACTCGTTAAAGAAGCAAAAAACTGGTACTAGTCCTTAGAACCAGAATCTATCAAATGATGGAGTACCATGCTTGAATTGTTTAATGAGAAGGCAGATCCAAGGATGGAAACAAGGGACACATGAACCCTTGGATGTTTCCATTGGAAGATACTATTTCTTAATGCATAGATATCTTGGCCATGGTTACTCTTATTTAGATCAACTTTGCCACATTGTAGATGGGCTTCGATTTGAAACAAGGAGAACCCTTGGCATCTATGGCTAAGGGTGACTGTTAGAATTAAGTGTTTGTGAAATCCAAAGACTAATTGAGTAGGTAGCTAAAAAGGAATGTGAATTAAGAAAAAAGAGAAAGTGCAGAAGAGTATAACCACGATCCTTCCATTTGCATGCAAGAGGTTCAATTTTGTGATAGTGAGGAAGAATCAACACTTGATGAGGTGGTGAATAAGAAAGCATTGTTGCTATAAAAATTTTAATATGAAATTATGGCCAAGGTTAATCAATTATGGAATTCCATGGATAGTAGATTTCAAGTTGTCCTAAAAATTGTTGAAGAGTCCAAAGAACAAGGTAGTAATTATGAGCACAAGAGGCACAAGGAAGTTGAATTGTGAGCACAAGAGGCACAAGAGGTAAGGGTAAGATTGCTACAATAGAAGAAGTTGTGGGAGGTGAATTAGATGATGATGGTGGATGTGACATTTGCTAGTATGAATATCTTAAGGGATGTTGCCCCATAGTGTCACACTTATAGGAGTTTGGGGTGTACACTTTGAATCCATAACTTGCACAAAGGCAAACACCAAGAAGATTGCCTTATCCTCAAGGCAATTCTAGGTAGTTCTACCAGCAACAATAGTATTATCCAAGTGGAACTCCACCACAAACATATGAGCAATATCAATAGTGGTAGCAACCATAGTCATGGGCACTAGCACCACCAAGGTAGCAATACCCTTATAGATAACTTGATCCATATGGTTACTATGTTCAATAACCCCTGTCTCCATGTGACTCCTCTAGTCACGTTTCTACTTTCCAATCTCACTACCATCCTTTTGATTATTATTGAACTCATTCTCCACATGTAAGAAGGGATACCACCTCTTATCCTTATCCTACTTCTATTCTTGCACATCTTCTTCCTTCATCTACATAGCTACCACTTGCTCCACCTATGCAGGGTGAACTACCAGCTCAATCGCAACAACGCAATGCTACTAGGGTTGTTAATCGACAACTAATTCATCAACGGAGTGGTTTAGATACTTGATCAAAGAAAAGACCTTTCTTTCCAACCATGCAATTTGTCTAAGACTTCAAATACACCTGTAGTTGACAACCCTATTCCTCTATCTTCCTCTATATCAAATTCCTTCGAGTCCCCTTCAAACCAAACATCACCTAGGATCCATACTATGATGATTACTCATGCTATATTTGATTGGATTCATGCTGGAAACCTTCCCAAGAAGTTAGCAGATCCTCAAAGTCCCTTGATTTATTTGTAAATTACTGTAAATGAACCATGTAAGGCTCTTCTTGATTTCACTTCTGGTGTCAACTTGATCTCTCATGAGATGTATACTACATGGAACCTACCTCCTCTCAAGAAGAGTAATATCATATTACAATTGGCAGACCAGTCCATTACTGTTCTATTGGAATTGGTAGAAGACATTGTGATCACTATTTGTGGGTGGTCTTATCATACTGATTTTCTAGTGATCAAGGTGGAGAACTGCAAAGATGACTTCCCAATCATCATGGGAAGGGCATGACTAAGTACCGTTGATGTAAGAATGAGAATTAAAGATCTTTCCTTGGAAATATCCAAAGAAAATGCATTTGGAAAGGGAGAAGAAGTGAGTTCCATTTATCATGTACAATGATACAAGGTGCAATTATGTGTAGAAACTTTGGACAGTGAAACAAGCATCCATCTTTGCATGCAATTAGTGTGCACCAAAAGAAGAAATTCAAAGGTGTCTATACGCAACAACCACAAAACAGGAGGGCAACTAGTGGTTGACCATTGATTCTGAAAGCAGTGCTCTTTGCATGGAACCAATTGAGAGCCTAACATGTGCATATGTCATAGGCATGGATGAACTAGAGCAAGTTCATCACCAACTCTTTGATGATGTAAATGATGATACCTACTAGGGAGTGTTGGAAATTTTTAAAAATTTCAAGCAAGAACCCCTTGAACTAAAAACTCTATCAACTGGCATGGAATATGTGTTAAAAATGGAAAGCTAGTCATAATCAATGAAAATCTTGCTTTAGAGCAATAAAAGATGCTATTGAATGTAGTTGAAAAATGGTTAGTAGCTTTTGCTTGGTCATATCCTGAATTCAAAGGGATTGATCTTAGGATATGCTAGCATCGCATTTATACTAATCTAGCCATGAGCCAAAGAGGCAGCCACAGAGGTGATTGAACCCCAAATTAAAGTAGATCGTCAAAGAGTAAATTAAACAACTCCTCAAGGTAGGGTTCATTTATCCCATTGCAGATAGTGAGTGGATTAGTCCACTCATTATTATGCTAAAGAAAGGAGGTAAGTGGTGGGTCTGCATTGATTTTTGATTGTTGAATATGGCAACATTCAAGGACCATTTTCCATTGCCATTTTTTGATTAGGTGTTAGACACAATATTTAGGCATTACTGCTATCGTTTCTTGGGTGGTTATAGTAGATATAACCAAATATAGATTGCACTAGAGGTCCAAGCCAAGACAACATTCACAAGTCCCTGGGGGACTTTTGGATATTGCAAGATGCCTTTTTGTCTGTGTAATGCCCATGCTACATTCCAACACATGGTTCTAAACATTTTTCAACAGCAAATTGGTAGTGGTGTAGAAGTCTTCATGGATGACTTCTCCACCTATGGAGCTACATTTGAGCAAGCCCTAGACTACTTTGAGTAAGTACTGAAATGATATGTTGAAACCAACTTGCAGCTCAATTGGCAAAAGAGTCATTTGATGGTCTAGGAAGGCATTGTATTGGGGCATAGGATATCACAAGTAGAAATTGAGATGGACCCTAAGAAAATTAGAATCATCTAAGGAATAAATTGCCAATTAGAAATTGTCAAAGATGTTTGATCATTCTTTGGACATACTGGCTACTAGTAGTGATTCATAGAGAAGTTTTCTAAAATTGCAAAACTCTTGATGGAGTTGACAAAGAAAGATGCTCCATTCGTTTGGACAATGGAATGTGAAAAATCATTCCAATATCTGAAAGGGAAACTTGTGGAAACTCCAATTCTACAAGAACTTGACTTGTCTAGACCATTTCATGTCATGATAGATGCATCAAATTATGCCTTGGGAGCTATGCTTATGTAGATGGATGACAAGAAATGTCCATATTACATCCATTGCGCAAGACAAAGCATTGTGGATGCACAACTGAACTACACCACCATAGAAAAATAATTGATGGTAGTGGTATTTGCTCTAGAGAAATTCAAGAACTATGTGCTTGAATACAAAATGTTTGTGCACACCAATCACAATGCCATCCGCTTCTTGATGAACAAGCCAACAGTAAGCCCCTGTGTCATATGGTGGCTGGTGATCTTGTAGGAATTCAATCTCACAATGGTAGATCAAAAGGATACTGATAATGTGATTAATGATCACTTGTCTTCGTTGTGATGGCACAACAAAGAGGAGGAGAAGCCACTATTTGATATGTTTCTTGACGAACTCCTCTTTGCCAGGGCTATAACTAAATAATTTCCCAATAAGCCTAATTGGTATGATGGCATTCTCACCTATCTTCTCACTTAGGAGATGCCACAAGGGTTGGACCATTGAAAGAAACAATAGTTTCTTCACCAAGTAAAATGCTTCATGGAGATCAACGGACACCTCTACAAGGTGTGTACTAATGGCTTGGTTTGTTGGTGTGTCCCTAATGTTGATCAATTGTGCATTCTCCAAGATGCTCATGAAGGTCCTTGTGGGGGCCACTATGCTAGGAGACATACAACCATTAAAATCCTGATGGTAGGGTACTATTGGCCAATAATCTTCAGGGATGCTCATCAATATGTCTAATCTAGTGAATGCTACCAATGAGATGGTGGAATGACTTCTCAAATGGAGGGATTTCAGTAATGGATTCAACCATTGGAACCCTTCAAAATTTGGGGCATTGACTTCATGGGTCCCATCAGACCCATGTTAAATGGAAAGGCGTACATCATAGTCACTATTGACTATTGCATGAAATGGGTAGAAGTAGCAACCGTCACCAACTATACATCTTCTATTGCTGCTTGATTTGTACAACAATATGTTGTAAATAGATTTGGCATGCCACATGCATTAATTTTTGATAATGGAACTCACTTTATAGGCACAAGCTCATGCAATTCTTGAGGATTGGATATAAACTCACAACTCCCTACCACCTCCAAGCCAATGGTCAAGCTGAGATTGCCAATAGGGAAATCACAAAGATTCTAACAAAAACTACTAGTAAGTATAGGAAAGATTGGAGCACAAAACTCAATGATGCCCTTTGGACCTATTGCTCAACATGGAAACTTCCTATAGGCTATTCCCCCAATGAACTTATGTACAAAAAATTACCAACACTTCCTATTCAATCTGAGCTTCGTACACTATCAATAGCTTGTGACCTCGACCTCGACTTGAGTCTAGCACAAAAATAAAGATTGATGAATCTCAACTTGCTAGATGAAAATTGATTGGTGGCTTTATTATCTAATGAGTTACACAAGGCATACAACAAAAAGCACCATGACCTTAGAATCAAAAAAGTCAAATTTCAACTAGGAGATAAGGTTTTTTACTAGAATCCCACACATGTACCTCAATGAACTAAGTTCCAGACATTGTGGGAAGGATCTTATATAACTTATGAAACTTTTCCTTTAGGGGCCATGATGATCTATGAACCTGAAAGCTCAGACAAGAAGCAACTAGTCAACATACAATAAGTCAAACCTTTCCACCAGTATAAGCCAGCAAATACAACAAATGCTTCATCAAATGGACAACCGCACTCAATATTTCAGATCTCCTTCCTTCAACTTAGTCATGGGGGAGATGGCCATCCATGTCAACTATATAAGTGGCTCCTTAGTTTTTCATCTTTTTTGTTTTACACATTCTTTATTTTACATCTTCTTGTTTTCGTGTTATTACTCTTTTCTAATTTTTGTTTTACACCATTGTTAATACATTTGCTATTTCTTAAATATTTTACACTTTCTTTTATATTTTTTTATTTTGGTGCATTTTTCTAAATTTTTATTAATAAGTGCCAAGCATAGTGGTAATTTGTTACTTGATGATGGTATGTACTATTTCAGTTATTTGATTGTTGCTGTCTAGATTATAGCCTTGAATTTTGTTACTAATGATTAGGACATGGTTTCTTTCTCATGTAATAGGTAGTGAGTCCACAACATTCAGACATTCACAAGCTCTATGGTTTTCCTTGTTTTGGAAATATGTAGTCCCTTTTTCATTAATCAAAATTTAAAAAATTTGTGGTAGTTCAGGATTTGGAAAGGATTCAAAGGTTTGAACAAGGTGTGATTTCAAGGGGATTCAGTATTCTTTGGGATTTTTTGCTTATTCAGGTGCATGTGTGTTTTCATGGATTTCTTACTATTTTGTGTCAACTAATAAAGAAAGTTGAATATGTCTTTGCATGGTGTGGTTCTCATAAAAAAAATGATGGAAATTCAAAGCACACCGATTAGACAAAATAAATGCATACGTCTTTGCATGGTGTGGTTCCCATTAAAAAAAAAACAAAAACAAAAAAGAAATGATGGAAATTCAAAGCAAACCCCTTAAACAAAATAAATGGGCTACAAGCATTGGTTATGACACTAGAAAGACATGTTACTTATGCCTCAAGGTCCCCTCTAACTAAGGCCCTTCCTCACTTCCTACTTCTCTTTTCTTCTCTAATAAGGAATAGTGGTTGTCCTGTGTGAGCACTCTTGTGTCTTAAGGGGATGGACTAGTCTTAGAATGGCGATGCAAAGTCACTGAATGTGGTTGGTTTTGGTCTAGACTAAGGATGAATCTTATCAAGTCATTTAACCATAAAATTCACAAGGAACTTCATGTAACCTTAATCAGAAACTTAATTCCACTTTCTCTTTCATCCATCTGTGCTTTCCATGTTTCACCTCACTGTTGGTTTCATGTTCTTGTTCAGCACCTTGGTTTGATGTGTTAAAATTCTTAGCTAATTTCTTCTGAGTTTTTGTACTTAACCTTCTGTAACCATTAATCATCCATAGAGCCATGGACTCCTCGGTTGANGTACTTAACCTTCTGTAACCATTAATCATCCACAGAGCCCATGGACTCCTCGGTTGAAAGTTATGCAAGGGCAATAAAAGGCTTGTGCTTCCTTTGGGGAGGACCCACTTACATATCTTTTGGTTGGATTAGTTAAGTTCTTTACCCTTAGACACTTTTACAATCGAATATTTTTGTTACCTCATCAATGACATCCAATTGTGTGCATTTTCACAACAATTTTCAATGCAATACTCTTTTAATTTGTTGTGAATTCTTAAACCTTCTTTCAACATTTTATCGTGTTTGGAATTTTCAAATTTAATAATGGACTACTTATCCGTTTCACCTATTTTTCAACTTTTCCACTAACATTATTAACAAAATCAATCCACCACAATCACAACCTAGCCAAATGTAACCACCAACGAGACAAGGTACTGCAAAGCTATATGTTACACAATGCACACTAATCCATGATTTTGTTGTGATTGTAGTGGAAAGCATGGATTGGAAGTGGGATTATCTTCACCAACAGATAAGCAGTAGCACCATGTGACAAGGACTATTCATGATCATTGAATCTTCTCCCTCACTCTTCAGCTACTAGAGAAGTTGGATGTCAGTTTTGTTTAGAGTGTTCTCTTCTCTTGTCATGAACATCCAATTTTGTAAAAGATTGTAACTCCGTACACTTGAGCACTCAGAGTCTATCTATTCCATTTAACTTGTATGTTAGTCAATAATCCCATACCTACCCAATATTTTGTAAGGAAATTATTTCTCCTCCTCTTCACTCAAGGACAAGTTTGCATTTAGTTGTGAGGGTATGATGAGTCATGATTTAACTAGCTTTGATATCAAGTATCTAATATCAGAGCATCGATATCAGATACTTAATATTGGAGCCCATGATGCATTATTGGATATTTGATATCATGGGGTATATGATGGCCTATAAATATAGTGCTTGGACTCACAATTTTCATAAGTTTTTAGTTGAGCTTTTCATAGTTTTTGCATAGAGTAGCAAAGCTCTTGTAGTTTGTTCTCTAAAGTTAGAATATTTTTGAGTGCCCGTAGCAGGAGTCTAAGTGTGTGAGGATCTTTGTTCAAACATTGATGTACCTAAGCATAGTAGTGTGACAAGAATGAAAATAAACCCTTATGATCATCCTTACAACATTGACAATAGATTAATGTTTCTTTGATGCATTTAATATTCATGCACTTCATTTTAATGCACTTTAATTAAGCAATTAATTTTTAGTTGTTAATGAACACAAGCACGACCACCTTAAGCATATGTGTAGCACTTGGTAACACAGAAACACTTAACATTTGGTAACCCAGTGGGACTATATGTGTTCAGGATGTATCTAGGAAAGTGGAGTGGGTACTTGTGTTAGGATAGCTAGGCAGTAAATGAAATAGATCTTAAATTACTCTACCTTTCATTCTTATATAGATGATTAAATTTATAAAACATAAAATGAAAAAAATATTGTACCTCAATTATACTTAAACCATATCCTTGAGCTTCACAAGTGTAGTTGGGAAGACAATGAATGTTATCAATGCCCATTTCACTTCCTAGAAGAACTAGTGCACTAAAGAACTATAGGTCCATAGAATTTGACTTGGTCATGCATAAATGCCTTAGTGATTCGTATGGTTTGGTGTAGGGGTACCTTGCTACTAACCAACTACCTAGACCCAATGTACTTAGAGAGCTAAAGTCTACGAAATTCGATTAGATCACTTAGTGAATGGTAGTGATTCATATGGTTGGGTGTAGAGATTGCTCACTACTCATCATTGGCATCATTGCTAGGGATCGAACTTGGGTCACTTGTGTGATAGGCAGGAATACTTACCACTATAATACAACAACATTGTAATGAATCTAAAAAGTTAACATCATTAAGAAAAATAATAATAACAATAAGAGCACATTGTTTTTCTTCGAATCTAATATGGCTTCTTCTCATAAGGGATATTCTCCTCCATTGTACAAAGATGGATCCAATTAACAAAGGCGTGAAAGGTCAAAATCACTAGTGCCCCCACAATGTAGGGTGGTATATACTCATCTTGATGAGTATGTGCCATACTTCACCTTCATCCTGCATCAGGATGAATAGTTGTAGTGGAGGAACATGGAGAGTAACATTGTGTTGCTTCCTAATTGATTAGTTCCTACAATGCTACTCCAAACTCTCATGAAATTGGGCATCCAGGGGCTCAATGCTAAATACATGGTGTAGGACCATGAATATTGAGATTGTCATCCCACAGAGGCATAATGGAAGAAAGATCGGCAACAAGAGATGCTCTACAAGGTGTCAAAGGGGAAACAGTTCATAAACCCCTTGTTCTTACTAGGCCAAAAGGAAGGGGAAGATTCCTTCTCTAGGGGTTCTTAAAATACTAACTCTCCTCCCTTCTTTTTTGATGAAGAAGGCCTTAACCAAAATTTACAGTCCACTATAAATAATCCTAGTTTGAAAATGAACAACCCCCATGACTACCAAAGGAAGGAGTCAATGTAGGAACTACAAGTACCAAGACAAAGATAGACATGGTGAATGTAGTTGTTACCTAAGGAGAAGGAGTAGTAGGCACCATGCTGGTGCTGGCTCTCCTTCCTCTTCACCTTCAATGTTCTCATCTTCTTCCTCCTCCAACTTCTACTAAATCCACAGAGGATGTGACCATGATGGAGGTAACCAGCGGGACAGAGATGATTGCAGGGCCCACTGGAATAGTAGAGATCAGGGACATGGGCAATCAAGGAAGGTCCACCAACATGAACAAAGGAATAATAAAGGACATCATAGGCATCATAGCTATCATAGGGGCTATGACTATGATGAGCTTTTGCTTGCAACAAGAAACATGGTAAACATTGTAGAGGCCATGAGGATTCCAATGAGGCATGTGAATGACAATAGAATCAAATGGTTGGATATGAACAATATCCCTAAGTTTGAAGGGGGGTACAACTCAGATCCACAAAATCATGCAGGTTTATGTTGATCCTTTTGTTATTAGTATTATTTATGTAGGTTTCTCTACATGTAAATTGAATCCTCTTTGATAACATGAGAGGAAATGCTTCAAGATTAAAATACAAAGCTATAATAAAAAGGCAATGAAATGTAATTGAAACACCATAAAATTTCAAGACCCTCTTGCCTCACTAGGGTTTTGGAATGTAGGCAACAACTTCCACAAGTGTAGCGTCATGACAGTTTGGCAGGAAAATGTAGGCACTAAGATTAGACTGTTCAGTCTGGCAAGTTTTCCATCTCCAGAGCTGACAGGCCCGATGGACTCTTCAGCCTGCCCACCTAGACAATTCACCTGGTTGAAAGTTTACTTAGAAACTATGCTAGGAGTTTTTGAAAGTGTTTGGAATAAGCAAAGAAATTCGAAAAGTTTTTTAGTGAAGAAGTTTGCTATGCTACGCTACGCTCAAAAGATAATTGCCCAAGCATCCAAGTGTGAATTAACGGAATGATTGCAAAAAAAGTTGAAGATTTAGGTGGCGTAAGGTGCTACGCTATGCTACACTACGTAGCGTAGCATAGGATAGTAAAGGCAAAGCAGAAAGGCCTGGCTTTCCAAATGATTCCAATAAGAAAGTTGCACTCGGCAAACACTCCGGCCTCCAAAACTGGTTGCATTGTTTAGCACCAAGCCTTGAGCAAAGTTTCCTGCTAGAAGATAGCAGATTGAACAAAAAGGTAGGATACGTTGGCTACTACACTGTGCTATGCTACATAGTGTAGCATAGCATAGCAACAATGTAAAAGTAGCAAGGGAGTTTCAAACATCAGTTCAGCAAGTTCAAAGGCTTCTCAACATAAAAGACAAAATTTGCAGTCGGTAGCATGACCAAGCCTCAGAAAAATGTTTTCAACTTCAACACAAGTTGCAGTTAAAACTAGTGGCTACGCTATGCTATGCTACGTAGCGTAGCACAGTGTAGCAAGTAGCCACTTACGCTACGCACATGAGCTTGACAGTGTGAGTAACATGACACTGGTACAGAAGCATCAAGACGTCTTCGGGTAGTGCTAGAACTTGTTGACAGCAGTCTTCCTCAAAAACATCTTGCACATCCCTTGGTTAGCTCCTAAAAAAACATTGTTCCTACACTTGACCCTACTCCTAAGAGCAGGGAAGACATAGTCCTGGAGTGTAAGCTCCATTTTTGTTTGCATTGTTAGCACACTCATCTCGGCACATACAGTCCCAGAGACATAATAACAGCATAGCCAAATTCACGACTAGCATTACACACCTACACGGTATGGGCATGTCAGCATCTCGTGGGGTCCAGGACACGTGGCATCCAAGCCCCATTTCTCGCTTGCTCCTAGCCCTATAAATACCCCAGAAAACAATGCTCAAAGGGTTGGCTTTTTTGTAAAAAGAGTTGGCAATTTTTTTGCATTGACAAGAGCGATTGGCTTGTTGGTTTTTTGCATTGGTTGGTTGGCTTCTTGATTAGTTGCTTAGCAGATAGAGTTAGCTTCTTGTTGCAGTTGGCTCTTAGAAGGCATAGTTGGCATTTTTCTTGAGCGCTTGAGTTACCTTTGAGTAAGCAGTGCATCTCTGGCATTGTATAAGCTCTTGTACATCTTTCAAACAAGGCAAAGAATTGAATCTGTGACCTTGGGGTGGTGCATCTTCTTACCTAAGTCTATTCTGCTATTTCTTTACTATTATCGTTGTTTTGCATCATTTCCTTCATTTTTGCATTTATTGATCATCGATTTACCTCACGTGTCTCACCCTTGAAACGATGTTTACATAAGGTTAAGATACACCAACTAAGTCCCTGTTTGATCAACTAGACCGTTTAGGGCACCTCGTTTTCATTTTCTCCAGCACTACCCTCACATGGATCTGGGGTTAAACTATTCACCCGGCAACCTCTCGGTGTTCTAGCCACCGATGTTTTCGGTCATTATAGTTTTTGGCACTAGAAGGAGGGCCTTTTGGTGCCTTTTCCGTGTCCTACGGGTAGTCCTACATGCTCTATGTACCCCATCACACACTAGCATAATGTGACATCCTTTTCTGGTTGTTTACGTATTGTGTGGTGCAGATTGGTCGTGACGACAGTTCCTTTGGAATCCAGTAGGACGAAAAGACTCCAATCTCCTCTTGATCTCCATGTTTTCTAGTTTGTGATTTCCTTTTTTTTCATTATGCAAGATGATTCTGATAATGACTGCTATTTCCACCTTAAGCCTTGAGGCTCCTTTCTCAGCCCAAAGCACCATGGGTGCTGAGCAACCACCTAGCTCGGTGCTAGTGCCACGTCAATCCCTTAGGGTTTGACACTTGTCACCTGAGTTCTCGGCACAAGACACACAGCGTTACAACTTCATCTGCATAAAGGTCCAGGCAGATTTGCCATTGGATTGTCAAGAACTCAATCACAAATGTAGTTTCAAGTTCCTTTATTGAAATGGAAGGGAGCTTGTCCCTAACCTCGACGTTGCCATCTCCCTGACAGAGATGTATCGATGGATCTTCGATCAGCTGCTACGGGTTAGTAGGCCTAGGGAACAGGACATGCTATCCCATTGCGATGAAGTGTGCCAAGATGGGTAGGAAGATTTGGACTCCCAGTCCAAGGGGGGTGTCCAAACTTACCTTATGACCATCCCTTCTATCACGGTCTTCAAGCCAAACCCCCTTTTTGTGGTGGCTCCCTTTGTGACCACCACAAATCTGCCTCAATCTACGCTCTCATCAGCAATGGGTAGCCATCCTACATCCTTATCATATCAACAAGTGCCTCCCTTAGTTTCGTACCCAAGTACTTTCCCCCGCCCCATTCTGTCCCATCCTCATACCAGGCACCAGTTACATCCACATTGCCCTACATACACACCGCGTCTACTTGACAGTTGCCCAGAGCCTCTACTCCTATCTCATCATTTGCATTTGTTCCATCATCAGTAGCAGGTCCAGCCCTAACCACATGGTGGACCCCAGCCACTTCACTCCCCGCCTCACAGCCCCACCAGATGTCACAGCACCCTTACCACCAAACATACCAAGTCCTGTAGGTATCACAACCAAGCGCGAGACTGTGGCCCATTCCATCAGTCATGCAAATGACCAACCCTACAGCACCACCACCAGCCATTGCTCTAGTAGCACCACCCCCTGGGTGGTGGACCACACAACTAGCACCCTTTGCAAGGGTAGTGCCAACAACCCCTCCTATGAGCCAAACCTTTGCCCTCGCTATGCCATAAACGATGGTTGCCCTTGCAACCCCGCAACCATCTGCGTTGTCCCCGGGTCTGGATCAAGCATTTCAACTTATCTAGACCCTTACTAAAGAGGTTAGGCATCTCAAAGATGCCAGTTCTGATACTGTGTAGATCATGGATTTCTACCATGACTACCCTATCAGCCCAGTAGTCCCTATGCTTACATTGCCTCCTAGGATGCCGCTTCCCCAATTTACAAAATACAATGAAGAGGGCAACCCTAATGCACATTTGGTTGCATTCAGATCTGAATCTTTGTCGCTGCAATAATGGTTGCATACCATCATTCACATCTTTGCTATGTCTCTGATAGGCAAAGCTCTAGACTGGTACCATGCACTCCTGTGCGCCTCCATCTCAACACTGGAGGAGCTGTTGACCCAGTTTGTGGCCTACTTCAAGTATAACTTGAAGCCTAAAGTCATGCTAGATCAGTTAATGGGAGTCAAGAAAGACCCACTAGAGTCAGTGCAGAGGTTTATATAGTGGTGGAGCGCCACCTTGAACGAGATCCGTGAGCCTATCGCGGAGGCCCACTTGCTAGCCATCTTCAAGGGGGTAGTGAACAATTTCATCAAATCCAAGCTATATTACTTACCCCCACGCTCTCTAAGTCAAGCTTTTGCACAGATAAAAAGCATTCAAGATGTGATAGAAGCCAGTAGGGATCCAGCCTATGTTGCCTATAAAAATGCACATACTAAAAAGGACAAAGAAAAGGGCAAGGCCATAATGGCCATGGTGGCTGCCGTGGCAAACGAGGCCAAGCCAAAAAACAACAATAACAAGAAAGTGCCCACAACACCAACTGACCCTGCACCTAACCCAGGCAACGCTGCTCAACTCTCCACATCGATACTCGAGGCAGCCACCCTGCCTAAGCCTAACTTTGAGCATAAAGTTCACTCCAAATACACCCCGCTACTTGTCAAGCCTTCAGAACTCCTGAAGTAATTGCTAGGGATGGGGTACATTCAACATAAGTAGATGTCAGAGGAAGCAACCAAATGACATCAATAGTATTACGAACTTCTTAGGAACCCTTCCTTTGCTTTGCCTAATGAGCCCCCAGTTCCTAAGAACTTTAGGCTGGAGTAGTTCTGTGACTACCACCAACTCTGTGGTCACGACACGAATTACTGTCTACCTTAAAAGATGATATTTAATGGATGATTGATCAGGGGAAGTTGGTCCTGGATGAAAGCAACCCCGTCCACCCTGAGAATCAATCCATGCATGTTTACAAAGATCCGCTCAAACTAACAACACGGGGTACATCATCAACACCATTGGCATAGATGGTAATCTAGAACCGCCACAACTGCCATTTGTGGTTTGTATACCTCAATGCAGTGTAGTAGCACCTGCAACGGAAAAAAAAACACCGTAGCAACTGTTTATCCTTAAGGTCCCTCCTTGGACATTTGCCCCTGCACCTTCTATAATCAAAACTACACCACCGCCTGCACTAATACCGCAAAGACCACTCATCATTAGGGGGCCAAATCACTCAACTGCCCTCATCCCACATAGGATGGCATCACAACCTTCTTGTTCAAGGAAATGGAAAGAGCATTTGATAGGTGAAGTGGCTACGAGACGTACCACCCAAGGTCCTTTCGAGCCTACTCCCTCAACCTTTACATCTATGCCCACCTCATCACCAAAATTCAACATTACTACATGCGCACGGTCATTGCCACCTTGCCCAAAAGGGTTTAACCCCAAACCTGAAATTGCTCCTCCTCTGGAAATTTGCCTTCTAGGATGAATGGAGGAAGAGAAGGGTAGTAAAAAATAGGAAGGTGGACAAGACCTCCTAAGCACTCTTACTTAGGTAAAACAGTGTCTAAAATTAAAGAATACAACGTTGAGCCTGTACGACCTGGTAATGACTTCCATCGCACACCGTGAAGCTTTGGTTCACATGTTAACGTCCATACCAATTGATGAGAACATGCCAGCAAAGGAGAAAGCAATCCATTCAGTTATGCTTCCTCCTACGCCTAAAGAACCATGACCATCCCAATTGACATCCTGTGACGAGTCCATTAGGGAAGACCCTGAAAAGGGTTAGGTGATGACAACACCCCTATTCATCACAATTAGGGTCAACCAACATAAGATTCGAAGAGTACAAGTTGATGACGAGGCTGCTACAAACGTCATCTCGTTCCCCATAGTGGACAAACTAGGTTTGGTAGACCAAATCAAACCCATGACAACGTCATGTCTGAAGTCATTCAACGGGGTGTGGGTGGTGGTGAAAGGCACTGTCCACATTGACTTTGTGGTAGGGGACCAATTTCCCACAAACACAACGTTTATTGTGGTGGACGAGATGCCCAGGTTTAACCTAATCTTGGGGAGGTCATGGTTAGCCCAACTTAGGATCGTCTCTTCACCCATACATCAGGAAATCCATCTACCTTACGTAGGCAGGGAGGTGGTGATCCATGATGATGAGGTGACAACCTAGGAAATAAATAACGTAGATATGGAGCAAGGTTTAGAGGTCATAACCTCTAAGAATGAGGCACTTGTTTCCGTCGATACTAACTATTTGACAAAAGAGCCAACCCAACATGATGACTCAGAAAACAAAACTGCGTTGGCCGAGTTGCCTTTTCAAGCGCTAGACGACAACATAGAAGAATACCGCAACACAGCCTCTTGGCCTTACGTGTTGCCAAACCCGTGATGGGTTAGAAAGCAGTTGCGAGGATGATCGTTACTTGTGTAGTGTAAAAACTCTACTTCTCCTTACCTGATTAACACCCATTATGCATTTATCCCTTATTTGCTTCACATTTACTCATTTACACCAAGTGTCTAACTTATCCTTTAAACCGTTCATATATCCTCCTTTTGCATTACGCCACGGCCTGCTAAGGCCTAAAACTGGAAAAATTTTCCGTTTGCATTACGCCATGGCCTGCTAAGGCCTAAAATTGACAAAATTTTCCTTTACCATCATTGCCACGGCCTGAAATGGCCTAAAACTAGCGATGGCCCGAAATGGCCTAAAATTAGTGATGACCCAAAACAGTTTTAAACTATCGTTACGGCTTGAAATGGCCTAAAACTAAAACAAGATGTTCATAACGAGTTCAATTCATAATTAAAAATAGAACAAAAATAAAAAAAAATAAATACAACATATAACACATGAGCAAAACAAATCTCTTTACATTTTAATTTTTCCTTCACAGATTAACAATGTTTGTCACATTTTTTTTTCAATTTAAATAAAATGGTCAGCTACTATGCTACGACCCTTCGCTCGTTCCACCATCTCCTGCTTCAGTAGGCCCCATGTTTTCACCTAGATCCTGCACCATAAAATAATAGAATAGTTAGCTAAAGCTGCAGTAAAGACTCCAACAAAATAAATTGTTGCTACGCTGAAGGATGACTGACCCGAGACAACCTAGCATCTGTTTCAGGAGCTATCCAATCCAAGCCTGCTGCCAAGCGTTGTAAGATCTCCTCTTCCATGATGTCAGCCCAATTCCTATTGCCCAAATTGGAGGTTCAGCAGAAAAGGCGGTAGTGGTGGTCTCACTCGCAGGAAAGGTCATTTTCCTTTCAGGAGACTCACTCACTATCACCTATTTCATGAACCTATCATAAGCCCTAGAAGCCCCAATAATATCAAGGAATACCTTATGAGTATGTAACTTGACTGAGGAATCTCTATATTGGTTACGATAGGTGGCATGTTCTAGCTTATATATATGCTTATGATTTTTCTGCATCTACCCCCATTCGTAAACCTTAGCACTATAATCTTTCTAGTCTTGGTTCTTCTAGGCTAATAGGTCCATCTACATGCGCTACTCTATTATCTCACAGGTAACCTCATTATTGCACTACATGGCTGTCCAGTATCTCGCATAGTCAATGATGACCATGTGCAAACTACCATCGTTGGTATCTCGGGCCAACAAGAATTTGTTCCTGCAACAGAGATCTCCTACCTCAGCGGTCAGGTTGGCCTTCTCCTTCTCAAGTTTCTAGACCCATTTCCATAGGTGTTTTTTCACGTGCCTACATTCCCACAAGGAGCATGCCGAGTACAAAGCACATTACCTTGCCTCGTCATATACATGATGAGGTACTTCGGTCACCTCCAGTGGAAATGCAGGCATGGCATTAACCTTAACTACCCTCTTAGGATCCCACTTGATACGAGAAGCTGCCAACCATGCATAAAAAAAATACATTAGTCACAGAGGCATAGTAAATGCAACAATAACGTAGAGTCTAGCGTAGCAGTTTATCTTACCCACTTCCAGGTCAACTTACCTTACACGGTCGATCATGTCATCGACTACCCCTTCCATGAAAGTAAATTTATCAGGGGTTTCAGCTTCTGGTCGCAAGAGAATCAAGGATGGGCTAGGGGTATCAACAATGGTATCAACTGCATGGTAAAAAGTGTTAGTTAAAATGGAGAGAACCAAAATAGAGCTGATGAATGGCATAAATGACAGTGTAAAGCTCCTACCCAGCAAACCCTTAGGGTTGATAGCGAGGAGGGTCGTCCATCGGCACATTGTCAAATATGTGATCAAACTCACCAGCATCCAAATGGAGCCCCTTTCCTTCTAGCTGACCCAATAACGTTCCAGCATCCTTGACGCTCATGCACCCCTCCGCATTGAGCTACTCTCTGTGAAAAAGTGATCAATAGGGGCCTCGTCCTGGTTGCGAGGAGCCTCTTCGTCATTGGTTGGCCCCCTTTCTTTGTCAATAGGGGCCTCCTCCTCCTCCTCTTCATTGGTGGAGGCCTCCTCCTCACCAGCCGAGGCCCCTTCCTCATCGGTAGGGGCCTTCTCCTTTGCAGCCGGGGCCTCCTTGTTTCCGCTGGTTGTCCCTGTGGTAGGGGCCACCACCTCTTCTCCTTCTTCTTCTTCTTCTGCCTCCACTGATAAAACCTACTCGCAATCAGTACAAGATACTAACTTGAAGTAGATACTACGCTGTTCTATGCTACCTAGTGTAACAAAGCGTAGCAAGCATTAGCCAAAAAATAAAGAAAAACAAAATACAAAAAAGAAGAAGCGAACACTTACCAATGGGAGGCTACACTCTACGAAGCTTAAACTGCAGCTTCTTCCTCCTCTCTTCATTAGTATGGGGGGTCTCATCGATAGGGCGGGACCTCTTGCACTGTAGCTTTGTCATCACTGTCTCTAAAATGAGGCATTCCCCCTTTGTCACACTATGGATGGTGATGGGATGTGCCTCTCCCATGCTGTCCTTGGCCCAAAAGTTGTGTGCCACCCAATCCCTGGTTGTCATGGAGAATGACTCCCCAATGGTTTTTTTTGNGGGGGGGGGTCCTGAGATGAGGTGGTACAGAAGACTTGGCAGATCCATGGTTTGGAGATCTAGCTATGATCTTGTAGTACCTAGACCCCATTCTCGTGGACTACTAAGAATTCCACAAAATACCAAAGGAAAGCTATGAAAAAGGCATGGTGCACATTGAAACAGGATTCAAGCTTCCCAGGAAGCTTGACCATTTCAGCCTGCATGCCTTTGCAAAGGTGCTTGGCCTGATTGTAACGGGTCCCTTCTTCCATGACATCCCTCATTATCTAAGCTTGCTCAATCCCAATGATTTTTTCTTGGGACAGTAACTTGGGGAAAGGATAGGCACGGAAGATAGGGTAAACCATTTTGGCCACCCATAGCTTGGCTTTCTCCATATAAATCCCCTTTTGGTCCTTGGTAGCCCCTAGCCACTACTCGATGTCCTCCTGATTGTGCGCATCTCTCTTGTATTTTTCTCCCATGGGGAGACCATTAGAGGGAACGTCGAAAAGGTCTGTGAATAATTGATTGTTGACATCAAGCATCATGCACACACCATGAACACGTGTGCAGAAGCGGTCTCCCTTTTCGAAGAAGGAGTCGGCTAGGGAAAGCATCTCAGTAGGCAGGACACTCGGGTTAACCGCCAAAAACAAGTCCATAAGTCCAGCCTCCTGAAGGTTATGGACTAGCATGGTTGGGACCCCATTTCAGAGCCAGCACTAGGTCTCCTCCACTTCCTCATACTTAAAGAAGAGGTTGGTCTCATTGTGCCCGGAGACAATTACAGTCACCTCCTGGGCTTTCTTCGCTGCTAAAATGATTTGCAAACAGAAAACAAAAACAAAAAGAGAAAGAGGGTTAGCAAAATGCAAACATTACTCAAGCATTTAGTAGTGAATTTACACTTTAGCGTACTAGATTTGAACGACATGGGAAATGGTGGAAGATCCACCAAAACGCCTTTGATGGTGAGCGACCTGAGGGGTGTCCATTCCCTATCCAACCAATCGGCTTCTTTACATTTTCCATAGAATTGGGAATACCAAGTTGGATATGTTTTGAACTCACCTTCGAACTGGCCTATCACACTAGCATGCACATTCCCAGTGGAGGAAAACTCCCGCAAGGCCATCTATGCCAATGACAAGGCATCCGTGTCATCGTGAAGACCACTCTTGTCAATAAAAAACCTGGTAACAAAAAAAATGAACATATGAACTATTAATACCAATGTCTAGCGTAGCATGGATTACATAATAAAATACCTTCGTAGAACTCACCCGTCGGCATAGTAAACGGTTGTAGCTAGGTTCTGAAAGTAGGTGCCCGTATGGCGAGCAAAAAACAATGTATTGTATAAGTGGTAACACTTATACTTGAGATCCTACTTAAGCATCTTAGGCATTTTGGACACTAGTTGGAACCTTCTGCCTACTCGCCCCCAATTGATCCATCAGTCAGTAATTTCAGAATACCCCGGTTTGCCCCAAGTAACAGGGTTTCTGTGATTGTGGTTGCTATCTCCACTGACAAGTGTGACCAAATGATCACACTAAAGTGTTGGAGGAGGAATTGTAGGAAGTCTCGTGCACCCTCCTGGAACTAGACTGCTTGCTGCTCCACACGTGTGTGGGGGGAGGGGGGAGGGACATTGGCCACCAGTTCGCTCAGGTAGCACAGGACTCCTACTATTTTTAGGACAATCAAAATGGATTTCAACATAACCCTGCACCAACGAAGGACCAAAGGTTAGCACTATGAATAAGCAAAGTTTACATGTAGCGTAGCATAACCCTCTTAATACGTAAAGTGTAGTACGACATTCCCATTGCATGTAGCATAGCAAGATTTCACAGTTGCAAAAATATTAATATATATAAACAAACAAATGTATGCAAAAAAACGACAAAGCAAGTTTTCAGCATAGCAAGGTTATCAAACTGCACACAATGCAACAATGCCTATATAACGCATAATGTAGCAGACATGCAACAATGCAACGATGCAATCAATGCATTACTACGACAAGCGAGGCAATATGGCAAACCTAGCAAACTCGGCAACATAGTAGTATTGTAGACTTAACAGTATTACAAAATGAAAAACCTACTAAACCTTGCAACATACTGGCATACCACAGTAAAGACATTATAAAGTGCACATGAATAAGATTTTATTGTGCTGTAGTTGCCCCAACTATCATATGACTGTACAAAATAATTTGCATTGTACTATCTTCAACATGTGTCTCATTTGTCAAATTGCTACGCTACACTCTTGAAGGTGGCATGCTACGCTAGCCATGTGCTAAGCTGTGCAGGCTCGCCCAAACCCACTCCACAAGGTAGTCGCAACAATGGTGGCCAGGGTGATATTGCATGCAGCTATAGCGTAACATCTGTATAGCCGCTATGCTGAACCAGCAACAGCGGTAGCATAGCGGCCAAAACAATGACCAAACTAATGGCAAGAAACATAGATTTCAATAATAATGATTGCAGAAGTTTGAACAACAAAGGAAACATAATGACTTACTGAGCGGACGAAGTCTCCTCCCGCACTACGATGCATGCCTGAGTCAGGCACCTCAAAGTGTCCTTGATTTTGTCCACTTTAGCAAGCCCTCGATGCTTACGTTCACCTTTAGGAGCCATTGCTTCAATTGCAAATGCTATCGGTTGCTACGCTACACTATTTTGATTTCTTTCGGCATGATCGCACTACGCTCTAGATGTGGGCTTTGTGCTCTGACAATGAAAACGACAAGTTTAACGAGGGTAAACCCTTATTTATAGCCAATGCGGTGAAAAGGAACTTGCCATTTTTGCACCATGAGTAATGTGGGATGCCCTGTGTAGCGTAGTACTAGTGTGTCATAAATTTGTGATAGCGTAGCATGCTTGTTTGTAAAAAGGTGGGCCCAACCAAAAATTTTGCCTCACCTTAAAATAGAAACATACTCATATCAAGCCTACACACCACGGTCCGCAAAGACCTTAAACTAGCAACTTTATCTAAACATACACTGTAGTCTGCAAAGACCTTAAAGTAGTAACTGTACCTAAAGAAAACCTGTTAATGCTTTGTAAAGACCTTAAACTAGCGACTTCATTCAAAAACCTATGTACCACAGTCCGCAAAGACCTTCAACTAGTAACATTCTACGAAGCCAACCTGTTAACGGTCCAAAAAGACCTTAAACTAGTAACCTTACCCATCAACTTGTTAGCAGTCCACCACGACCTTAAACTAGCAGACTTAGCATTAGTTGCATGTTCGAATTCGCTTACGGTCTACCAAGATCTTAAAACTGGTAATCTGCGAATGTAACCGAATGTTTGACAATCATTGCATGTTTAATTATGTTTACTATTATGCGCCATAGCTTCAACCAGGTATCACTTGACCAGACTTCTTCTTATTGTGGCAGATTGAACAAGGTGGCCATGTAATGTGATCTACACTCTCTGTTGACTTTAACAGGTCCTCATGGAAAACTTGCAAGATACTTGAACTTAGAGTCAATAGACTGGGATGTATCAACTTATAACACTGTAGCGTCCTTGGAAACATCCCTAGATTGGCCCGAGCACTTGGTCCAAGCCTTAGACTTAGAGGTCGAGGATGTGACTGAGGACCCTCTCATCGAAGCACCGATAATGACATCCAGAGGGGAAATAAAAAAATCTGAAACTAGGTTCCCTCCTAGATGAAAAAATGCAAAAAGATGTATCCAAAATCCTTCGAGACAACATTAAAGAATTCGCATGGTCTTACAATGACATGCTAGGATTAGACCCACGGCTAATACAACATAACATTGTATTGGACCCACCTATAAAACCAATTAAACAAAAGGCTCGACAGGTTAAGCCAGAAATCACACTAGCTGTGCGTGATGAAATTTCTAAGCTATACCAAGCAGGTTTCATTCGGGCTATTAATTACTCAAAATGGGTGTCAAACATCATTGTAGTCTCTAAGAAAATGGGAGGGATACAAATCTGTATAGACTTCTGGGATCTGAACAAGGCAATGATTAAAGATGACTTCCCACTACCAAGTATCGACCAGCTTATTGACACTACAGCTGGGCATGCTTTACTATCTTTCATGGATGGGTTTTCCGGTTACAATTAAATTCACATAAATCCATAGCATTAGTTGACAACTACATTCATGACCCCTTGGGATACCTTTTGTTACACCATGATGCCCTTTGGTCTAAAGAACGTTGGAGCAATCTACCAACAAGCCATGACCTACATATTCAGTGACTACCTCTTAGAGAGACTCAACAATTACGTGCATGGCATAGCGGTCAAGTCTAAGGCAGCTATTGATCATCCCACCGATCTAGATGTAGTCCTGAAATGTTGTCAGAGGCATGACCTCTGCCTTAATCCAAAGAAGTATGTTTTCGACATAAAAACCAGGCGCATGCTAGGGTTTGTAGTATCAGAGGCTGGGATATGAGTGGACCCTGACAAAGTTAAGGTCATCGTTAACCTAGCACCCTCTACTAACCTTAAAGAGTTGTGCATGTTGCAAGGTAGAATACAGTTCATCAGAAGGTTTATAGCAAGGTTGACTGACAAGTTACACCCCATGCAACACTTACTAAAGAAGGGGGTTAACTTTGAATGGACAACACAGTGCCAACAAGCCTTCAATGATTTGAAGGAATAGCTTTTACACCTCCCAACTGCTTACCCACCACAGAGGGATAATCCTTTCTATATCTACCTTGCTACCTTGGACACGTCTATTGCGGCGCTGCTATGCCAAAAAAGAAAGGACGGCTCTGAAAGCCCAGTCTATTACTTGAGCCATGCATTGATAGCATATGAAGCCAAATACAACAAAGTGGAAAGGAATTGTCTCGCTTTAGTGTTCGCGCTAAAAAAGTGGAGACACTACCTGTTCCGTAGTTAAGTGAACATCATATGCAAAAGAAACGTACTTCGGGCTATCATGAACAACTTGTATGAAAGTAGTAGGATAGCTTTATGGAAAGCAATAATGGTGAAATTCAATTTACATTATGTGGCCCAATCATCAACAAAAGGCCAAGCGATAGCCATGCAGCTTGCAACCTCACTCGTTGACGACCGAGCAACCATAGAACCCAAATTCCCTAATGAACATGTTAGCAGTGTCAATCTTGTACCATCACATTTTGAAGCAACTTTACATTTTTACAACATGTCAATCATGTGAGGTGGCAGTGCTACCACCGTCATTTCATTCCCCTCAGTAGATATGCAATCGTTTGCTTACTGCTTCACATTTCTTTGTACGAACAATGTAGCTGAGTACGAGGGAGTCCTCAGAGGCCTCTTAGTGGCCCGATAATTAAGAATTCAACATTTGGTGGTTCGAGGCATCTCCCAGCTTGTCATCAATCAAATCACTAAGGTCTACACTTGTAAGGCTTCGCATTTATAGCCTTACTGTGATTTGGCTAAAAACTTGTTGCAGTAGTTCACCACAATAGACATACAGCATGTGCCACGCAATGAGAACACGGTAGTCAATGCCTTAGCTATGCTAACATTAAATGTGTCATCACATCTGTACATGATGCTACTTGCTTTAATAATAGAGTGCATAGACCCTATCACCCAAGTAGTACACATGGCCTCCGTGAGCACTGCCAACACCCAAGAGTGGTACGCTAACGTGAAAGCCTACCTGCAACATGGTGAACCCCCACACAGCTTGACATTCGCCCAAAGGGATGCAATCCAAAAGCGAGCATGGTAGTATGTCCTAGTAGGAGATAATAGCTTGTGTAAATTCTCCTTTGATGGAATACTATTAACTTGCATTGGTGGGGAGGAGGCACAAAAAATAGTTAGCGAAGTCCATGAGGGACTATGTGGAGGGCACATAGCTCCCAGGGCCATGGCAGCTAAGATTAGATGGCTAGGGTATTACTAGGCCATGGAACATGATTGTTTTGCTAAAGTCAAGACGTGTGAGACGTGCCAATGCCACACAAATCTCATGCATGTGTCACCTACCGAGTTGCACCCTACATAGATCACGTGGCCATTCCAACGATGGGGACTAGATATCATAGGACCCATAACACATAAGTCTTCTGTAGGACATAGCTTCATCATTACTACCACTGAGTACTTTATGAAGTGGGCAGAAGCTATCCCCCTTAGGAAAACTACATCTCAGCAAGTTTGCCACACCATCTTGGACAACATCGTAACAAGGTTTGGTCTTCCCATGATAATTGTGATAGATAACTGGCCATAGTTTAGTAGTGCAGAAACCAAAACCTTTTGTAGCAATCTTGGCATTAAGTAATCTTTCTCGTCACCATATTACCCACAAGCTAATGGTCAGGTAGAAGCTACAAACAAAGCCATCATCAACTTGCTCAAAAGAATGCTTAGCAGCATCAATAGGCGATGGCACAAGAAAATCCTCTATGTGCTCTGGGCCTATCATACGATGTGTAGGACGGCTACAAGTAAGACCCCCTACAGCTTAGTCTACGGATTTGAAGCAGTGTTGCCTCTTGAATTGGTGGTACCATCACTACGAATAATCCTTTCAAGCATCGTAAATGAAGCTCGAAACCACGAGTCAAGGATCATCAATCTCGACTCCCTAGAGGAAGAGCATGCACAAACACTGGGTCACATCGAATGGTATCAGGAAAAGTAGTGAAAAAAGCATCATGCAGACCTACACTGACTGTTAATTAAAAAGGGGGACCTAGTCCTCAAAGCTGTGCGTGAACATCTAGACAAGTTTTTAGCAAATTGGAAAGGTCCATTCGTAGTCACAAGAGCCTATGAGATTGGAGCCTTCAAGCTAGTAGACATGGATGGTAGAGAGTTTGCAAATCTTGTAAACCACCTGTACTTGAAGCCATACTTCGTCTGAGGCAGAAGCAAGATAAGCATCGTAGTCTGCTATGACTATAAATTGGCATTCACAGTCCGTCATGACTATAAATTGACACAGATAGTCCACCATAACTTTAAATTGGCACAGAAGATCCGCTATGACATTAAACTGGCATACATGGTCCGCTATGACCTTAAATTGGCCCATCCACTATCCGCTATGATGATAAACTGGCACAACGGTTTGCTAGGACCTTAAACTAGCATAGCGGTCTGCTAGGACCTTAAATTAGCACAACAGTCTACTGGGACCTTAAAATAGTACATTAGATGGTTTACTAGGACCTTAAACTAGTTTCGCAACACAACATTCCCAGCTCATAATCCATGACCATTCAAACAAACGAGCGTGCACAGTGCTGACGCGGGGTGGAGCGTTGCAGTTCTAGAATGCAGTTCACGATGGCAAGAAAGCACCCTCTGGAATGAATGCGACACCACTACTTCTGGCATCTTGTTGATCCTCTAGAGATGTCGGTTGACATCTTGTTGACCTTCCAGAGCTACAACTACCATGGCTCATTGCCTTGGCATTAGCTTACATTTTTAGCACTTGTTGCTGGAGCCCTAGCACTATTGTGGCCCAACCACAAAGTTGCTACCCTCTAGTGCCCACCATCACTCGAGCCCAAAAGACATTCAGCTGTTAGGCCTCTCATCTTACAGCTAAATTACATGATGTTTTCCTTGGGCGAGGACTCCTAAGCACTCACATCCCTGCAACTCCTAGCCCCTTGCGGCTACTAGAGCCACTGCCGACCTTCCTGCTTTAGATGTCGCTTGCCTCAACAACAATGCTTGTCACTTTAGTGATGTCTAAAAAAAGTAAGAACTTTACCTAATTGTATTTCACGGTCACATTTCTTTGGTCTGCTTTCTACTGCGTTTGCAAGGTACGAGCCAAGACAGCATCTATCAGAGATGTGTTTCGCTAAGAGGACATGACACCACATCATTCCAAGGTGATCACTCTGACTAGCTTAGCTACTTGGGAGTGCACATCCTACCCCTGCCCTTTAACCTTTGTCATCTTGTTTCTTAGACCCATAGTTTCCCTTTTCACACCCCTTTTACAAGCTTTCTCGATGCGTGTAAAGCCCTCCCATATGCTCAACCACAAAGTCCATGACACACATAACGCAACTCGTCACATGGGAAGCATCTATAGGCAGGTGAAAGCCCCACATGGGTGTAACAAAATTCATCCTAGGGAGAAAACACTTGTCCTGCAACAACAAGGTTGTTTGCAAATGAATATGGCTAAACAGCAAAAGAAAAGTGAAAAAGCAAAAAAAAAAAAAAAAAAAAAAAAAAAAAAAAAAAAAAAAAAAGAGCATGTGCCCAAAGAAAATGGCACACCAGCTATTTCACAATGATCCTCTTCAAGCATTTTGATGAGAGGTCAGAAGCTAGTATGTCCATGTGGGACAACTCCCTGACAAGCACTCTGATGAGGGACCCCACTAAGTTCCATCTTACCTTTTCCTGAACTTGCCCCTCAAGTCTATCCTTTCCCCTTTTCCCTGCATAACTATCCTATTACTTCCAAACATAGCAAAGCGACTTTTGAGCAACCACTAGAGAGCGATGTTGGCAACTTGTCCTTCATAGTGGTTCATATTCTTTGTTGACATCTATCGAGCGGATCCTCTAGACATCGACAAAGAGGGGCCAGTGAAACACCATAAAATTTCAAGATCCTCTTGCCTCACTAGGGTCTTGGAATTTAGGCAAGGACTTCCACAAGTGTAATATTATGACAGTTTGGTAGGAAAATGTAGGCATTGAGATTAGACTGTTTAGTTTGGTAAGTTTTCTATCTCTAAAGTTGACAGGCCTGATGGACTCTTTGACCTACCCACTTGGACAATTTGCCTAGTTGATAGTCTACTCAAAAACTATGCTAGGAGTTGCCAAAAGTGTTTGGGATAAGCAAAGAAGTTCGGCAAGTTTTCTAGTGAGGACGTCTGCTACGCTACGGTACGCTATGAAGCGTAGCAAGCCTCGAAAGATAGTTTCCCAAGCATCCAAGTGTGAATTAACAGAATGATTGTAGAACAAGTCGAAGATTTGGGTGGCAGAAGATGCTTTGCTTTGCTATGTTACGTAGTGTAGCATAGCGTGGCAAAGGCAAAGTAGAAAGGCCCTGCTTGCCAAATGATTCCAGTAAGAAAGTTGCACTCGGCAAACACTCCAGCCTCCTAAACGGGTTGCAAAGTTTCTTGCTAGAAGATGGCAGATTGAATGAAAAGGTAGGATACGCTAGCTACTACGCTACATAGCATAGCAACAATGTAAAAGCAACAAGGAAGTTTTAAACATCAGTTTAGCATGTTCAGAGGCTTCCCGACACAAAAGAAAAAAGTTGCAGTCGTTAGCATGACCAAGCCTCAGACAAATGTTTTCAGCTTCAACACAAGTTGCAGTTAAAACCAGTGGTTATGCTACGCTACGCTACGTAGCCTAGCATAGCATAGTAAGCAGCCACTTATGCTACATCCATGAGCTCAACAACGTGAGTAACATGACACTGGTATGGAAGCATTAAGATGTCTTCAGGTTGCACTAGAACTTGCTGACAGCATTCTTCCACATTCTGGCATCTCCTTGGAGGAATTAGCAATTCCACTCCATGTTGCACACCCCCTAGTTAGCTCCTAAAAAACATTGTTCCTAAGCTTGACCCTACTCGTAAGAGCAGGGAAGATGTAGTCCTGAAGTGTAAGCTCCATTTTTTTTGCATTGTTAGCACACTGATCTCGGCACATACAGTCTCGGAGACATAATCACAGCATAGCCAAGTTCATGACCAGCATTGCATACCTACACGGTACGGGCATGTCAGCATCTCATGGGGTCTAGGACATGTTGCATCTAGGCCCCATTGCTCACTTGCTCTTGGCCCTATAAATACCTCGGAAAAAAAATGCTCAAAGGGTTGGCTCTTTTGTAAAAAGAGTTGGCATTTTTTTTGCATTGACAAGAGTAGTTGGCTTCTTGGCTTTTTGCATTGGTTGGTTGGCTTCTTGATTGGTTGCTTAGCAGACAGAGTTAGCTTCTTGCTACAATTGGCTTTTAAGTTGGCTCTTAGAAGGCATAGTTGGCATTTTTCTTGAGCGCTTGAGTTACCTTTGAGTAAGTAGTGTATCTACGGCATTGTATAACCTCTTGTACATCTTTCAAACAAGGTAAAGAATTGAATCTATGACCTTGGGGTGGTGCATCTTCTTACCTGAGTCCGTTTTGCTATTTCTTTACTGTTATCGTTGTTTTCCATTGTTTCCTTCATTTTTGCATTTATTGATCATCGATTTACCTCATGTGTCTCGCCCTCGAAACGACATTTACATAAGGTTAAGATACACAGACTAAGTTTCTGTCTGATCGACTAGACCCTTCAGGGTGCCCCATTTCCATTTTCTCCAGCACGGCCCTCACACGGATCCAGGGTTAAACTGTTCACTCAGCAACCTGTTAGTGTTCCAAATGCCAATGTTTTTGGTCATTACAGTAACAAAAATACTTTCATATATTGCAATGCTTTCCTACAATAT
This sequence comes from Gnetum montanum, assembly GCA_015680685.1. NCBI lineage: Eukaryota > Viridiplantae > Streptophyta > Gnetopsida > Gnetales > Gnetaceae > Gnetum > Gnetum montanum. Next base: position 146,775 of record MNCI01032318.1, on the reverse strand, counting down.
GGTTTTGATTGATTAACATCTTCCTCTATTCTTGTCACATCCTAAAAAGAGGACTTAAAAATTAATTAAAACTTAATCATCCATGAAGTATAATAAATAAAACGTTAATTGCTTAATAAATCCTTGAGAAAACATGAATGCTTATAAATTAGTAAGCATACAAAATAAGTTTAATACCCCTTGAAAATCCATATTAGCATATTTATATCCACTAAGGCATTGTTACAACATTACAACATATTTTAATGAAAAATCTATATTCATGGCCAAAATACAAATGTATTAAATGACCAAAACAGAACATGAAATACATAAAGAAATGTCCTTCATCTACAACACATTTCTTAGACACCAACACTTTCATTGCACACTCTAACATCCTATTTTTGGATGTCATGAAAAATGTCAAATATACATAATATTAGACATTGTGCGTAAGAAGATAATATACTAGATGTCAAATGTATGTAACATTTGACATTATGCAAAGAAAATAACAAGGGAAATTAATGAGTAGCAAGTATACCCTATGCCCAACCATACAAATCACTAGTGTACACTAAGTGATTCGATCAAATTTGGTAGACTTTAGCTCTCTGAGTACACTAGGTCTAGGTAGTGAATATCAAGGACGTGAGCATTTTCTTCTCAACTTCGCTTGTGAAGTGCAAGTGTATGGTTAAGTGTAACTAAGGCATATGATATTTATCATTTTCTAGTTTATTGTTTAAATTACCTAAGTGCTAGAAAATAAAGTAATTAAATGTTTAACTAATCTAGTAACCAATTAATGTCTTAACTAATCCTAACATAAGCATCTATTCCTATTTACTGTACATATCTTGAACCATGTTGCAACGTTACAGGGTTGCCAAGCACTAAGCACTACTAGGTTTACCAAACATTAACATATGCTCAAAATGATCATACTTATGTGTTTTAATTAATAATTAATTAATTAATTCAATGCATTAAAGTAAATTAGTAAAATAATAAATGCATTTAAAGTAAATATTAATCTATTTCCAAATGCTACAAGTTTTGTGAAGAAAGCTCATCTTTATTGTTGATCACACCAAAGTGCTTAGGTACATCAGTATTTGAATAAAGATCTATACACTTCTCACTCCTACTGTAGGCACTTAGAAAATATTCTAACTATCAAATAAACAAAATGCAAGAGCTTCTCTAAGACACTAATGAATTAATGCTATAAATATGGTTGATGAGCATGTATTTATAGGCAATGGCTAACACTGCATTGATGGGATCATGTAAATGCATTAGACCATATGTCAATGGGACTGCATCAACAAGATCATGTCGAAAACATCATGTTAACATAACTTAAGGAAGATGCTTCATCATAACCCCACGACTACATGAAAACTCATCCTTGAGTGAACAAAAGGAGGAACACGTTATTTACAAAATTTTGGAAAGGTATGGGATTATTAACTAACTACAGATAGACAACTGAGACAGAAAAAAACTAAGTTCCCAAGTGTACAGATTTACAATCATTACAAAAATTGGTATTCATGACAATAGAATTGAACATTGTAGCAAAAAATTTTAGCACAAGCCCCTTGATGGTTTGAAGATGAGGAAAAAAATTAGATGATCCCAAGCAGTGGAGGCTCCTAAGGTTCCAAAGGATCTTCTCTTGCTTTAGGTGTATGCAGTTGTTGAGGTGGTGTTGTCGCTATTCTATTGTAGTTGTAATCTTTAGCGAAAGATGGAAAACATATAGCAATGCTTTCATCTTCTTCTCCTTACTCTTGGGATCATACCGAGTCCATGCAGCATCACCAATGTGGACTGGTATGGGAATATCCCAAGTATAGGGCATTGCAAGGCAACACTTGTTGACGTTGATAGACCAGGTAGCAAACTATTTGTGTTTGATGCCAAACATCCTGAGTGCATTCTATAGCTCTTGGTAGTCATTTATTCTCTTGGCTAGGTTCTCTGCTATTGTTCTATGATCAGTGAACTTCCCCTTGGAAACCTCGAGTTCCAAATTTGCTATCTCAAGCTTCTTCTTGGTCTCTTTATGATGTTCAACCAAGCCCTTCCCATGATGATTGGAAAGTCCCCCTTGTAATTATTAATATGGATTACTAGGAAGTTAGTAGGATAGGACCACCCATAGTTGGTGATCACAATGTCCTCCACTAGTCTCAAGGGAATGGTGTTGGATTGATCTACCAATTCAAGATGAATGTTGCTCTTCTTGAGTGGAGGCAAATTATAGGCTTTGTACATTTCATGGGAAATCAAGTTCACACTAGAACCTGAGTCTAAAAGAGTGTTGCAAGGCTCATTCCTAGCAATTTGTAAGTAAATGAGAGGACTCCCTAGATTAGATCTTTTTCTAGGAAGGTGAAAAACTTTAATCTAATCCATGACCACATGGGTCAATACTTTGGGAGGTGTTTGGTTTGAAGGGACCTCGAATGAGGTTGCAGAGGAGGTAGAAGAAGCAAGGTCATCAACTGTAGGTGTACATGGTGGCTTGGAAGAACTACTAGTTCAAAAGAAAGGTATTTTTAGGGTTTGTTTTCCAAACCACTTGGTTGAGAAGCCAACTATAAGTTAATTGCCTGCATGGTGCTTCTTTGCTATGGCTGGGTAGGAATTTCACCTTGCATGGAAGGAGCTAATGGCAGTTGAGTTAAGGGCAGAGGTACAAGTGCAGAAGAATGAGGAGAGTAGAATGGAAATGAGGATTCCCCTCTTGGAGATTGAGCTTTGTAATATTTAGGAGATATTAGTGATGCTAGAATGATGCATGATTGGAAGAGTCGTATAGGGAAATTGGTTCCTGAACATAGAACCCATAGGAATTTGGCTACTAGTAAGGGTACTATTGCCTTAGTGATGGCATCCCCTATGATTATGGGTGCTACCACTACTAATACTACTCATGAGGTTGGGGTGGAGCTCTACTTGGATAGTAGGCTTATTGTTGGTGGAACTTCTTGAATTTTCCTTGAGGATAAGGAAACCTCATGGGTGCTTGACTTCTTGCCAATCTAGGATTCAACATGTACACCCTAAACTTCTGCAACTGTGACATAATTGGGCAACATCCCTTAGGATGTTCGTATTGGTAGATGTCACATCCATCATCATCATTTATTTCAAACTCCATTACCTCTTCTATGGTAGTATCTTTACCCTTCCCCCTTTAGTGGGCATGTTCAACTTCTTTGATTCTTGTTTGGTGATGACTGCTACCTTGCTATTTGGACTCTTCTATAATTCTTAGAGTAATGTGAAATTTCTCATCTAAATAATACCACATTTTATCTACCTTGATTGAAATTTTAGAAATAGATTTTTGTATTGGCAAGGTTTTACATTGCATCACTTCATCAATTGGTGCCTCATTGTCACAAAATTAAAATTTTCTTTTGTAGTGACCGAAAATGTCGATGGCTAGAAAATAACGAGGGGTCATTGGACAACGACAGTCTCAACCCCGTTTCCATGGGAGGGTTATGCTAGATGAAAATGGGGCACCCTGAACGGTCTGGTCGATCAGATAGGGACTTAGTCGGTGTTAATATGACCTTCTGCAACGTGTGATTTGAAAATGAAATTGATATCACGAAGTAATGCTTGAATGTAAAAGAGGCAAAAAATAGTGTAAAATGCAATAATAAGCAGGAGACAAAGTAAGATGCAGTTAGAAAAATGCATCGCTTCAGAGCTACAACTTTGCTTTGTCAAGGTGGATACAATTGGTTGCATAGCACTAGGAAGTGCAGAGATCCCGAGGGTAACCAAGACATGTAGAGCAAGACGGCTGTGTGCTTGAATGCGGACTCAGGCATTAACAATGTGAAGTGCTACCAAGGTGGTAGGAAAGAGTAGAACGAAATGCCAACTAAGAATGCTAACTGTTTGCAATGTCAAAATAGAAAGCTTATGATGCTCAAGGTTACAATGCTATCATGCTTGCTGGTCAGCCAACAAAATCGTTAGCAGACTAGATTGCTCAAAAAATCGGAACCCAGACCTTGACAGTCACTAAGGTTTTTATAGGGCCAAGGGCCCATGAAATATGTGGTTTGGATGCCATGTGCCTTGGGCCTATGCTGACTTGTCTATGCTGCATGTGCCTACATGACCATTGGGAGAGCCTGCCACGCCGTAAATACAAACCTGCTGCATCGTAATTACGTTGTCAGAGCAATGGTGCAATTAGATGAGGTGCATTAATGTCACGTAACTACTTACCACTTTGCTATGCTTTGTAGTGTAGCATGTTTGGCATAGCGTAGCATCTCATCACGTTGTGATACGCTACGCAACGTAGCGTAGCGTAATCGTTAGTTTGAAGCAAAAATCTGCATTGTGCCCCGCTGGATGTGTTGGGAACCTTCACAGTGTTGTGATTGCTAGTCATAGATTTTCTACACTATGCTATGCTACATAGCTTATCATAGCGTAGTAGCTATCCTTAGTCACAAAAATGTCGTCAATCTGCAAACTTTACCTTTTGCACTGCAAAACTTGCAAACTTGCTGATCCCACCCTTTGAGATGCCTTTTGTCACTTCCACAGAATTGCTATGCCTCGTTGCGCCATGTAGTTAGCATAGCATAGCTGCAAACATGGTTTGATTTTTCCCAAGTTCACTGCTTTCTGACGGAAGGAGACATTGCTGAAGGACTTGAAGTTGGGTGAGGGGACTGACTGTCTAGCTTTTGCTACACTGTACTACACTGCGCAACACACCATAGTGTAGCATTGTGCTTCTGAAATTGTCTTCTAAAGTTTGCTATGCTACATGATGTAGCGTAGTGTAGCAAGACTCCTTGACATAGAAAACTTGCTGAAGTGGATAGTCTGAAAATCAGAGCATCCATTTCCTAAAAAAATTACTGTAATGCTGCACGAATTGCAAAGACCTAGTGAAGCAAGGATGTCTTTGAATTTTTGGGTGTTTCATTGGCCCCTCTTTATCGATGTCTGGAGGATGGGCTCAAGAGATGTTGAAAAAGAAAACGAAACACCACGAAAGACACGACATTGATGTTGTCACTTAGTGATTGCTGGGATGTCGCTTGGCTATGCTTGAGAGTGTTGCATTGGTTTTTTGCAGAGGTTCAGAAAAAGGACAAAGATGAGGTTTAGCAGAGTCCCTCGTCAGAGTGCTCATGAGGGACTTTTTCGTGTTTTCATCTTTACTCTTGCTAACCTTTGACCTATTGTAGGATAGGTGTTTCCCTCGCAGGATGAGTTGCGTTACATTCGCAAAGGGTTTTGACCTGCCTACAGATGCTTCCAATGCGGTAAGCTGTGTTACGCACATCATGGAATTTGCACTTTGAAGTACTCAAGCTAATTGAAGTACTCACTTCATGATGCTATAGCGCTTGCTACTGTGGCTTGGACGTGCTTTCGGCCGCACCCTGTAAGCACGATGGAGAGCGAAACAGCCACGATGCGAAGCAAGGGCAGAGGTCTTGCTTGCCGTAGACATTGTTGAAGCTCTTAGGCATCTGTGCTGTGCCACGGTGTCTAAAGTAGGAAGGCCAACAGCGGCCTTGGCAGCATCGGTGTGGAGGAGTTGGCGTCGAAGGTGCCAAGAGTTGCTGTGAGTGTAGATGCTCTGGAATCTCTACCAAAGGCATGCATTCTCAGTTTAGCTATGGGATCAGCTACCACATAGCTAAATGTCATTTGAGCTGAGGCATTGGCATTGGGAGGGGGCTAGAGGATGATAATATCGTGGTTGGGCCACAATATTGCTGGAACTCCAGCGGTGGGCACTGGCCCAGGAACTATCATCCAGGCAGTGGGCCATGGCGACGGTGGATTTAGAGGGCTAGTGTGATGTCATACGACATCTTTGGAGGGTTAGCACGATGCCAAGGATGGTGGTGTTGCGTGCATTCCAGATCGTGTTCCTAGTGCATCGTGAACTGCATTTTCGAGCTGTAATGTCCAACCCCCACGTCGGCACTGTGCACGCTTGTTTGATGTGTACTTGACGTAGATGCATGCTAGGGACGTGACACAAACCCAGTTTAAGGTCTTGGTGGACCATGTGCTGGTTTAGGGTCCTAGCGGAATGCTATGTTGGTTTAATTTCCTAACAGACCGTACATGCCAATTTTATGTCGTAGCGGACAGTTGCTGCCAGTTTAATTTCATAGCGGATGTTGCTTGTTATTGTTGCCAGTATATCGTCATAGCGAACGGTGCTCGATGCCGCTAGTTTAACATCATTGCGGACGCTGCTCGATGTTGCTAGTTTAACATCATTGTGGACCCTGCTCGATGTCACGAGTTTAACGTCATTGCAGACGTTGCTTGATGCCGCTTGTTTAACATCATTGCGGACGTTGCTCGATGTCTTCATGCTTCAGATGTAGTATGGGTTGAGGGACTAGTGATTCACCGGGTTGGCAAACTTGTTGCCATCCATGTCCACCAACTTGAAGGCTCCATTCCTGAAGGCTTTAGTGACCATGTAAGGGCCTTCCCAGTTGGCTGAGAATTTGCTCACATGCTCATGGACAGCCTTGAGGACGAGGTCTTCCTTTTGTACCAGTCGTCGATGCAGGTCTGCACGGTGCTTTTGTTGTTGCTTGCTTTGGTAGTGCTTTATGCGGCTCAACGTCTATGCGTGCTCCTCCTCTATTGAGTCGAGCCCAATGATCCGTGACTTATTGTTTTGGGCTTCACTCATGATGTCCGAGAGGATCATCCGGAGTGATGGTACCTGCAACTCAAGAGGCAACATAGCTTCAGATCCATAAACAAGGCTATAAGGAGTCTTACTTATTACAGTTCTACATGTCATTCTATAGGCCCATAGAACGTAGAGGATCTGCTCATGCCACCGCCTCTTGCTATTGTTAAGCATCCACCTTAGCAAGTTGATGATGGACTTATTTGTAGCCTCTGCCTACCCGTTCGCCTGTGGGTAGTATGGGGAGGAGAACTATTGCCTAATTCCTAGGTTGCTGCAGAAGGTTTGGGTTTCTGTACTACTGAATTGTGGCCCATTGTCAGTTACAATAGTCATTAGAAGCCCAAACCTTATTACAATGTTGTCTAGAATGAAATGGCAGATTTGCTGAGATGTCGTTTACCTCAAGGGAACGACTTCCACCCACTTAGTAAAATACCCAGTGGTGGTGATAATGAAGTTATGCCCTATGGAGGACTTAGGCATGATAGGTCCTATGAGGTTTAGTCCCCATCATTGGAAAGGCCATGTGATTTGCATTGGGTGCAGGTCCGTAGGTGAGACGTGTATGAGATTTGCGTATCTCTGGCACGAGTCACACGTCTTGACTTTCGAGAGGTAGTCACGCTCCATGTGAGGCCAATAGTACCTTAGGCATCTAATTTTTGTAGCCATAGCCCTAGGTGCTATGTGTCCACCACATAGCCCTTCATGTACTTCATTAACTACCTTCTGTGCCTGCTCCCCACCCACGCCTGCCAGCAATATCCGATCATAGGAGCGTCGGCACAGGGCGTCATTCCCCATGAGTGTATATTGTTGGGCATGCTTTGGGATTGCATCTGTCTAAGTAGATGTCAGTCTATTTGGGGGTTCACCATGTTGCAAGTAGGCTTTAATGTTAGCGTATCACTCCTGGGTATCTGCAGCACTGATAGAGGCCACATATCTTGCCTGAGTGATAGGCTCAGTACATTCGATAATCGAAGTATGCAAACTTGCAAACGAATGTGGTGGAATTCTTAATGCAAGGGTGGCTAAGGCATCTGCCACGATGTTCTCCTTACATGGCACGTGTTGCACATTTGTGGTTGCAAATTGCTTAAGCATGCTTTTTTCTAGGTCGCAGGTTGTAGGTGCATAGCTTTGCAGGCATAGACCTCGGTGATTTGATTCACAATTAGTTGCGAATCATTGTGGATTGCCAAGTGTTGTATGCACAGTGCTTGGATAGCTGAGAGGCCTCTAAGTAGCCTCTCATACTCTACCAAATTGTTGGTGCAGGGGAATGCAAAATGATAAGCAAATGTGTGCATTTTCCCATAGGGGAACATAATGACGGTCGTTGCGCTACCTCCTTGCACGGTTGAGGCACCGTTGAAGTGTAGAGTAGCTTCTAGGTGTGATGGAACGATGTTGATAGTGCCAACATGCTCGTCCGAGAATTTGGGATCTATAGTTGCATGGTCATCAATGGGTGAGGCCGTAAGTTATGTTGCTATGGCTTGACCCTTGGTCGACGACTGGCTTACATAGTGTAGGTCGACCTCCGTGGTTATTGCTTTCCACCGGGCTATCTTGCTACTTTCATACAGGTTGTTAGTGATAGCCCGAAGTATGTTGCTTTTGCAAATGATGTTGATTACACTGTGAAATAGATAGTGCCTCCATTTCTTTAACGTAAACACTAATGCAAGGCAATGCCTCTCTACTTTGTTGTATTTGCCTCATGTGCTATTAATGCATGACTCAGATAATACACTGGTACCTCAGATTTGTCATCTTGTTTTTGACATAGCAGTGCTGCGATAGATGTGTTGGAGGTGGCGAGGTAGATGAAGAAAGGCTTATCCCTTTCTGGCGGATGCACAATTGGGAGGTGTGAAAGCTCTTCGTTCAAGTCATCAAAGGCTCATTGACATTGGGTTTTCCACTCGAAGTTAACCCCTTTCTTTAGAAGATGTTGCATGGGATGTAACTTGTCAGTCAACTTTGCTAGAAACCTTCGGATGAATTGTACCCTACCTTGCAAGCCACATAACTCCTTAAGGTTTGTAGGAGGTGCCAGGTTAATGATGGCCTTGACTTTGTCAGGGTCCACCCTTATTCCAGCCTTCAATACTACAAACCCTAACATGCGTTCGGTTTTCACACTGAAGACACACTTCTTAGGATTAAGGCATAGATCATGCATTTGGAAACACTTAAGGACCATCCCTAGATCGTGTGGGTGATCAGCTGCCTCCTTGGACTTGAATGCTATATCATCCACGTAGTCATTTAACATTTCTAGGATGTAGTCGCTGAAGATATCGGTCATGGCTCGTTGGTAGGTTGCTCTAGCGTTCTTGAGCCCAAAAGGCATTATGGTGTAACAGAAGGTACCCCATGGGGTCATGAAGGTTGTTGTTAGCTGATGCTCCGGGTTGATGTGAATCTGGTTGTAGCTGGAAAAGCCATCCATGAAGGATAACAGAGCATAACTAGCCGTGGTGTCGATGAGTTGATCGATGCTTGGAAGTGGGAAATTATCTTTGATTGTCACCTTGTTCAGATCCCGGAAGTCTATAAAGATTCATATTTCTCCCATTTTCTTAGAAACTATGATGATGTTGGACACCCATTCTGAATAATCAACTACGCAGATGAAGCCAGCTTGGTATAGCTTGATGATTTCGTCCCTCACGACTAGTGCAATTTTTGGTTTGACTTTACGGGCCCTCTGTTTGATTGCCTTCATGCGCGGGTCTAGGATGATATTGTGCTCTATCAGCCTAGGATCTAAACCTGGCATGCTGTTGTATGACCATGCGAAGACTTTGACATTGTCTTGGCAGAATCTTGGCTACGTTTTTGTGCGTTTGTGCATCTAGGAGGGAGCTAAGTTTTAACATTTTCACTTCTCCCTTGGACATGGTCATAGATGTCTCAACAAGAGGGTCCTTAGTTACATCCCCAGCCTCTAAATCTAGGGTTTAGACTAGATGCTCAGGCCAGTCTGGGGATGTTTCTAAGGATGCTATGGTGCTAGCTGTGGTTGACCCCCAGTCGATCAGGTCTGGGTTTAGTTGTCTTGCAAGCTTGCCATGTGGACCTGCTAAGGCTAAAGTTGTGGAGAGATCACGATGGACTTCCGTTTTCTGTTTAACCTGTTAGAATGAGATGAAAGCTTGGTTAAGAGGCACCTATTGGTAGTAATCATATATAATGAAAACTTGCAAAGAAATGATGAGATGTAACTAGCAAAGTATGATATGAGGATTACAAGTTTGCCAGTTTAAAGTCATGGTACATTGTTATGGCATGGGGATGCAAAGTTGCTAAAATAGAAAATGTAAAACTGTCGATGCGAGAACATGTAATTGCTAAGGAATGCAAAATAGCCGATGCAAGAACGTGAAACTACTAGTTTAGTGTCATTGCAGACTATGAACGCATAGCAGATCAAAAAATGCTAGTTTAAGGTCTTTCTGGACCGGTAAAATCGCAACTACGCTACGATTGCTAGTTTAAGGTCTTTTTGGACCAAGATGATTGAAAATATATTTTTTTCATTTTTTGAGAAAGCAAGTAGTTAGCTTGAAGCGTGTCAAGGTTTTAATGCTAACAGTGCTACCATGTTGTGGCGAGCATGCTACGCTATACAACACACTCCATATTAAATGGAGAGAGAGAGAGCGGAAAGTTTTCCCTTTTTACCATTATGGCCATAAATAGGGATTAAACCTTGGTAAGCTTGTCATTCTCACCGTAAGAGCGCAGAGCCCATATTCAGAGCACAAAGCGATTTCGGAGTGTAGAGAAATTGTGCTAAGAGTGAGCAAGACGATTTTTTGCATAGCGACGAGGAAAAAATTTACAGGTAGGACAATGGCTCCAAAGAAGAAACATGCAAATTTGGCACTTGCAAAGGTCAAGGAGATAAAGAAAACCCTAGGGCACATGACACAAGTGTGCATGATGGCGCAGAAGGACACACCATTGACCTAGTAGGTTATTATGCTTTCTCTATTTTTTCACGATTTTGTTATTATTTTTTTGCTTCTGTTGTTCTCTACTTTCGTTTTGTGTCCTATTTTTAGCCACTTGTGTTTTCTGTCATCGCGTTGTTTTGGCCTTTGCATCGCCGCTGTTGCTGTTTTGGCCACGGCGAGTGCATAAACGTTACGCCATCGTTGCATGCAAGGTGGCTTAAACCACCATCGTCGCAGTTGTCATAACCATGGGGGTTTGGGCAGTTTGAGTTACTTGGCTTTCAAATGGCATGACGTAGGAACCGAAGGAGGGTTGGGCCATGCGTGATGTGATAGTGCGACAAGTGTTCTGTAGGGGCGTATTGTTAATCACCCTGTTAGGATTAATTGCTCTATTGCTACGCTAGGCTATTTTCGCTACGCTAACGCTTTCATGTTCTTGCTATGCTATGCGTGGGAAGAGGGTTATGCTACACTATATGCATGAACTGCTAAGTATTACTATGTTGCGTGTGTATTGCACTTAGACATGATGCTAACACTTGCTGGTTACGTTGTGCAGAATGGGGCTAGGGCCAATGCTGATTGTTTTGGAAATTCCTAGGATCCCGTGTCATGTGAGCAAACCTGTGGCCAACGCTCCTCCTCCCTAGATACGTGTGGGAGAGCAGGGGATCTAGTTCAGAAAAGGGGCACAGGACTTCCTAAAATACCTCCTTGATCACTTTAGTGTGATCGTTTGGTCATCCCTAGAGGAGGAAGAGGCGACCATCATAACCGAAGCCATATTGCCTGGGGCAAGTCGGGGCATCTTGAGGTTTTTGACGGACGGGGCAATCATGAGTAGGCAGGGAGAAGGATCTAGTCAACGCCCCACAGGATTGAGACGTTTGGCTTGGATCTAGAACATGCCTGAGTACAGCTGCTATCATCATTAAAACACATTATTCATTGCACGTTATATGGCAATGTGCTTCCAGAACCCACATAGATCTGTCTACTGTGCTGGCAGGTGAGTTTTGTAGCCTTGTTCCACTATGTTGTGTGATGCTGACCATATTGACCAAATGCTAACAGTATGTGTTTGTTACCAGGTTCTACATCAGCAAGGATGGGGTTCACGACCGACTGGGTCTACTAGCTATAGCACAGATAGCCGTACATGAGTTCTCTTCTGCTGAGAACCTACAGGCGGGTGTGATTGGTCAATGCGGGGGTGAATACCACACCTATTCGTACCTATTTCCCATTCCCTAAAATCAGTGCAAGGGGTCTGGTTGGCTGGATGAGAAGTCGGTAGAACCCTTTGAACTGATCATGATTGAACAAGTTCTAGTTGATCTTCCATCGTTTCCATTACCGTACAAACCTGGTAGGCCAAGCAGTAAGTGTTGCATGCCTAAGTGCCTTTGTAATCTTTGGATTTTCTGTGTTTTTATGCTAAGCGTTTTTGTGAAAACTGTTATAGGGGTGAAGAAGCCCCAGGAGGTGATGGTGGTGACCGCCGAGACACAGGGAGCAAACATCTACTTCAAATATGATGAAGTAGACGCGAGCCAACGCTGGATAAATGGTATGGCCTTAGACTCCTTGGTCCAGAACATCCAGAAGGTTAGGCTTATGGATCTATTCCTAGCCCCAAATCCAAGTGTTCTTGCCACCGAGATACTTTCCCTGGTTAACTCCTTTTCTGACAAGGTGAGTCGCTTCCGTATGCGCATACAAGGCGTTCGGGTGGTCATTGAAATCAATGACTAGCTGTTTGTGGACCTGTTTAGTGTCCCTACCGAAGGCATCCTCATAGGGTCGGAGGGAAAGAAGGAGTTGATCCTTCAGAAGAAGGATATTCAGGAGTGGTTGGGGATTGCCAAGGAGAGAAAAGGGCTCCCCATGGAGAAGCTTAAAGATGGGCCCGCCAAGGAGATCTACCCTATCTTCCGTGCTTGCGCATTCCCCTAGTTGCTTACCCAAGGGAAGGTCCTGGGGATTGAGCAGGCCTAGATAATGCATGAGGTCATGGAAGAGGGGGCCCATTACAACTGGGCCAACTTTCTATGTAAAGGCTTGCAGACTGAAATCTTGGAACTTCGTCAAAAATCGAAGTCCCATTCCAATATACATTATGCCTTCTACATAGCCTGCCTAAAGCACTTCATAGAGTTTCTAGTGGTTCACGAGAATGGAGCCTGGGTCATGCAAAATTGCAACCAGATTTCTAGACCGTGGATTTGCCAGATTCTCTGGACCACCTGAGCCCAAGATCCCCTAGAAATAATTGGGGAGTCATCCTTTGTGATGACTAAGGATCGGGTGGCTCACAATGTTCATGGCTAGGATAGCATAGGAGAGACGCCCCTTGTTGTAGTCGGTAGCATGTCATGGGGGGAGCATCTCATAGCCGAGACTGTGCCCAAAACGTTGTAGTGAAAGAGGCCTCCTCTAGCTAAGAAAACCCTTTGCGTGGAGGAAGAGGAGGGGCAAAGACTGTAGCTTAAACTACAGAGGATGTAACCTCTCATTGGTAAACGCTTTTGTCTAATTCTTTTTTCTGCTACACTGGGCGGCGTAGCATAGCCTAGTGCTTACTTTAAGCTAACTTGTTTTGGAATAATGCAAACATGTTTCTTTGTTGGTAGAGGAAGAAGAAGAAGAAGATGAAGGCGACAAAGAGGTGTCGGCCCCTAAGACAGGGGCAATGGAGAAAGACACGGAGGCCCCAGTCTCGAAAGAAAGGACCCCGATCAAAAAGGAAAGAACCCCTGTTACTAAGGCGAGAGGTCTTGTTATTAGGGAGAACCCTCCTACTAAAAAAGAGGAGTCTCCCTTGAATAAAAAAGACAATGGTCTCCTAAAAGAAAAGACACTAACGCATGAGGAAGAGGTCCGTACAGACTTGGCAGGGACCTCTGCCAAGGCTACCGTCATTATTTTGCATCAGCAAGAAGGGAGACCACAATTAGACGCTGGTGAGTTCAGCAATGTGTTTGCCTCATCACAGCCCATTTCGACCATTGTTGATACGTTTAGTTATGTAACAGGTGCCACTATTGATGCTGCAAGACCCCCTCTGGTTCGTGTGGAATCATGGGTCGAGATCCTTAATAAGTTTAAGTTTGTGCAAGGAATCGTTGATGACATGATCAACCACCTTCAACAGGTAGACCCTGACGTGGGTAAGTAGTAGTGTTAGGTGCTCTCATGTTGTTATGATAGAGTTTCTTGAGTTTGCTAATCTTGCTACACTAACGCGATTGCTACGCTCTTTGTGTCATGGCAACCTCTTGACTCAAATGGGACCCAGCACGACCTTTGAAGGTCGGTGTCGTGCCTACATTCCTGCTTGAAGTGATTGAGGTGTCTTGTCGCACGTACAACGAGGCTTGCAAATGCGTTTTGCACTTGGCACGCTCCTTGTGGGAGTATAAGCGCGTCAACGAGGACCTATGGAGATGGGTCTAAAGGGCTAAGCAAAGGGAGGCCGACCTAAGCACCGAGGTGGATGATCTCAATTCGAGGAACAAGTTCCTCATAGCCCATGATACTAATAATGAGGACTAGTGCATGGCTATAATAGACTACGCTAGGTTTTGGACAGTCGCACGTCAGCACGTCAAAGCCACCCGCAAAATAATATAACAACGGATATAGATGGACTTGCTAGCCTAGAAGTGTCAAGATTTGAAAGACTTCAGTGCCAAGGTTTATGAATGGGGGCAGTCCCAGAAAAACCACAAACACATGTATAAATGAGAAAATGCCACCCATCGTAAACCTCACAGGGACGCTACTGTGGAGGTGTTTACGTATGAAGCATTCATAAATACCATTGACGCTTCTGAAGCCTATGCCAAGTTTAAGGAACAAGTAAAGGTTACGAAATCTCCTGACCTAAAAGTGGACCTTCCCACAGGAGAGACCACAACCGTCTCCTTTAAGGTGGACAATCATCGAAAGGGAGAGGGCTGCTGCGGACACTGAACTCAGCAACATGCATTGGGTGGACATCATGGCAGAGAAGGTCTGGTGCTGCCTTAGGCTTGGTTTGGACCGAATACTCTTTGGGATGGATGCAGGTCCTTCTTAGGTTAGTCGCTTTCTACTGTATTAATGCTTATGCTTTATTGTAAGCTGTGTGCAGTGCTGTAGCTGACCACTTCATTCCTACGATGCAGGCTCCAGATGAGGGCGCACGGCCTGTAGATGGAGAGAATGAAGAATCGATAGAGGACAATGCAAGGGAAGGTGATGCAAAGGGAAATGATGTAGAAACAAAAGGTGAAGATGATGCGAACAGAGACAACCCATGACAACATCAGATTTTTTTTTTGGAATTTTGAATTTTGGTAACAAATTTTGCAAACATTGTTTGAAAGACAACAGTTTTGAGTAAAGAAAAGAGGATTTTTTGAAATAGAAATTGGTTCTGCGTTACCTTGTACATTGTATACATGCTACATTTTGAGTAAAATGTTCATGCTTTCATGTGCTAGTTTTAGGCCATTTCGGGCCATTGCTAGTTTTAGGTCATTTCTGGCCATTGCTAGTTTTAGGCCATTTCGGGCCACAACGTAGCATAGTTTTAGGCTGTTTCGAGCCTCTGCGTAGCATAGTTTTAGGCCATTTTGGGCCATTGCTAGTTTTAGGCCATTTCGAGCCACAACGTAGCATAGTTTTAGGCCGTTTTGAGCCTTTGCATAGCATAGTTTTAGGCCGTTTCGAGCCTCTGCATAGCATAGTTTTAGGCCATTTCGGGCCATAGTGTAGCATACCAAAAGGATGGTATGTTAACAAAGCAAAAAGCAGCGAATGTACAAGGGATGGCAACTGGGCAGGAAGCAGTGGGGTTGCTATGCTATGCGTAGCTGCCTCTTGACCCATCATGGGTTGAGCAAAATGTAAGGCCAAGGTGTTTTGCCAGGGCCCTCGTCCACATCATTGTCCCTTGCTTGGAAGGGAAACTCAACCCACGTGCTTTTGTTTTGGTAATTAGCTTGTTGGGCTGATTCTCTCGTTGGATGGTTAACGTGTATGTAAGTAGGCGCTTCATTCTCAGAGGTTATGACCTATGAACCCTACTCCATGTCTACGTTACTGATAGCTTGTCCTGCTACTTCGTCACCATGGATCACCGCCTCCCTGCTCACATATGGTAGGTGGATTTCCTGATGTATAGGTTGTGCTAACCATGATCTCCCCAAGATCAGGTTAAACCTGAGCATTTCCTCGACCACGATAAATGTTGCGCTTGTGAGGAACTGGTCCCCTGCTACAAAGTCTATGTGGACTGTGCCTTTCACCAGGATGCGTGCCCCATTGAACGACCTTAGGCATGACGTCATTGTGGGTTTGATTTGGCCTACCAAACCCAACTTGTCCACAATAGGGAAGGGGATGACATTTGTGGTAACCCCATCATCAATGTGTACCCTTCAGATCTAGTGTTGGTTGACTTGAATTATGATGAAAAGGGGTGTCGTGGTCACCTGACCCCTCTCGGGATCTTCCCTAATGGCGTTGTCGCTAAAAGTAAATTGGGATGGCTCAAGCTCTAAGGGTGCAGAGGTAAGCATAACCAAGTGGATCGCTTCCTCTTTTGCTGGCATGTCTTTGTTGACCAGAATCGTTGTCAACATGCGGATTAGAGCCTAGCAGTGTGGGACAGACGCCATGATCAGGTCATACAGGCTTAGTGTGGTGTTTTTCTATTTTAGAGCCTACTTGACTTGAGTGAGGGCATCCAAAAGGTCTTGGCCACCCCCTTATTTAGCGCTTTCCTCTTCTTCTATTCATCTCGGAAGATGAATTTCCCGAGGAGGGGCAACTTTGAATCTAGGTTCAGATCCTTTTCAGTAGGGCAACACGGACTATGCGGTTACAACAACGTTCTTCTTTGGTGATGAAGGTGCAGGTGTAGGGGGCAAAGACGTAGGCTTGGGAATGCCTTGGGTGGTATTTCCCTTCAACGCCTCACTCACAAAACTCACTTCTCATTTTTTAGGACGAGAAGGCTGTTCAGCTGTCTTATGCGGGGCAGGGGCTATAGAAGGAGTTGATCCCCTAATAATGAAAGGAGATGATGGTGTTAACGGGCGAAGTAGCATAGTTCTGCTAATTGGTGGTGCAGAGATGGACGCCCGTGGAGGGACTCTCAGGACAAACGGTTGTTGTGAGCTGTGATTAGCCGCTCATGGTGCTGGTGCACTATGTTGAGACAGACCACGAATGGCTGCTGGGGTGGCTTAGGATCACTGTCAGTGCCGATGGCGTTGATGATGTAACTGGCATTGTTGGCTTTGAGGGGGTCTGTGTAGACATGCATAGATTGGTTTTCGAGACGTACTAGGTTGCTTTCATCCAACACCAATTTTCCCTGATCGATCAACCTCTGGATGTCATCCTACAACGCTAGACAATAATCTATGTTGTGATCATACTATTGGTGGTAGTCACAAAACCTATCCAACCAGAAACCCTTAGGAACTTGGGGCTCATTAGGCAAGGCTAAGGAGGGGTTCCTAAGAAGCTCGCAATAGCGTTGATGTCTCCTGCTTACTTCTTTCAACATCTTCTTGTGTTGAATGTGCCCCACTGCCAGTAGTTGCTTCAGAAGTTTCGAAGGCTTGAGAGGTAGTGGGGTGTACTTTGAGCGATCTTTACATTCAAAGTTCGATTTGGGTTATGCATATGTCTTAGGTGCAGGAATTGGAGGTTGTGACATGTTGCCCTGCTTGGGCATGGGGTTAGCTATGGGTACGATCAGTTTCTTGTTGCCCTTGTTACATTGTTACTAGGTCTGGGCTTGGCCTCGGTTGCCACAGTGGCCACTGTGGTCGTTGGGGCCTTACCCTTGTCCTTCTTTGTGAAGGTGTTTTTGTAGGCAATGTAGGCTGGGTCTTTGCTCCCCTCAACTACGTCTTGTATACTCTTAGTCTGAGCAAAGGCTTGACTAAGAGTGCGAGGGGCGAGGTAGTACAATTTAGACTTGATAAAGTCATGCACTGCATCCTTAAAGATGGCTAGCAAGTGGGCCTCTGCGATGGGCTCGCGGATTTCGTTAAGGATCACGCTTCATCGCTGGATGAACTTCTGGACTGGTTCCAGAGGCTCCTGCTTCACGCTCATCAGCTAGTCTAGCGTGATTTCTGGCTTCAAGTTATACTTGAAGTGCATCACAAATTGGGTTAGAAGCTCCTCTAGAGTTAAAATGGATGAGTGTGGTAGCTCGCGATACCAATCTAAGGCTCTCCCAGTTAGGGACATGGCAAAGACACGAATGATCGTGTGTGGCCATTGTTGCAACAAGAGAGACTCAGACCTAAAGGTAACTAGATGTGCATTGGAATCCCCCTCCCCATCATACTTCGTGAAGTGGGGGAGGGACATCCTTGGGGGTGGCATCAACGTAGGGATTGCATGGCTGATGGGGTGATCCTGGTAAAAGTCCATGACTTGTATCGTGTTAGACCTGATAGCCTTGAGGCGTTTGATTTCCTCAGTGAGGGTTTGGATGAGCTGGAACACTTGATCCAAACCTTGCGATGTGGATGGTTGGGGAACTGCTGAGGCAGCTTCTATCTGTGGAATGGCGAGGGTGGTGACGTGACCCATCGACGGTATTGTTGGGGTAGCCCCCACGAGCGGTGCTGCTTGCACTGTCCACCACCTAGTAGGTGGTGCGGTTGGAGTAGGAACCATGGGTTGTGCTACCGGATAGACCGCTTGTGTCACCGGCGGAATAGACAATAGCCCCGTGTTGGGTTGTACCGTTTGTGGGTTTGGTAGGTTTGAGGGCAAACATAATGAGACATTTGCGACAATTGTGGAATAGGTGAAGAAGTGAATGGGGTCCACGACATGGATAGGCCCAGGCCCACCACCGTGGATGGAACAAATGTGAATGTAGGAATTGAAATGGAAGTTGCATACGATTGTGAAGTAGGCTCAACATGAATATGTGGTAGGGTAGCTGTGATTGGTGTGTGATACACTATGGGAATGGATTGATCAACAGTTTGTGAAGGCATAGTTGCTACAAATGAAATAGGAGAATAAGGGCATTGATACACCAGGAAGGTAACATGGCTACCCATTGCAGTTGTAGTTGTAGGCTGCAAAAGTGTAGGTGTGATGAAAAAGGGAGCGGTGACAAAAAATGGGTTGGCCTAGAGGGACTGGGTAGGAGGAATAGGAATGGGGTTGGTTGGACCTCCCTCATTGGATTGGGAATCGAGTTCCTCCTATTCCTCCTTAAAGGCATCATCCTGGTTGGATGCTATGTCTTGCTACTCCCTACGCCTAGCCAACTGGATTAGTTGGTCTAGAAGCCTTTGGTTTGTCTATGTCAATGGTATGGAGGCACCGGGAGTGGGAACAAACTCCTTCTCGTCACAGTAAACGAACTCGAAGCTATGTTTGCCCTTGAATTCATGTACATCCAAAGGTAGGTTTTCCTGAACCTTTGCACAAAGGAAGTTATAGCGCTCGTGTTGCTGGGCCAAGCCCTTAGGTCCTTGGTTTTGGATCCTAAGGGATCGCTATGTTTCCAACATTGGGTTCAGCGGTTTTTCGGCACCAGTGGTGCCTTGAACCATGATGGAAACCTCAATGTTGAAGGTGTTAGTAACAGTAGTTGCGGAAGTCATTGTTACTAAGCTAGACAGTTTTGCAAATAAGAAAGAAAGCAAGGAAACTAGAAAGCTAAATAGTTTTGTGAATGGGAAGAGCAAAAAAGGAAAAAGTTGGAAAGAAATCGAAAAAGAAGGCTTTATGTCTTGTAGGGCTCTCGAGGAACCGTCGAGGCGACCGACTTGTACCACATGATGCGTAAACAACCGTAAAAGGGTACCATGTTTATGCTAGTGCACGATAGGATACAGAACGCATGCAAGACTACTGTAGGATAGGCAAGTTAGTTGGCAACTAGAGGATTTATGTCCTGTAGGGCTCCCGAGGAATTGTCGAGGCGACTGATCTGCACTACACGACGCGTAAACAACCACAGATGGGTGTCAAGTTTATGCTAATGCATATCAGGGTGCATAAGGCTTACAGGACTACCGTGACATGCAGAAAGGGCACCAAAAGGTCCTCCTTCTAGCGCCAGAAAAATCGTAGTGACTGAAAACGTCAATGGCTGGAAAACACCGAGGGGTCGTCGACCGGCAACAGTCTCAACCTCGTTTCCACAGGAGGGCCGTGTTGGATGGGATGGAAATGGGCACCCTAAACAGTCTGGTCGATCAGACAGGGACTTAGTCGGTGTTAATATAACCTTTTGCAACGTGTGATTTGAAAATGAAATTGATATCGTGAAGTAATGCTTGAATGTAAAAGAGGTAGAAAATAGTGTAAAATGCAATAATAAGCAAGAGACAAAGTAAGATGTAGTTAGAAAAATGCACTACTTCGGAGCTACAAATTCACTCTATCAAGGTGGATACAATCGGTTGCACAACGCTAGGAAGTGTAGAGATCCCAAGGGTAACCAAGACGTGTAGAGCAAGATGACTGTGTGCTTGAACGTGGACTCAGGCGTTAATAATGCGAAGTGCTACCAAGGTGGTAGGAAAGAGTAGAACGAAATGCCAACTGAGAATGCTAACTATTTGCAAGGTCAAAATAGGAAGCTTACAATGCTCAAGGTTTTAATGCTATCTTGCTTGCTTGTCAACCAGCAAAATCGTTAGCCGACTAGATTGCTCAAAAAATTGAAACCCAAACCTTGATGGTCACTGGGGTATTTATAGGGTCGAGGGCCCATGAAAGATGCAATTTGGATGCCATGTGCCTTGGGCCTATGCTTACTTGTCTATGCTACATGTGCCTGCATGACCATTGGGCGAGCCTGCCACGCTGTAATTACAAACCTTCCACGTTGTAATTATGCTGTTAGAGCAACGGTGCAATTAGATGAGGTGCATTAATATCGCGTAACTGCTTGCCACTTTGCTATGCTTTGTAGCGTAGCATGTTTGGCATGGTGTAGCATCTCATCACGCTATGCTACACTACGCGGCGTAGTATAGCGTAACTCAGTTTGAAGAAAAAATCTACGTTGTGCCCCGCTGCATGTGTTGGGAACCTTCATAGTGTTGTGATTGCTAGTCATAGATTTGCTACGCTATGTAGTGTATCATAGCGTAGCAGCAATCCTTAGTCACAAAAATGTTGCCAATCTGCAAACTTTGCCTTTTGCACTACGAAACCTGCAAACTTGTTGATCCTGCCCTTTGAGATGCCTTCTGTCACTTCCACATAATTACTATGCCTCACTGTGCCATGTAGCTTAGTGTAGCTTAGCAGCAAATAGGGCCTAATTTTTGCCAAGTTTGCCACTTTCTGACAGAAGGAGACATTGCTGAAGGACTTGAAGTTGGGCGATGGGACTGACTATCTAGCTTTTGCTACGTTGCACTACACTGTGTAGCACACCATAGTGTAGCACTGTGCTTCTGCAATCATCTTTTGAAGTTTGCTACGCTACACAACGTAGTGTAGCGTAGCAAGACTCCTTGACTTAGAAAACTTGCTTAAGCGGACAGTCTAAAAATCATAGCATCCATCTCCTGAAAAAACTGCCGTAACACTGCGCGAATTGCAAAGACTTGGTGAAGCAAGGATGTCTTCGAATTTTGGGGTGTTTCATCTTTTCTAGATGAAAGGGTCCTAGTTGAACTCCTCCACACTTTCCCTTTTTTGCAACTCACTTTCTTCTTTGAAAACCTACTCAATCAACCTTTGGATTTGATGGACTCTAAGTTCTAAACGTATCCCTTGGGCATGAAGCCCAAGAGTTCTTCTTGTTTCTATTCAGAGCCCATTTATGATATGGTGGAGTTGCTCCCTTTGAGAAAAGCCATGGCGTGGGTAGCTATGCAATAGAGAGTAATATTTATTGATGGCTGCATCCAAGGATTCATGTGTTTCTTGTCTCCATCCTTGAATTTATTTTTTTAGATTAGACACTCAGGAGTATGTTGGATAATTTTCATTGAAGAGTTTAAGCATCATACTCCATTGTCTAATTGATTTTGGTTCTAAGGACTAGTACCACCTTTTAGCTTGTTTTATGAGCAACCTTGGGAATAGCTTCAATTTTTGCAATTTGTTTTCAATGTTCTACAAGGTACAGGCATCATGAAAGGCCTGAAGATGATTCTATGGATCTGAGTTGTATTCCCCTTCAAACTTCAGTATATTGTTCATATCCAACCTTTTAATTTTGTTATCTTTCACATGCCTTATTAAGTTTCTCATAGCCTTCGCAATATTTAACATATTTCTAGTTGCAAGTAAAGGTTCATCATAGTCATAGCCTTTGTGATGGCCATGACACCTACGATGTCCTTTGCTATTCCTTCTTTCATGATGGTGAACCTCCCTTGATTGCCCACATCCTTGGTCTCTACTAGTTTGGCAAGCCCTACGATCATCTCTATCTCGTTGGTCACCTCCTTCATGGTCACATCCTCTGTGGCTTTGATCAAAGCCAAAGGAGGAAAAAGAGGATGTCGAAGGTAAAGAGGGAGGAGAGCCAGCACTAGCATAGTGCTTGCTATGTCCTCTTCATTGGTCATGGTCATGATCATCATGCTTGTCCACATTCCTACCTTGACTCCCATCTTTGAAGCCTCCATGGTCATGGGATCCATTATTACCTGAACCAAGATTATTTATAGTGGACTACAAGTTCTAGTTTAGGCCCCCCTCATCAAAGACAAGGGGAGGAGAGTTAGTGAATTGAGAACCCCTAAATAAGGGGTTCTCTCCTTCTTTTTGGCCTAGTAGGAATAAGGGATTTATGAATAGTTTCTCCTTTGATGCTTTGTAATGCATCTCCTGTTGCCTATGTTTCTTACGTTGTGCCTTAGTGGGATGATAATCCCAATAGTCATGATCTTACACAACATATTCAACATTAAGCCCTTGGATGCCCAACCTCATGAGAGTTTGGAGTAGCATCGTAGGAATTGATCGATTGGGCAGCAACACAATATTGTCCTTCATGTCCCTTCACTGCAAGTGTTCATCCTAATGCAAAATGAATGTGAAGTCTAGCACATACTCATTAGGATGAGTATAGACCACTCTACATTATTGGGGAACTAGCAATTTTGACTCTTCACATCTTTGTTAATTGCATGTATGCTTGAATGAAAACAGAGAATCAACCCTAGGGGAGGAAGACATTTTAGTTGAAAAGAAAAATAGTGTGCTCTTACTATTATTATTATTATTAATGATATTAAATTTTAGGTTCATTACAAAATTGTTGAATAATTTCACTAACTCCTAGATAACACATGTAGCCAACTAAAGTCCCCAACAATGACATTAATGATGAGTAGCAAGTATACCTTATGCCTAACCATATGAATCACTAGCGTATACTAAGCAATCTGGTTGAATTCTATAGAATTTAGCTCTCTAAGTACACTAGGTCTAGTAATGAATTATGTTTTAATCTATCTCAATATTGGATATTCGATATCAAAGCCATGATATTGGATACCCAATATCAAACCCCAAGATGCGATGTCAAATATCCAAAATTGCGGGGTATATGCCAGCCTATAAATATAGCTCTTGGACACATGATTTTGAGATATGTTTTTGGTCATAGAGTAATGAATTTCTTGTAGTTTAACTATTCCAGAGTTAGGATATTTCAGAGTGCCCGTAGTAGGAGTTTGAGTGTGTATGAACCTTTATTTGAACATTAATGTACCTGAGCATAGCAGTGTGATAGAAATTAAGATAAGCCCTTTTGATAATCCTTAAAGCATTGAGAATAGATTAATGTTTTCTTTCATGCATTTAATATTCATGCACTTTGCCTTAATGCATTTTAATTAAGCAATTAGTTTTTAGTTATTAATGAACACAAGCATGACCACTGCAAACATACGTGTAGTTCTTGGTAACCTAGAAATGTTTAACATTTGGTAACCTAGCAATGCTATATGCATTTAGGATGTGTCTGGAGAGTGTGAACAAATACTTGTGTTAGGCTAGCTAGGTAGTAGATTAATTAGATATAAAATTTCTCTACCTTCCATTATTATTCTAGGCGATTAAACTTATAAAATACAAAATGATAAACATCATATACCTTAGTTGCACTTAACCATATACTTGTATCTCATGAGTGGAATTGAGAAGACAAAGATCATTCTAATTAGATTTTACATCTTAGAACTAGTGTACTTAAGAACTCAAGGTCTATGGAGTTTGATCGGATCACATGTGCATGCTTGTGATTTATATGGTTGGGCATAGGGGTACTTTGCCACTCATCATTAGCGTCATTGTCGGGAGCTTTTAGTTATTACATGTGCTATCTAGGACTAGTGAAAAAAATTATTCAAAATGATTAGGATGAAACTTAGAGTCATATCATACTTTAAAATAACTACAACAAAGTTAAAGAGCACATTGCATTTTTATTTATTTTCTAACACAAGATGTCTTCTTCTCACAAGAGTGATTCTTCGCCCAAGTCTTATGGAGTACATCAGCAAGTGCCCCAATAATATCAAGTGGTATATGCTTATCTTGATTAGTACGTACCTAATTTCACCTTTATCCTACACCAGGATGAACTACTATAGTGGTGTGACATGGAAAGCAACCTTGTATTGCCGCTAGATCGATCCATTTTTGCAATGCTCTAACAAATGCTTATTCATTTGGGTCTTCATGGACTTCATGCTATGTATGTTGTGCAGGATAGTGATGCTAGGGATTACCATCCCATTGATGCATAACATCTCAGGGACCACCAATTAGAACAACATCATGAATCTATGAAGGGGAAAGGATTTAATGATTTTCCATTCCTGCTGTACCAAAAAGATGGTGGTGAACCCTTTTCTGTGGGCTTTTTCATTTAGTGAAATTCCTCTCTTTGACTTTGGTGAAGGAGGTAAAAACTAAAACTTGCAGTTCACGATTCACAATCTTGGTTTTGGTAAGAATGGATCCAATGACAAAGAAGGATCCAAAGAGGCAAGTCAGGGTAGGGATGCAGACAAGAAACAAGATTGTGATTGTGATGGCGATCACTAAAGAGATGGTAGCAAGCATCATGATGGTGCTAGTTCTTCTTCCTCTTCACCTTTGTCATCATAATCTTCTTTTTTTAGCTTTGATCATAATTGTAGGAGATGTGACCATGATGGAGGTGATCCATGGGACCAAAATAATTGAAGGGACTATTAGGCAAGTCATAATTAAGGGCACAAGCATTCAAGAGAGTCCTACTACCATGAATGAAAGGGTAGTAGAGGGCATTGTAGGCACCGAAATCATGGGCTTGATGTGCATTTTCTTATACCTGAAGTATCCTAAATATTGTAGAGGTAGTAAGAATCCCTACAAGGTATGTTAAGGATAGTTGGATTAAGAGGCTAGACATGAAAAATATTTCTCAGTTGGGAGGAGGATATAACTCATATATGCAAAACCATCTCTAAGGTTTGCAAGATGCATGTGCCTTTGAAAATATAGAAAATAAGTGACAAAAACCTAAGTTGTTTCCTAGGACACTCACTAAAGAAGTAGAGAATTGGTACTAGTCCTTAGAATCAGAATTTATCAAATGATGGAGTATAATGCCTGAATTATTCAATGATAAATATTAGACATACTCCCAAGGGTCCAACTTGAGGAGGCAGATCTAAGGATGAAAAAAAGGGATACATGGACCCTTGGATGTTGCTATTGACCAATATTATTCCTTAATGCATAGATGTTCTAGCCATTGTTACTCTCAATTGGCCCAACTTCACCACATTGTAGATGGGCTTCAATCTAAAATAAGGACAACCCTTGGCATCTATGCCCAAGGGCAACTATTAGAGTTAAGCATCCATTAGACTCAAAGATTGATTAAGTAGGTAGCTAAAGAGGAAGGTGAATTTAGAAAATGAGAAAGTGCAGAAGAGTACAATTGTGACCCTTCCATTTGCAAGGGGGAGGTTTGATTCTATGATAGTAAGAAAGAATCAGCACTTGATGAGGTGGTGAATTCAAACACCTTGTTGCTGTAGAAATTTCAATATGAAATTATGTTCAAGGTTGATTACTTATGAGACTCCATGGATAGTAGATTTCAAGCTATCCTAAAAATTACTAAAGATTCTAAAGAATAAGGTAGTGATCATGAGTGTAGGAGGCACATTTTGTCATGGAGGAGGTGGTCATCCATGCTAACTATATAAGTGGCTCCTTAGTTTTTCATCTTTTTGTCTTACACATTTTTGTTTTACACCTTGTTACTTTTACAACTTTTTGTTTTGCACATTCTTTATTTTACATCTTGTTTTCATGTTATTAATCTTTTCTAATTTTTGTTTTATGTCATCGTTAGTATGTTTGCTATTTTTTAAATATTTTACACTTTCTTTTATATTTTGTTTTATTCTAGTGGGATCTTCTGACTATTTGTTAATAAGTGCTAGGCACAATGGTAATTTGTTGCTTGATGGTGGTATATACTATTCATTTATTTGATTGTTGGTGTCTAAATTATAGATTTAAATTTTGTTATGGATAATTAGGACATGGTCTCCACAACATCCATCCATTTGCAAACTCTATGGTTTTCCTTATTCTGGAAATGTGCAATCCCTTTTCATTAATAAAACTTTAATAAACTTATGACTTTGGTAGTTTTTTTATTTGGAAAGGATTCAAAGGTTTAAATAGGGTGTGATTTCAAGGGGATTCGGTATTCTTTGTGCCTTTTTACTTACTTGGATGCATGTGTGTTTTCATGAAATTCTTACCATTCCATGTCAACCAATAATAAGAAGTTGAATAAGTTTTTGCATGGTGTGGTTTCCATTTCAAAAAAAAAAAAATGATGGGAATTCAACGCACACCCCTTAGACAAAATAAATAGGTTACAAGCACTAGTTATGGGACTAGAAAGACATGTTAGCCATGCTTGAAGGTCCCCTCTAACTAAGGCCCTTCCTCACTTCCTACTTCTCTTTTCTTCTTTAATAAGGAGCAGCGGTTGTTTTGTGGAAGTACTCTTGTATCTTAGGAGGGTAGATTGGTCTTAGAATGGTGATGTAGAGTCACTGAATGTGGTTTGTTTTGGTTTGGACTAAGGATGGATTTTATCAAGTCATTTAACCACAAAATTCACAAGGGAATTCATGTGACCTTAATCAAGAACTCCATTCCACTCTCTCTCATCCATCTATGCTTTCCATGTCTCACCTCACTATTAGTTTCATGTTCTTGTTCGATGTCTTAATTTGATGTGTCAAAATTATCAAGTAGTTTCTTCTAGGTTTTTGTATTTAACTTTTTGTAACCATTAATCATCCATGGGGCCGATGGACTCCTTTTTTTGAAGTTATTTAGGGACAATAAAAGGTCTATACCTACTTTGGGGAGGACCCACTTGCATATCTTTTGGTTGGATTAGTTAAGTTCTTTACCCTTAGACATCCTTACAATCAAATCCTTTTGTTTACCTCATCAATGACATCCGATTGTGCACATCTTCACAATGTTTTTTAGTGAAATCTTTTATTGTTATTGTTGTGAATTCTTGATCCCTCTTCAAGCATTTCATTGCATTTAGACTTTTCCAAATTCTTAATGTTCCACTTATTCATTTTACACTACTTGTCAGTCTTCTTACTAATACTATTAATTGAATTAATCTAGCATAATCACAACCTAGCCAAGTTTAACCACTGACAAGAAAAGATACTTAAAAGCTATATGTTACACATTGCACACTAATCTATGATTTTTTTGTGATTGTAATGGGAAGCATGAACTAGAAGCTAGATTGTCTTCACTAAGGAAGAAGTAGCAACACCATGCAATAAGGATCCTTTAGCTACCAAGAGGGGTTGGATGTTTATTTTGTCTAGGGTGTTCAATTCTATTGTCATGAACATCCAATTTTATAAAAGATTGTAAATCCATATACTTGGGCACTTAGAATCTATTTGTTTCATCTAAGTTAGTCTGAATGTTAGTCAATAATCTCATACCTACCTAATATTTTATAAGGAAGTTGTTCCTTCTCTTCTTTACTTGAGGATGAGTTTTCATTCAGTCATGGGGGTATGATGAATCGTGTATTAATTTTCCTTGATATCAAATATCTGATATAGGATCCCAGGATGCGATGTCAAATATCTAATATTGCGGGGTATATGTCGACCTATAAAAATAGTGCTTGGGCACATGATTTTGAGATATTTTTTTTGTCATAGAGTAATGAAGTTCTTGCAGTTTAGCCATTTCAGAGTTAGAATAGTTTTGAGTACCCATAGCCAGAGTTTGAGTGTGAATAGACCTTTATTTGAACACTGATGTACTTGAGCATTATAGTGTGAAAGAAATTAACATGAGCCCTTTTGATAATCCTTTCAATACTAAGAATAGATTAATGTTCTTTTTCATGCATTTAATATTCATGCACTTTGCCTTAATGCATTTTAATTAAGAAATTAATTTTTAGTTGTTAATGAACATAAGAACGACCATTGTGAACATACATGTAGCACTTGGTAACCTAGAAACACTTAACATTTGGTAACCTAGTAGTGCTATATGTGTTTAGGATGTGTTTGGAGAGTGGGAACATGTACTTGTGTTAGGCTAGGTAGGCAGTAAATTAATTAGATATAAAATTCCTCTACCTTTCATTATTGTTCTAGGTGATTAAACTTATAAAATACAAAATGATATACATCATATCCCTTAGTTGCGCTTAACCATATACTTGTACCTCACAAGTGGAACTAAGAATTCAATGATCATTTCAATTAGATTTCATGTCTTATAACCAATGTACTCAAGAACTAAAGGTCTATGAAGTTTGACTAGATTGCATGTGAACACTTGTAATTCATATGGTTGGATGAAGGGGTACCTCATCGCTCATCATCTAGGTAGTGAATATTAAGGACATGATCGTTGTCTTCTTAGTTTCACTTATGAAGTGAAAGTGTATGGTTAAGTGTAACTGAGGCATATGATTTTATCATTTTTTGTTTTATCGTTTAAATCATCTAAGTGGTAGAAAATAAAATAATTAAATGTTTTACTAATCTACTAACTAACAAATGTCTTAACTAACCCTAACATAAGCATCCATTTCCATTTACCATACACATCATAAACCACATTGCAATGTTACAGGGTTACCAAGGGGTAAGTGCTATTGGGATTACCAAATGTTAACATATGCTTGAAATGGTCATACTTATGTATTTTAATTAATCACTAATTAATTAATTAATCTAACACATTAAATTAAATTACTCAAATAATAAATGCATTTAAAGTAACATTAATCTATTTTCAAATGCTACAAGGTTTGTAAAGAAAGCTTGTTTTTATTGTCGATCACACCGAGGTGCTTAGGTATATCAGTGTTCGAATAAAGATTTGTACACTTCTCACTTCTACTGTGGGCACTTAGGAAATATTTTAATTGTCAAATAAACAAAATGCAAGATATTCCCTAAGAGACTAATGAAATGATGTTATAAATGCAACTAGTGAGCACGTATTTATATGCAATGACTGACACTATGTTGACAAGGTCATGTCAATGCATTGGACCATACATTGATGGGACTATATCGATGGGATCGCATCAATGACATTTTGTTCATGCAACTTAAGGTTAAAGTTCAAGAAATCAACAAAACCCCTTGATGTCACATCCTTATCCAATTCTCTTAGTCCTTCCTTCTTTCTTCAGGATCTAGCAATCATGGATTAATTTTAGTTGTTAATGTGATAAGAACCATATTAATTCCTTGTTAAGGATCACTTATTGATGGAACGGTTGTATGCCAGTTGTGATCTCAATGTGATGCATAATTATTTCATTAATATTTGATATCATAGAATAAAATTCCAACATGTGGAGTATATTCCTACATATGATTGACAACATTATTAATATAAAAAACTTAAAATGTTTGAAAATGCATAATGAAATGATCTAAGAAATTTAAAAAAATTTAGAAGAAATGGAAAATTAGTAACAAGTGGAAAATTCACTAAAAAGGGAAATTACAACATAATTGAAGAAATTATGGAAATGTTAAAATGCTAATAATTATAAAACAAAAAATGTAAAAAGGAGTTTATAAGATTCTAATCATAATAAGTATCTTCACCATAATTAAGGTTAATGAAAGAGATACAGAAAATGAATTAAGCAAAAACAGTTGTGGATGATGAGGATATGATTAAGGCTACTCAAGCTTTTCTAAATCATTTGGTTTGCTAGAGCACATGATT
The DNA here is from genome assembly GCA_015680685.1 of Gnetum montanum. NCBI lineage: Eukaryota > Viridiplantae > Streptophyta > Gnetopsida > Gnetales > Gnetaceae > Gnetum > Gnetum montanum. The sequence continues at coordinate 116,796 of MNCI01032318.1, read as the reverse complement.
AGGATTGTAGTAAAGGATCTTATCCATTCTTTTTATTTCTATGTGCCTAATTTTGATGTCCTATCTATCTCTGATATAACCCTTACAAATTTCATTATGCATGGCTACTATCATCCTTTTTCTATCTACCATGTTAATATTTATTAATCACTCTTTTAGCCTAGACTAAGATCAAAATCAAGGTCACATATGATTGTTAGTATGTGGAACTTTTCTTGAATATGTAATTTAGGTAGTTTCTCATACACTAATTTATAGGTTGAATAGTTGATGGAAAGTTTTCATGTAAAGTGACAAGACCACAAGGTATCATTTAGTTTTATACTTATTCTTACCTATACTTGATAATGATCTTAGTAAGGATCTATTCATATAGGGAATATAGTATGGGCATTTTTGGTTCTTTAACTACATGAGTACAATTTCCAAAGCATAGTTGCATACATTGATCATAATGTAAAATGATCTAGACCAGTTAGGAGTTTGTGGAATGAGTTCTTCCATGAGTGTTTACTTTAATAACTCAATTGCATGTTCACAATCACTTGTCCATTTAAATGATACATCCTTATTGGTTAGCTTCACCAATGATTTGGAAATCTGGGAGAAATTGTCAATGGCCCTCCTATATCTAAGAAATTTCTTAACTTCCTTAATTTCTTAAGATTTCTATATTATATCTTGAATGACCCTTATGATTCTAGATTTACCTCTATTTACTTTTTTGAGATTTGGTATCTAACAATAATGATCTCTTGGATCATCAAATGTCTCTTTTACCAATTGATGAGTTGCATTCTGTCGATTGCATTGATGAAACCTCGTCAATGCAGCCTCATTGATGAGGCCTAGTTGACGTATCATATCATATGTTGACATGGCCCCGTCGATGTAGTGCCTGTAGTCTGCTATAAATATGCATTTGCAGCTGCATTTATGACAAGTAGAGATTGTAGTTGTAGTGAAGCTCTTGCATTTTTTTCCATTTGAAAGTTAGAATTTTCCCCCAAATGCCCACAGCAAGGGTCATTGAGTGTACAGATCTTTATTCGAGCATTGTTGTACCTAAGCACGATAGTGTGTGCCGCAATAAAGATGAGCTTTTTAATAAACCTTGTAGCACTTTGGATAGATTAGCTATTTTATTTATGAATTTAATGTTTTTATTTATTGATTAAATGTTTTTGATTAGTTATTAATTATTTTCCAGCTATTACATTAATGAAGTAATTAAGCCAAATAGATTACACACATAAGTACAACTGCTTCGAGAGTAATACATATTTGCTTGGTAATCCCAACAATGTTATTACTTGGTATGCCCAAGAGCATAGTGCTTAGTCACCCAACAATGGATACATGGGTTCAGGATGTGTATGGAAAGTGGGATTGGATGCTTATGTTAGGATTAGTTAAATGCTAGTCAATTATATAATGTAGATTAGTTAATCAAATTCCTTTTATCTACATTTTAGCACCAACTTATAAAACAAAAAATGATAAAAATTGGATGCCTCAATTACACTTAACTGTACCAATGAACATTACAAGTGTAATTGGGAAGACAACAATTGACCTTAAGGCAAGATTCACTTCCTAAAGGACTAGTGCACCGGAAACAATAAAGTCCATGGAATTCGATTGAGTCGAGCGTGAATGCTTCGTGATTTGTATGGTTGGACATAGGGTACCATTTCTTCAATGTGTGAGATGGAATTTACAGCCCACAATGCTAGAATTTCATCTAGGACAACATGAGAAGCCTAAAATGTAAATATGCTATTAAAGTTTGATAGCAAAACCCAAATATGTTGGAAAAATTGGTAGAAAAAGGCCAAATACATTGGTGGCATTTACATAGAGATTTGAACAATGAAAATAGTCCAAACATGCCATCAAATTTACTAAGAAAATTCAAATACATTGGTGGCTCATGGGCTACACTTTTTGGATGGTGAAAGTGTCAAGTACATTGGTATTTTATGTCCAAAAAATCAAAAAAAAAAAAAAACGTTGGTGCATCATATGTTGCAAATTTTGGCCACAAAAAGCTTCCAAAATGCTATAGAATTTGTTAGAAATTTAGCAGCAATCATGGTAGAATCAACTAGCATTAAATCAAGACATCCATATCCTATTTATATCAAAGTTTGTATCTATTAAAGGATTTTTTTGGATCATTTTTTGCAATTCATAGAACTTGAAACATTCAGGACTAGAGAGATTTAAAAGCCAAGAGTCATTTTTTAAATTAGATCATTGAAGACATAAAGAACCAATTTGTAGCTAGATTGAGTAGTACTAGACCTATGAGAGGAGACTATAGAATAGATCCTACCTCTTGCATTAGGCTTTAAATCCATTATTTTAGTCATATGTTGTAAAAGTCTCAACCTATATCTTCAAAACCTACTTGTTACAAAAATTTTGAAACATTTAATTACACAATTTTGATAGTGCTTTGCCATATTTTTTTTCCTTTATTTTCCCCAATTGTATTATAGTTTTTGATTTTTTTAACACATATTCTCCCACTTGTTTACATTTCATCAACATTTGGTAATGGAAGTTTAAGCCCTCAAGTGATCTACTGGACTATTTAAGGTGCTCATAGATTATTTTTGAGGCCCATAGATCTATAGGTTAAACTATTTCTTACAGGAATTTTTAGCTTTCTAGCACCAAAATTATCCATTGTTATAGTTTCTAGTGTTAGAAGGAGGACCTTTGCTTGATTTCTTTGTCAAAATCCATTTGTTAATACTTCATCTATTTTTTCATTTTCTTGTCAACATACTTTAAAAATTAAACTAGTTTTGGATTTTTTAAAAATATCAACGTGTGCAATCAAAATAGTTTTCAATGTAAAACTTCTTGTGATCAACCTCGCCTATGCTATCATACAGGGCCATGATCAACAAAATTGTTATGTAAAATCAATGTAAAACTTGTTGTGACCAACCTCGCCCATGCTATTACACGAGGCCATGATCAACAAAATTGTTCTATAAAATCATATATCATTTCACCAAGCAATGTTGACGTGTGAGAAGGTGAACTGATGTGTAGGGAGGTGAGCCAATGTGCAGGAAGGTGGACCAACATGCAAGGAGGTGAAAAATCACTAGTAAGTGCCTATAAAGTAGGGAAAAAAGATGATGTTGGGG
>MNCI01032318.1:99197-113618 GCA_015680685.1 Gnetum montanum | reverse complement strand
GGGGGGGGTGGGGCAAGGGCCTCATTAACAATTAGGCTCTCTTCCTGAACAGTTAAGTCTCTCTTCATTGAGGCACACACAAATGGGCAGAGGGATTATTGGAGTGGGGGAACTGTAGAAGGATCCTCTCTCTCTACAGACAGTAGCCCTAGACTACTCCAAACTATAAAGGGGGGGGGGGGGTTTGACTTTTGTTTCTCTCCCTCTCCAATAGGGCAACATTAGATCCTAGCAAGGATTGGGAGAATCAGCAACTAGGAAACCCACAGGTAGTAGTTTTTTTTCTTTCTCTTGGTGGACAATGCACATCAACTATAGTGGGGCACATGGTGGGCTATGATGGGCCTTCCTGGCAACTGTAATAGCCTCTTTCCTTCCTCATCACCAATTGTGCGAACTAGTAGATGGTAGGTGGCAGTTAGTAGTTGCTGCACATCCGAAACAACATAGATAACAGCAGCAGCGACATGGGTTCCTACCAGTGGTAGGATAGGTCATGAACAAGTGCAAAAAATGGTGGGCAACTTTCTCTTCTAGCCATGTGTAGGCATGCACAATGAACAACAAGGTAGTCAGTTTGTGATGGTGGTTCCTAATGGCTACTAGTAGTGTTAGCTGCGGTGGCATCTGCAATGGTCTAGTGACACGAACAACAATAGTAGCAAGACTAGGAAAAAATTTAATTTTTGTAGTTCCCTATTATTTTAGATAATCTCTTATTTTAAATTCCAATGCATTCCAATTAAATTTCCCTTTTTAGTTTACTATTTCAAAAGGCCATGTAGCCCTCTCTAGCTAAGACTATTCCTAGGTTTCTATACCCATACAGGAGGCACCCTAGGAAATAGTCTCCTAAAAAGAATTTTCTTTCATGGTGTTGGTGCATCCAAATTTTATGCATCAACACATTTTTAATGCTAGAAGAAGATCCTTTCTCTTGCCTTTTGTTTATCAACTCTTCTTGCGATTTTCTTGTGACTATTTCATTTTCTAATCCTGTCTTGAAACCTATTGAATTTTTCAAAAAACCATTGTTTTTAGACCTTTTATTTTTCGTGTTGGCGACAGTTTGGGACGCGACCGCCAACAAGTATCCTCAAACAGGATTTAGGTGCTTGCTGGTCTCTGGCAACACCAAGGGCCAGATACCTCCAAATAGACTCAGTAATTAATGTGAGTATGTGTGTGTGCTGTTGCGGTGTGCGGTTATGAAATATGAAACGATTGCATTGTGTGTAAACTACAAATGACTTATCTTAAAGAGATTCAGCCAACTTTGCCAAGTACTGTGAGTTGTTGAGAGTTCCTATTTTGTTCAATTGCCTAGTCTACGCGGTCCTTATAATACCTACTTGTAACAAATAAAATTTTGCAAAAACATTTGAGCACAACTCTACGAATCTACTTCTAATTTTCCCCAGAGAAAGAGATAGTTCCACAAGAAAACTAGAAATAGAGCAAGATTCGATGGAAATAGACAGAAAAGAAAGCAGATTTGTGTAGACCTCAAATATTTAAACAAGGTAAAATGACACGAGTAAACACTTCGCAATAAAGCTATCCCAAATTCAATATCTACGAATTGTTCAAACTTCCAAGGCTCAAACAAGCAATATCTTCAAGACAATCCTACTATGCTACCAAAAATTGCTGCGTAAACTACCACGTACGAGACTCCATTTTGACTAGATAATAGATGTCAACGATTGCATTCAAACAGAACCTTTAAAAGACTTGACAATTTCTGATTGAAATACCACGAGAATTCACTTTAAAGATAAAAAGAAGCTATTCTGGTCCCATCAAAATACTAAATATTTTTAGAACCCTCTTGACTATTGAATCGCTCAACGGCATGACTACAAGCAGAGGCTCTCTTACAACAATCTCAATAGCAGTTCTTATACGTTGCACAATAATAAAATTTACTACTAAAATGCTCTCAAGGCTTTTAAACACAAGCGCTTCTATGGAAAAATTTTAACAGAAATTTTCTATCAGGCAACAAGAACAATAAGAGCAATCTAAAAATCCCAAAATTACTCGCCAAGGATGATACTATGTAAACCACTAGCTAGCAATTTAAACAAAATAGAAATAAAACATAACTCATAGGACTATGACAAAGAGGCTGAAATCTTTTCTTTAGCAAGCCATCTTACAAGCAATAGTTCACAATTTCTTCTTTACAATGCTCTTCTCCCAAGACTCAAAGTGTGTCTCCAAGTGAGAGCTCAAGTGTGTGATACCAAAAATGAGACCCCAAGTGTGGTAGCCCAAGTGTGATGTATTGTCTCCCCCTTGTGATCTCCCTTTCTTCTTACCCTTGAAGCCTTTTTATAGGGTTCAAATGGTAGTTACATCCAAAATATCTTTGCTAACTTCTCTCCCAAGTAACTTGCCCAACAAGTTAGGAAGTATTAACTTAGGAAGATAGGAGAAATATTGCAAATATTGCTTTTGTGAATAATGAAAATAAACCCAATAGCTCCATATAATTGTTTAAAATTATAGCTCCAATTGAAACACCGTGAAATTTGCGAGTCGGCCTCAGGCAAAGATTCGCAATTCAAGCAAGGGCGCATGTCAGAATTCAGAAGACAGAGCAGCATCAAGGGGTGCATAGCATCGAGTTCTCGAATTCTTGTGCAGATTCGTAATCTTTCTATGCTTTTTCCGTTTACGCTATATCACGCAACGAAGCGTAATGGTGCTTAGCATGATTTTGCTTAGACACAGTCCGGCATCAGAAGGATAGTTGCTTCGACATAGGGAGAAGCTTGAGTTGCGTAATATGCGACTCCTTGTGTATTTCGCTAAGTCTTTTTGTTCAAGGCCAGGTTTACGCTTTGTTACGCACGACAGCATAATAAGCTCCAGAACAATCAAAGGCGAAGTCTAAGAAAGTGCGATTGCTCATCATACGCTCATCACGCAACGTAGCGTATCACAGCGTATTGCATTGCCAAGCTAAACATTGTTTACGCTTCATCACGCGCGGCTGCGTAAGCAAGCATAAAATAGCTTTAACTCCATTCTTTCCATGTTACGTTACGCTCATACATGCAACACAGCGTGAATGAGCATAATATAACTCGAAGACAGCTAAGACATGCCCGACGTGCGTCTCTTCTTCACACGCACAATACGCGAACGAGCATATTGTGCGTAATCAGGAAGTTTGACGCAAAAGCGGTCCAGTCAACAGTGCCCGAAACATTCGGGACACACGTCATTAGGGTTGCGCCTTTTCCACAGGGCGTCACAGCTTATAAATACCCCAGTTGACAAAGATACTGGGGTTGGAAAATCAGAGAAGCAGAGGCATTTTTCCGAGTACCAGAGCACTTATCACTCTTGGAGTAGAGATACAGAGAGCAGCACTTTGGCAATTGTTGACAGCATCACCTTACAGTAGAAACAGAGCATAGTTCACTTTGAACATCGGCGACAGGAGTAATCATTCTGCTGGGAAGACTCTATCGGTTAAAAACAATTGATTGGTAGACGTCTGAGCTTGGCCTTCCTTGCATCCTGGCTTTAGCCCACGAGGTAGATCGGACTTCTATTTGGACCGTTTTGCTTGCTTGTTGTTTTGTGCTTGGTTCTTATCCAGCAATCGGGGTCTCCCCAGTCTAATTTCTCATACAAAATATACATTTTTCAAGTCAAAGCGCAGATCTTGAAACTACGTGCTTCTCTTATGTTAGCCTCTTCTTACCGTGTTTAGCGTTATCATCGTTGCAAATCGTATACAGCATTTTTCCTCGATCTACGATTCCTCAAATCAGATTGTTTTCACGAAATATTCATCGGTTTACTAATTAGTAAGTCCCTGTCTGATCGACAAGACCGTTCAGGGCGCCGCGGATTCGTTTTTCCAGCATAGCCCTCGCGCGGATCCGTGGTTAAAACTGTGTACACAGGATTTGGTCGGTATTTTCCAGCTGCCGACGTTTTCCGTCGTTACAGTTTTCTAGCGCTAGAAGGAGGGCCTTTTAGGCTCCGATCCGAACATTTCGGGTAGCCCTGTTAGCGATCCATACCCTAAACCGCAGACGTCATACCTCTAGGGAAGTTTACGGTCAATCGTGTGGTATAGATCGGTCGCAAGGACGATTTCTTTGAAATCCTACAGGGTAGAAAGCCTTTTTGTGCTTTTGTTGCCAGCCATCTCTTAGATACGATTACCAGTTACCATTAACTTCATTGATCAATGGATTCCTTGTACACAACCACAACTACCATGGTCACTACCGATCTGGGTGCCACATCTGTGAACCCTATCGTGGTCACCCGGCTAGCTCCGGGCGCTGCAGGATCTCAGGGACCATTGCGTCGATCGTTATGGCTTCAGGGAAAAGAGCCCATCTTCACGGTTATAACCCCTGAAGAATACAACTTCATATGCGTTAAGATCCAGGCGAAGCTGGCTCTCAGCCGAGCTGAACTCAAAGCGAAGCGGAACTTTGAGGTGGTCCACCGAGGGGGCCATGACTTCAAACCAACAGCTTACGACATCATCCCTTTGACTGAACACCAACATCAGCTCATTACATAGTTGGTCATGGCCAAGGGCTAGGCGGCACAAGCTATGGTGGAGCCCCAGAATGGGGAGGAGGAAGAGGATGAGTTGGCAGCCTAGTCGAAACATTCGTTCCATACTCTGAGCCCCCAATCGTATATAAATCCCTTGTTTCCTTTCAACGGAGAAGCCGCACCTCTTGACCCAACTATGACAGCGCAAATGCATTTCCCTGCCATGCCGTAGGCCACTGCACAGCCGTCTGGGCTGCAAGTACAAATGCCCCACAATAACGTGGGGGCGGTCTCGTCACCACGGGTACTTAGCATCCTAGTGGTGATCCCAGCGACCACCGCGCCCCATTTCATCCCTCAGATACAACCCCATAACATATCCGTAACGCACCCGGTGCAGACCTTGTCACTTCCGCCCCCTCAAACTCAACAGATCGCCATGGCCGTTTAGCCACAAACTTACGCCTAACAGCCTGCCGTAGGTCAGTGGGCCAACCCGGCGGCGCAACAGACCCAGTCTGTGGTGTACGGGGTGCAAGCCCCAGTTGCACCCGCAACATATGTTCCACAGGGGGTACCCCAGTTTCCTCATCCTTATCTTGTGCAGCAGGCGGTGGCTAATCCCTCTGCGCAAGCCAGCGGGTGGTGGTCTTCACAGGCTCCCCCTCCTGTTGGGATCCCCACCCCACAACCAGCCGGTCAACCTCGCTCATCCTTGTCGTTTCCTGGTGCCACCCTCCCGGTCCAACCTGCTATGCCTTCCACGCAAACACCCTCGCCAACAGGCCTGGACCAAGCCTTCCAACTGATACAAACTCTTACCGAAGAGGTTCGACGCCTCAAAGTCGTTGGTTCTGACACTATTCAGGTCATGGACTTTTACCAGGATGATCCGATTAGTCCAGCGGTCCCTATGCTGTCATTGCCGCCAGGGATGTCTCTGCCCCATTTTACCAAGTACAACGGGGAGGGAGATCCCAACGCGCACTTGGTCACGTTTAGATCTGAGTCATTGTTGTTGCAATAGTGGCCACACACCATCATCTGGGTCTTTGCGATGTCTTTAATAGGGAAATCTTTGGATTGGTATCGAGCCCTCCCACGCTCTTCCATCTCAACCCTGGAAGAACTGCTGACCTAATTTGTAACCCGCTTCAAATACAATTTGAAACCAGAAGTCACACTGGATCAGCTCATGGGGGTGAAATAAGACCCGCTCGAGCCTGTCCAAAAGTTTATACAGCATTGGAATGCTACCTTGAATGAGATCCACGAGCCGATCGCGGACTCACATACGCTGACGATATTCAAGGGAGCAGTCAATGACTTCATTAAGCCAAAGCTGTACTACCTTTCCCCCAATTCTTTACATCAGGCCTTCGCTCAAGTTAGAAGCATCCAAGATGCTGCAGAGGCTAGCAAAGACCCGGCGTATGTCGCCTATAGGAATGCACATAACAAGAGCAAAGACAAAGGCAAAGCAGCGACAACGACAGTAGCTGCAATGACTAAGAGTACAAAGGCGAAGAACAAAAAGGCACCCAACGCGCCTCCTGAAGCCATGACTGGTGCCGGCACCAGTCAGGACACGGCGGCTCCTGAATAGGCCCCCCAACCTAGGCATAAGGATCGCTCAAAATACACGGCATTACTTGTAAAGCATTCTGAATTGCTGAAACAACTGTTAGGGGCAGGACACATTCAACCTAAGAAAGTGTCCGAGGAGGCTCTGAAGCATCACAGACGTCATTGTGANCAACCCGACACGCCCGGAAAACCAAACGTTGCACGTGTATAAGGACCCGTTGAACGCAAACGATGATCCTTATACAATCACTGTGGTAAGTACGGACAGTGGGGGGAGGGAACCGCCAAAACAACCTTTTGTTTTGCGTATCCCTGCCAACTCACCAAGGAGACCAACCATTTCATCGGCAGCCGGTGGGGTCTCGAGGCCGCCCTTCATCATACGGGCACCTTCTCAGATACACTCTCAGTCGCATAGCAGCAGTCAAGCCGCAGCCTCGTCCGCGCCCACGCCTAGGGCACCCTTCATTATCAGGGCGCCAAAACCACAGGCTGCTCCTCTCACGCAGGGGCAGACCTCCAACCAAAAGCGTCAAACCTCACCTCCTAAACAAAAGGGAGAGGAAACATTAATTAACGCAACGAAAGACCACTCTACGCTTGGCTTCCCTAAGCCTAGGCCCCTGGCTTCTGTGCCTTCACCTGCGCCTCAGGGGCAGGATAAAGGTGCGAAAACGCAACCACCTTCTCTTGGCAAGAAAAAGAGCAACCCTCTGACTAACACCGTTCCACCTCGGGAGATTCACCTCTTGGGCCGAATGGAAGAGGACAAAAGGGAAAAATAACCTAGCTAAGAGAAGGACCTCCTCGATGCATTCACGCAAGTTAAATAGGCTCTCAAACAAAAGAACACAATGCTGAGCCTTTACGACTTGCTTATGACGTCTCGAGAACACCGCGGGGCTATGGTTCGCATGCTGACATCCATATCAGTGGATGAAAACTTGCCAGCGGAGGAGGAAGCGATACATGCTGTCATGTTTCCTTCCAAAGCTGAGCAACCTACGCCTTCCTCGCTGACCTTCCACGACGGGTCTATCAAAGATGACCCTGAGAAAGGTCAGGTCACAGTTGAACCTATGTTTATCACTATCCGGGTCGATCAATACCGAATCCGAAGAGTGCACGTGGACGATGGCGCAGCTACCAACGTCATTCCCTATTCCATCATGGATAGGTTGGGCCTGGTCAACCAGATCACGCCCACGACGACGGCCTGCGTAAAATCGTTCAACGAGGCACGGGTTCAAGTTAAGGGGATGGTGCGTATTGAGTTTGTAGCGGGAGATCAATTCCCAACGGAGGCCACTTTCTTAGTCGTCGAGGAGATGCCAGGGTTTAACCTGATCTTGGGGAGGTCGTGGTTAGCTCAGCTGAGGGCGGTTTCGTCACCGATACACCAAGAGATACATCTTCCCTATGCCGGAGGGGAGGTTGTGATACGCGGTGACGAAATCACCCCCAAGACCGTCAATAACATTGAAGAAGAACGGGGTTCAGAGATAGAAACGACTGATGAACAAACCTGTCTCCAAACCCCTCAACAAGCTGACAGCAATGACGACGGTCTAGCTTGGGCTGACCTGCCATTTTCGGATGACAGCGTAGAGGAGTCAAACCATAAGTCTCCTCGCCCTTACGTGGTGCTTAACGTAAAGGCCATCAAAAGATAATTGCGTATCGACGGTTGAACAATGGTCTTTGCGTGCATTACCTTTTTCTTAACAGATTGTCATGGTTATTACTTAGCAGTTTCATTTCACACATTTTAACGTTACGGTTGTTTTCGGTTCTTACGCTTGTCATTTATCTTCACACTGTTGTCTTTTTCATACGCATGGTATTCACGTTTCTTGATCGCTTTAGCACAATTACGCGAAATTCTGTGCTAGTATCATTTACGCTTTTCATAATACGCTCCGGCCTACAACGGCCTTAAACTAGTTACACAGAATGGTATACTATCACTCTTCGCGCTTGCTTACGCAGTAGGCCCGCAACAGCCTTAAACTAATTATTAGATTACGCAGAATTGTATGATGGCCCGCAACGGTCTTAAACTAGTCCTGGCCCGCGATGGTCTTAAATTAGTCGCTAGGTTACGCAGAGTCATGTAATGGCCCGCAACGGCCTTAAACTAGTTATGTAGATTTGTACGCCTTTATCATTTACGTGTGCTGTATTACGCTATGGCCCGCAACGGCCTTAAAATAGTTACACAGAAATGTATACTATGATTTTTTACGCTTGATTACACATCTGGCCCGCAACGGCCTTAAACTAGTTACCCAGAATCAAGCATTATCATCATTTACGCTTTCTCTACATTACGCATTCAGCTCGCAATGGCCCTAAACTAGTCTCTAGTTTTCGCAGAATCGTATGACGACCCGCGATGGCCTTAAACTAGCAAATACTTCCTATCACTATAACTTATGTGAAATTCTTAACAATTACGCTCACGCGTTACAGGTCAAAACAAAAAAGAAAAAATATATATATATATAATTGCCATCCAAAAGATCAACCAAGTTTTATAACACGTCTTTTCAGTCATGCGTAAAATGATATGCCACTCAACATCAATAAAACTATGCGTAAATTATAATTACACATTTCCTCTACTGCCACTATCACCGGTATCCCTTAAGTCCAGATCCAACGCTAATGGATCGTCCTCCAACGGGCCGTCGTTTCTAGGAATGATTCTTTCACGAAGAATGTCCTCTTCGTGAGGTCCTTGTTTCGGCGCTGGCTCCACGGAAGGACGCTCTTCATCGTTGCGTTTTTCTGCCTCTTCTGCTTCTTCCTCTGCTTCTTCCTTTGCTTCCGCTGCTCCCTCTGCTAACTCCTCCACTTGTTCGTCTTCCCTATCCTCAGCTGGTACCTGAACACAGTAAGAACATTAGCTACACAAGGCTTAACATCATAATTAGAAACGCAAACTAAGTCGCACGTAAACTTACTTGTGACGGCCCTGCTTCCGCAGCAAAGGGAAGCTTGTCCAGGCTAGCCCACAGGCGCTTCATAATCTCTTCCTCCATTAGATCTGGCCATACATCCTCTCCCAAGGCAGCCCCAGCCTTCACTTTCCCTTTCTCCATGCTCCTCCAGCGGGGTGGGTCCGGGAAGAAAGTAGGGATTGTGGCCTGACCCCCAGGGAGAGTCATCGCCCTTTCAGGGGACGCACTGACAGTCACCTGCTCCTCGAACTTCTTGAAGGCATCAGAAGCTTCGATGATGTGCTAGAAGACTTCCAAGGACCGGGCCCTAACGGCAAGATCGCGGTAGAGTTTCCTATAAGCAATGCTTTCCTGCTTATACAAGTGCTTGTGGTCCTTCTCCTTCTTCCCCCATTCTTGCACGCTGGCACAATAATCCCTCCAGTCCCAGCTTTTCTAGGCTAGGAGTTCTATCTGCATTCGCTGCTCGACTAACGCCCGATTGGTCTGTACGCTGTTCTTGATGGCTGTCCAATACCGGGAGTAATCGACAACAGCAGTACGCCAGTCTTCATCCCCTATTACCCGCAAGCGAATGGTCAAGCTGAAGCAACGAACAAAGTAATCATCAATCTGCTCAAGAAAATGCTCGACAGCAACAAAAGGCGGTGGCACGAACAGATCCTCTATGTGCTATGGGTGTATCGTAGTATGTGTAGGACAGCTACAGGTAGTACGCCTTATAGCCTGGTTTACGGGTCTGAAGCAGTGCTGCCTCTCGAGTTGCAAATCCCTTCTCTGAGAATGGTCCTCTCCACGGTTATAAATGAGGCTCAACACACCGAGTCTCGAATCGCAGATCTGGATTCAATGGAAGAGAAGCGGATACAGGCTCTTGACACGATTGAAAGATATCAAGACAAATAGCGACAGAAACATCCCCACAACCTTCAACAGCGCCCGATCAAGAAAGGAGATCTTGTTCTCAAGGCCGTGCATGAATCAGTGGGCAAGTTCTCTGCAAATTGGGAAGGCCCTTTCTTAGTGGTGGACATGTACAGCAACGGAGCATTCAAGTTAGCAGATGTGAATGGAAATGAATTAGCAAACCCTGTAAATCATATGTATTTGAAGCGTCATTACATTTAGCAGCATCTACGGTGTCGACAGCAGGTATGGCAATACTCGTCTGCTACGATGTTAAACTGGCACCGGACGTCCGCTATGACGTTAAAATGGCACTGATCGTCCGCCACGACATAAAACTGGCATTCCTTGCACCCGTCCGCCATGACGCTAAACTGGCAATAATCGTCCGCTATGACGCTAAACGGGTAGGTTGCAACCATCCGCTAAGACGTAAAACTAGCAATGTTGTACAGGTCCGCCAAGACGAAAAACTGGCATTTTTTGCACGCGTCTGCCATGACGCTAAACTGGCACAGGTAGGTAGCTGTCTGCTGAGATGTAAAACCAGCACAGATCTGTCCTTGGGTCATGACGCGAAACTGACATCCACAGCACGGTCTGCTGAGACCATAAATCAAACATACCACCGTCCGCTACGACGTAAAACTAGTACTTCTCGGTCCACCCAGACTTTAAACTGGGACCATGGTCTGCTGAGACTTAAAACCAGCAATGGCAGTCTACCAGGACTCAAAACTGGGACTTACAGGCTACTGCCATGTAAATCAAGCCAGCGTGATCATCTCTGTACAGCTGCACAACCAACGGGGTGGGATACTGGGACAGTCCCAGCGTCGCCACCCCACTGGCATCTTACTGATTCCTCGGACGAGCTGAAAGGCATCATACTGATCCCTCGGAGATGCCGTCGTTGTGCCCACTGTAGTGGTGGTACGTCTGAGGGTTTAGTCTCGCCAGCCGAAGCCCCGACGAAATCCTCGTCGACAACGACCTTGGGAACCTCCGCCGATCATCGCTATCGGACGCTGGCTTCGCAAATTCATCTTGCTAGTTCCTTGCCTAACCAGTTAGGTGCACTGTGTCTGATGCCTTTTGGCAAAGATATGCTAGGCCAATCGTCAGGATTGGCGGCTTCGCCTGCATGCTCCGGCTCCTTCTCTACAGCCCAATCGCTCTAGCTCACATCAGACGGCGCTCGTTTCAACAACCTCGCCTCTTGTCCGCCTGAGCAGTGGTGTCCTCTATTTTCTTCTGTGGTTGCAGGTTACTTGCTTTGGAGGATGCCGTTCAAAGGTGCGTCCACCTGAGCGGTGAAGAACAACAGCGTTTTGAGATGGCTGCTCAGGTTTGCCCGACGACTTGGAATTGCAGGCCTGTACTTCTCACAATCCTCACCCTTAGCTCTTGTTTCCTTTCATCCCCACCACCCGCTTCCCATACGCAACACCTACATACGCAAGTATCCATTTTCCACACTCACACTAGCAGAGATATCGCAGAAGTGACGCGCCATGCTCCTTTTGCACGCATTCCTACCATAATCGGTGACAGAGAGATCTCAGGCTGATGCGCTACGCTTGTCTGAAAGCATTCCTGTCAACATAAGTGTGCGTACGTTTCTGTGCGTGCAGTAAGCGTATTCCATACTCCTACCATCCTGACTCATTTTACATCCTCTCTAAACCTGTTTCCTACTAATGCCATTCTACCTCCCATTCCCTCCAGCTTTGCTCTTCCATATTGACAAGGCAATCCTTGAGTAGCCATGGATGGATGCTGTTCTTGCTTCTACCAATCCGGTGTTTCGTATTCTTTGTCGACGTCTTTCGGGTAAGCCCTCCAACCATCAACAAAGAGGGGCCATTGAAACACCATGAAATTTGTGAGTCAGCCTCAGGCAAAGATTCGCAATTCAAGCAAGGGCGCATGTCAGAATTCAAAAGACAGAGCAACATCAAGGGGCGCATAGCATCGAGTTCTCGACTTCTTGTGCAGATTCCTAATCTTTCTATGCTTTTTTCGTTTACGCTATATCACGCAACGAAGCGTAATGGTGCTTAGCGTGATTTTGCTTAGACACAGTCTGGCATCAGAAGGATAGTTGCTTCGACATAGGGAGAAGCTTGAGCTGTGTAATATGTGACTCCTTGTGTATTTCGCTAAGTCTTTTTGTTCAAGGCCAAGTTTACGCTCTGTTATGCACGGCAGCGTAATAAGCTCCAGAACAATCAAAGGCGAAGTCTAAGAAAGTGCGATTGCTCATCATACGCTCATCACGCAACGCAGCGTATCACAGCATATTGCATCGCCAAGCTAAACATTGTTTACGCTTCATCACGCGCGGCTGCGTAAGCAAGCGTAAAATAGCTTTAACTCCATTCTTTCCATGTTACGTTACGCTCATACACGCAACACAGTGTGAATGAGCGTAATATAACTCGAAGACAGCTAAGACATGCCCGACATGCGTCTCTTCTTCACACGCACAATACGCGAACGAGCGTATTATGCGTAATCAGGAAGTTTGACGCAAAAGCGGTCTAGTCAACAGTGCCCGAAACATTCGGGACACACGTCATCAGGGTTGCGCCTTTTCCACAGGGCGTCGCAGCTTATAAATACCCCAGTTGACAAAGATACAGGGGTTGGCAAGTCAGAGAAGCAGAGGCATTTTTCCGAGCACTAGAGCACTTATCACTCTTGGAGCAGAGATACAGAGAGCAGCACTTTGGCAATTGTTGACAGCATCACCTTACAGTAGAAACAGAGCATAGTTTGCTTTGAGCATCGGCGACAGGAGTAATCGTTTTGCTGGGAAGACTCTATCGGTCAGAAACAATTGATTGGTAGATGTCTGAGCTTGGCCTTCCTTGCATCCTGGCTTTAGCCCACGAGGTAGATTGGACTTCTGTTTGGACCGTTTTGCTTACTTGTTGTTTTGTGCTTGCTTCTTATCCAGCAATCGGGGTCTCCCCAGTGTAATTTCTCATACAAAATATACATTTTTCAAGTCAAAGCGCAGATCTTGAAACTACGTGCTTCTCTTATGTCAGCCTCTTCTTACCGTGTTTAGCGTTATCATCGTTGCAATTCGTATACAGCGTTTTCCCTCGATCTACGATTCCTCGAATCAAATCGTTTTCACGAAATATTCATCGGTTTTGAGATTAGTAAGTCCCTGTCTAATCGACAAGACCGTTCAGGGCGCCGCGGATTCGTTTTTCTAGCATAGCCCTCGCACGGATCCGNACCTTGGTGTAGACGTTGGTGGTAGCTAATCTATGTAAATTTATATAAATAATTTATTCGCACGTGCACCTGTGTAAAAGTGGCTAGAAATAAAAATTTAAATCCAAAATATGAGGTCCGAATGTGAAGGCGCCATGCCTGGAACTGCCAGCAAATATTTCCAAATTATCCTGCCCTGCCAAAAATCGTTTTCAACTGCCACCGCGAAAGAAGGCTCTGCCGCTGCATCTGGCGTCGTTGGTGTGTGGTGTTCAGTTGCTGAAGAGCAGAGGAGAAGGATTTTTCTTAAAAAAATGATGTGCTGAACATATGGTCCTGAACATAGGGTTTTAGTTGCCTAGAATTTGTTTTGTTTTGCCCCAAATTTGCTTAGGGCTTCCTGCGTTTTTTTGGTCTTTGTGAATCATCTTCCAAATCACTACTGTTGATTGCAGAGCCAGGGGCGAACGTGCCATGGATCAGAGTATCAACGAATGACGGTGTCAAATATGGTAAGTTGAGAACGACCTTGTAATGGCCAGAAAATTATCTGCGTAGTGCACACATTGCAGAATGTAGAGAACGTCCGGGAAGGCGTTGAAGGCAGGCAGATCCAGTTGCATATCAGTGGAATTTTTTTTTGAAACTGAATGTGTTGCTGCTTAAATTCACTGTGAAGCTTTGATTGTGGTTCCTGTTTTGATCGAAGCGGCAATGACCATGAGAGCTCCCCCTCCACCATCCTTGTAACCACGTCTTTGCAAGGCTCTATCACAATACACCCAGCAGGGATGCCACCAATCTTGGGGCCAAAGAAAACAGTTAGGTTCACCATTCTATTTTGATTAGATTACGTACAAAAATAGAAACCGTTAAAGATCAACAAACCCTAGCACTTCTGCAAAATCTACTGATGCCTGCAGATCAGCTGCTGAATCACCATTTTCGGAAATTTCTTTGCATGCATTACTGTTGCTTGGTAAATAATGAACTGAATTAAAGCATAAATTTAGATTTACTTCTGCGTCAGTACCAACGCGTCTCCTTTCCAATCCATGAGCAATACCATAGTTTAGATCATTGTATTTACCGTCATCTATGAGGATTGTTCCATTTGCAAAACTTTCATTTTCTATATTCAATTTTAAATTAACAATATCTTCTCCATCATTTATCAAACATCCACTGATAATTT
>MNCI01032318.1:25836-98967 GCA_015680685.1 Gnetum montanum | reverse complement strand
CCTTTTTTTATGATTCCCATTTTTTGAAAATTGGTGTTACCAAATTTTTTTTATAACCCTCATTTCCTAGTCCTATTTTCAAGTTTCTAATTTTGGTAGTCCTTACCTGAGTCCTAACACGGATGAGGTGGTTTTATTATTCAATTTTAAATTTAGTTTTTCTAAAATTTTTCGTATTTTATTATTTTCCTTTTAAGATTTCGTGATTTTTGTTTCTGCTTGCACTTGCAAGAAATTTGTTGTTTGGGGGCTAAGTGTTGTGGCCAACCTCGCCCATGCTATCACATGGGGCCATGATCAACAAAATTATCCTATAAAATCATATACCATTTCACCAAGCAATGTTGACATGCAGGAAGGTGAACTGACGTGCAGGGAGGTAAACCAATGTGCAAGGAGGTGGACCAACATGTAGGAAGGTAAAACATCACTAGTAGGTGGCTATAAAGTAGAGAACAAAGACAACGTCAGGAGGGAGCAAGGGCCTCCTTAACAAATTGGGCTCTCTTCCCGAACAGGAGGCACACACAAATGGGCAGGGGGATTCTTGGAGTGTGGGAATTGTAGAAGGTTCCTCTCTATGTGTAGAGAGTAGCCCTAGACTACTTCAAACTATAAGGGAGGGGCTTGACTTCTATTTCTCTCCCTCTCCAATAGGGCAACATCAAATGTTAGCAGGGCTTGGGAGAATCAACGACAAGGAAACTTGCAAGTAGCAGTTTCCTTTTTTTTTTGGGTAGATAGCAACATGTCAGCTGCAGCGAGGCATGTGGCAAGCTACAATGGGCCTTCCTAGCAACTACGATGGCCTCTTTCCTCCCTCATCACCAACTACAACAAACCAGAAAATGGCACGTGATAGTACGTTGTTGCTATGCATCCGTAGCAACACAGATGGTAGCATAGCAGCATGGGTTCCTACCAGTGGTAGGACAGGTCATGAACAAGTGTGAAAAATAGTGGGCAATCTTCTCTTCTAGCCACATGCGGGTGCACGCAGTGAACAACGAGCCAGACAGTTCGTGATGGTGGGTAGCAATAGCATCCCTCTTTCTCAATGATGTAGGATTTAGCCTCTTCTTTCTTCTCTCCCAAGGGCTATAAGCAGTGTTGGTTGTGGCGGCGTTTGCAATAGACTGGCAACATGAACGATAGTAGTAGTGGAACCAAGGAAAAATTTAATTTTTTAGTTTCCTATTATTTTAGATAATCACTTGTTTTAAATTCCAATGCATTCTAATTAAATTTCCTTTTTTAGTTTACTATTTCAAAAGGCCACATAGCCCTCTCCAGCTGAGACTATTCATAGGTTTCCATACCCATATGGGAGGCACCCTAGGCAATAGTCTCCTAAAATGAGTTTTCTTTCCTAGTGTTGGTGCGTCTAAATTTTATGCATCAACAAAACCAAATTTTCCCATCATTGTTCATACAACATAGTTGCAATGTTGTCATTCTTTCCTACAAATCTAGAATTTTAAAAAATTAATTTTTAACATTGTAGTGCATATCACTACCTTAACTCCCTACTCTAGATGACTTAAAAATTAATTTTTGTAGTTGCAGTGTTCAACAAAGCCCTTGTTTTCTACATAATTGATTCGAGTTTTTATCTTAGTAGTGTAGTGCATACTACCTTACTTGTTTTTGTACTCATAAGCTTCAAATATTTCTATGTGATCTTCATATATGTTGAAACTTGTTAGTATTTTTCCTTGCATTGGTTAAATACATTAGAAAAGACTTTGAAAAAATTATAATTTTTTATAATAGATGCATTAATTACATTGGTGTAATTACATTGTAATAACTATGTTTGTATAATTATGTTGGCTTAATTACATTGGTGTAATTACATTAGAGTTTCATAGGCTAAAACTCTAATTACATTGAAGTTTTACATGCTGAATCTCTAATTACGTTGGAGTTTCATAGGTTGAAACTCTAATTATGTTGGAGTGTGAAAGTTAGAATTTTTCAACAAGTTAACCTTACATCCTTTTTATGCCTCTTCACTATTCCACCATTTTGCCACTCAACGTTATACACATGGCCTCAAACTACGAAGTTGTCCATATCTATGATCCTAAGGATCTAGCTATTAAAAAGTGTAGATAGTCCCTTAGGTGGATGAGGTTAGAACCAGCTTACATGAACATAAATGACGAATATTAAAACTTTATTTGTCTGAAACTTCAAGCTAGCTTGTTTATCCCTCATAGAGAGTTAGAATTAAAGCGTTAGTTTGAGATAATCCACAAGAAGGGGAAGGAGTATATTCCCTCATCTAATCACCAAATCAAACTAATTGATTTTCATATGCATATGTTGGCACAACTAGTAGAACTAGATGAGGCAAGTGAGGAGGTTATCTCAAACAAAAACCAATAAGAACAAAATGACCTTAAGGCAAAGTATGAACCAGATACTTTCATAGGGGATCTCTTACAATAGTCAGCTCTGGAGGTAATCATCCCTAACTTCACACCTCCCATATCCTCTATGGATTAGATTACCTAATCTACTATCTTATATCCTACCATGTTTAGACCAACATTGGTTTTTGTAGCATACTAGTTCCAACTAGCTTTCCACTCTATCTCACTATTTACAATAATGCCTTTTGCAACTCAACCTCGTTTACTATGACCATCATCGGTAGTGTTTACTACACCACCTCCTTTTCTTATACCAGCAAGCCCCTCTTTGGAACCCAAGGCTTCACAAGCCTTTCACAATCCCTTTGTTCCATTTATTCCTCATGTGCCAACTCAAACCTCCTTCTCCTTATTTGACCCACCTACGATGGTGGTCACACAACCACTTCAGTCCATTCCAATGTAGATAGCATGGCGCTAGCTCACTCAATCTCTTGCTCAACTCTTCTTGCAAACAATGTAGTCTACATGGATGCTCCAAGGCTTGGATCAAGCCTTCCAAATGATCCAATACCTTGTCAAAGAGCTAAGGAAGCTTAAGGATAGCATAACACAAATGATGAAGATTATAGACTTCTATCAAGATGATCCTATTAGCCATGTTGTTCCTCAAATCACATTAAAAGATATGCCTATCCTAAACTTCACCAAATATAATAGTGAATGGGATCCTAATGCTCATCTAGGCACGTTTTGTTCTTAGTACCTCCTATTGCAAGTTTGGCCTCATATAATATTATGGATTTTTCCTATGTCCCTCAGGGAAAAGGCTTTAGATTGGTATCAAACCTCTTGTAGAGGTTCTATTTCTTTCCTTGAAGACTTGATATCTAGAAGATAACTGACCATGAAGAGCTAGTGTTGAATGAGCCTAACTCTCCAAATACCAATAAAAACTCTTACACCATAACTTGATTTACAATAACCAAATGGGTTAACCCTCTGAAAGAATCATTTGTCATTAGAGTATCACCAACTAGTGCTTAGCCTTAGAACACAAAGCCTAGAGAGCCCTTTATCATCAAGGTATCACCACCTTCAACCCCTAAAAAGCCTTTTTTCATACGTGTTCCACCTTCAGTGTCATCAGCATCACAACCTAAACCACATGCTACCAATTCCTCTCAGGCTAGAAAACCTTTTTTCATTAGGGTTCCTCCACCTCCTATAAGAAAACCTGCCACAACTTGTGACCAAGGATTACCTATAGTGGCCAACAACTCAATAATTAACAAGATATTATCACCAAAAGGGCGACAAAAACAACATATCACAAAACCAAAAGCTAAGCCCACTGAAGGTAGCCAACAACAAAAGGCATGAAAACAAGTTGACCCACCAAAGCCAACACTAAGATTAACTACATCCATAAACAAGGGGCCCAAGATGTACTTTAAAACCTAAGCCAAAGACTCTAGAAAGAATGTATGAAATCAAAACCACCAAGGCTAAAAGATCACACACTAAAGGAAAAAATTTTCTCACAACAATGAAATAGGCTAAATGGTCCCTGAAATAAAAGAACATATCATTGAACTGATATGACCTAGTCATGGCCTCTCCTACTCATAGAAAAGTACTAGCTCAAGTGTTGAATTCTAGTCTTATGAGCGAAGACAAGCTTACCAACAAAGAGTTTATTCACTCTATCATTTAGTGAGCTTNTCTTGCTAGTTTTAGGCCCTGGTGAGCTATTGTATTTTTCTAGTAATTAGGAGATAGTCTTGAAAGAAAATACAAAAATAAAACAATCATGGAAGCATGATAAAAGGCTACAAATGTAAATAAATGATCATTAACATAAAAAAAGGTATGATAGATAGATCAAGGAACTTCTTTTGTATAATATTAGTTTCTCCATTCTTCTTGTTCAAAATGGCAATCGATAGGTGCTCTCGTTGATTGTTTAATGTTATAGAGTTGGAGATTTTAGTCTTGTTATTATTGTTGATCCTAGTCTGAGTATCAGTAGTTTCCTTTTGAAACTCCACTTCTAAACCTCAATCAATGTTGATGTTGTTGATAGATGGTGAACATGTGTTTCCCTCACAAATGACAATTTCACCATCCTCATATGGTAAGTAAATATTCTGATGTATTGGAGATGAGACCAACTGNACAAGAAGAATGGAGAAACTAATATTATACAAAAGAAGTTCCTTGATCTATCTATCATACCTTTTTTTATGTTAATGATCATTTATTTACATTTGTAGCCTTTTATCATGCTTCCATGATTGTTTTATTTTTGTATTTTCTTTCAAGACTATCTCCTAATTACTAGAAAAATACAATAGCTCACCAGGGCCTAGAACTAGCAAGACCATGACTTGCCAAGGCCTAAAACTAGTGATACCATAGCTTGATAGGGCCTAAAATTGATGAAGCCATGGCCTACAAGGACCTAAAATGGCTGCCCTACTAGGCCTGCCTCCTCTTTATTATGTGGTTTATGCATTATGACCTATTTACATCATGGCAGTCTTTACTGTTTTACAATGATGTTTATGCCTTTGTTCTATGATTTTATTACATTAGTTTTTCCCTGTGACCCTGTCTTTCATTTTTTTTTCTTGGCTCATGGTCTTCATTTACTATTTAAGTTTGCATAACACTATAAAACATAAAAAAATATAAAACATGTGAAACTTATAAAGTTTAAAACCAACACAATAGCCTTAGTCACACTGTGTGACAATAACGAAATAAATGTTCACAGCCATAGTTGCACTGTGCAATACATAATAGTAATAGCCAAATAAAAAATAGTTGCAGTAATATGACAATTAGTAGTCAAAATTAAGCCATAGGGGGAGGAGGAAGATCATCATCAAAATAATCTCCAACTTCATCATTGCCTGAGACTTGTAAACCAATAAAACATGCAAAGTAGCCATGATAAATGAAAACATAACTATGAAACAAAAAATTAAAAATTATAACGTAAAAAGTTAAAATATTTTTTGCACAATTCTCTATATTATCATAAACATTGACTAAAACCTTCTATGGATAGTAAAACTTTGAAACTGAATTCACATCCATAAGGGTAGCTCATGAATGTTGCAAACATCCTCATGTTATAAAATAGAATAAAATAAAAAATATGCAATAGTTTCCAAACAATATGTTGTGGATGTATTAGAGATCTTATAATTGCACCCTAGACTGATGATAACTCAAATAATGCGAATGCAAAAAAATCTATAATATTGAAACTAGCATCCATTTATGTACCAAAAACTTGAAAATTAAAAAAGTTACCCTAACAAAACATAGGCAAGTGACCTATGACCAGAAGATGTACAAATATTTGTTCTCTCTAAAACCATGCGATACCTTGAATCCTAAAAGCTACACTACCAAAGCAAACTGAAGAGCGTAAATGAATTTGTTGTGGCCAGTCCACCTTTTCATTTGACTTATACATATAATGAAAATATAAGAGGGAAACTTAATATGCAGAGGTTAGCCTTGGTTGTCTTGTTGGGAGAACGGGGAATGTGGAACATGCGAAAGTTCATAACGTGATTTCTAAGAAGGAAGGCCTTACAAAGAAGGCTAAAAGAATGCACGAAGAAGGCTAAAAGAATGCACGAAGAAGAAAACTACGTCTAGCTTGTGGAGAAGACATTCATATACCTTGCTGAAGCAGTCTTGGATCCAATGATGATTTCTGTGCCAGCAAGGAAGATGTTGGGTTGCCTTAGAAGATGTTGGCTTAGAGGCTGGGCAGGAACATAATGGCTTGAAAGAGGCTCAATGGCTGAAACTTCCGGTTCTAATTTTTTCCACCCAAGGGGCACCTATGAGAATGACTGATGGAAAGAATAGCTTGGATGCTTCATGGATTAGATATGATGGCTTACCTAAATAGAACAGTAACATTGGTGACAGCAGCAGTAGTGCTTCTTTCACCATGGGCTTCTCCTTCTCCATTTCCACCTCTGATGCTGCTGCCGGCGCAGGCCTCACATTTGTCCTCGTCATAGATAACCGTTAGCCAGTCCTTACATTACCTATGCTCCTTCGCCTTTCACTGCAAGCATTGCTATGAAGTTTGACACAATTCTTGACATTGAGTTGTAGGACATGGACGACAATCATGTGGGATTAGACCTTAAAGGCAACCTTACCAGTGTGGCCAGCGTCGATGCAAGTTGTATGCAGATCGATCTCAACTCGGGCGACACCATTAATGCCTGAATCGAAACCTTCTTTGATAGTTACTCCACGGACAATTATGTTTGTGGAGTCAGTTTGGCTTATGGAAACTGCCACATGATGATGGCTACAAAATAAAAAAGTATAAACTGTAAACTATAGTTGATTTCTCAGCATAATCTTCCCAGGTTCCATCTTCCATTCTTCGGCTGCCGACTTTCTTCATTTACGCACCACATTGGCCTGTTTTTCCCCGGGCCCCTCGAGATCAACGGAAGGTCCCTTGCCCAGCTCCATGTTATGAAAATAGCTGCCTTCAAATCCTTTGGGTTTTTATGCACTTAAACCTATTTGTTATCATTTCATGGGTAAACCTAAGATATATAGTCCTATTAGAACTTTAAAATTTAGCATTGCTTAACAAAACCTGTAACTTAACTAACACTTTATTGCTACCATTTCATATTATCACCATAATTCTTTAGGTTGCTTATTCTTCTAATTACCATAAACTTGGTTTTTCTTTTTAAAGTACTTGATGTTATTTCCTTTTTATAAATATCATGGAGCACATAATTAAACATAACAATTATAAGTTATAATTTAAAATCTTTAATGTTAGGATAATAGTAATTGCAAACATTGTAATGCAAGGAAAACTCTAAGAAGGAAGAGACATCTCCTCTTTTATACTTGAGGATGTTGATGTAAACGTTACGCTTTTTTGGACAAATAACATGCAACATAGCATTAATAGTAAGATTGCTATAATAACAATGGAATAATTATTTAAATATTTTCATGTCAAATTCTCATGGATTACACTTTAAAATCATATACAATCTACCCTTCATGATAGACATTTCAAATATTATTGGATCAAAATCATTTCGATCCCTCAATTTGTGATTCCTTAGTTTGTCCATTATTAAGTGATAAAGTCAAATTTCATCATAATACAACATTGTAGCAATGACATCATATCAATGATGTTGTTGATACGATGTCACCACTCATGCTATGTCATTGTTGATATGATGTCTTGGGATGTGTGCATCCCTATAAATACCACACTTGGGTATGCAATCCAACAACTTTTTGATTCCATCTTTAGGTAGACTCTTGTAGTTTCATTTTGTAGTTCTAGCGATAGAGTGAATGCCTATAGTGTAGTGTAGTGTAGAGCAGTTGTACTAAATCTTTATTCGAGTGAAGTGTACTTAAGCATAGTTCATGTCCAAAAATAAATATTAAGATTACTTTTCATCATTACAGCATCGACTTAGTTTTATAGTTTTACTCAGCATAGTTTTTACTGTTTTGTTAGTTTAATCATTTATATTTCTAAGTACTTTACTTTATTTGTTCATTAGTAAAGTGGAATGAGCATGACTGGTTTCAAGAATTTAAGTGTAATTGTTTGGTAACCTAGTAGTGGTTTTACTTAATGCATTTAGTAGTGAACTCACTTGGTAACCCTGGTAACGATTACATGAACCAAAGACGTGTACAATAAGCTAGAACCAGATGCTCATTGTTATAGGCTAGAGTAGATTTACATTACTGCTATTACTTAGATTTAGATTGTTATTCTCCACTTTCATTTTTTGATGCCAACATCCCATGTTGGGCATGGGGCCATGAATATTAAAGCCCAGGCAACCTTCACTTGGGGTTATCTCCATATGTCACATTGGTTGATAATTGTGGAAAGGTTTGTGTCTAACACAAAGATGAGAAAATAATGACATTTTATGGTTGCAACTAGTGAGTTGTAGCTACCATTAACAAGAAAGGAAGCCAAAGTGTCAAGGAAGTGGTTGATTTTTTTTGCCCAAAAGTGTAACTGATGTGGACACAATGAAGAACATGGGCATTGTGGTGGTAGTGGTTATGTTGTAAGTGGGGACATGCAAACATGGTGGAAGTGGTAGACACAACCATTAAAGGAGAATTGTTGATAGTGACTTATAAAGAAGGGCAGTAGATAGCAACCAGAGGACATCGACCCCCCAACTTTCTCCTGCTAGCAAACCCAAGGGAATCAGAGTCTCATTGACCAGCGAACAGTAGTTAGAAGGTGGTCATAGTGGTCTCTCTAAGGTAGCGACGGGTAGGAAGCCTCTCTCAACTAGCGGTCAACACCTAGCTACGCGTGTGACAGTAGGAGAACCAGTGGTAGCAGCAGCATGTGGCTTCTCCATAGCAACAGTGTCAAAGCGGCAGACATGGCCAGCAATAAGCAGTAACTAGTAGACAGGAGGATAGAAGATAGGACTAGGCATAGTGTGTTTGAGTTGATGGGTGCTCTCTCTCTCTCTCTCTCTCTCTCTCTCTATGGCAATGACACGTGGCAATCAACTAGTAGACAGTGCAGGCACATGGTAGGAGCCGTAGCCAATAGTCAATAAGGGTTAGCATAGTGGCATTAGCAATTGGTGGCATGTGGTCAATGGTGCATGGTCAATCGTAGCGTACATGGCGATGCACGGTGTGAACAACATGCGATGCAGCACTTGTATCGTAGGATGAGGGTGAGGCAGTGTGTTCCTACAATAGGGTTTTTTTTTTCTTTGCTAGCAGCAACAACAGTAGCACGTAGCACACGCGATGCATGAGCGGTCAATAATAGGATCAATCTCTCTCTCTCTCCTGGTGATGTACGATTGATGCATAGTAGCAGCAACATTACCAGTGAGCCTTGTGTAGCAGTAGACAGTAGATAGTGCACAGTGTCAATGGTAGGTGGCGATCAATAATGATGGCACACGTCAACAATGGTAGTGGTTGGTAGTAGCAATGGCAGTGTGTTCCTATATAGTAGGGTTTTTTGCCTAGTAGTGGGTGTCACCAGTAGCAACAATGTTGTGACCAACAGTAGTGAACCACAATAAATGATAGCAAGGCAATCACAAGGAGTAAGATCCCTATTTAATTGTTTAACATCACATAGCCCTCTCCAGCTGAGACTATTCTTGGGTTTTTGTACCCATATGGGAGGCACCCTAAGCAATAATCTCCCTAAACAAGTTTTTCTTGAGTGTTAATGTCTCCAAAATTTATGCATCAATACTTTTTTGGTGCTAGAAGAAGGCCATTTGTTAGCCTTTGTTTTCTATTTTCTAAAATATTAGTTTTTCTTGTTGTTTTTCCTATTTCTAAAAAGCTTTTGTTTCTATTTCTCAAAAATTTCATTTTTCCATTGTCAATCATCTATTTCTAGTTTGTGTTTACAACCATCTACTTTACAATTCATGAATCTCTATTTTTTCTATTTTAGTTGCTTTGAACTTTTAATTTCCTATTTTAGTTCTCTTTCTTGGTCACCCAAAACCTTTATTATCTATCTCCTATCTTGGTAACAGTCATTTAATTTTTAGAATCCTAAACCTTCTTTTCTCAGTTCTGATTTTGGTGATTCTTACCTTGGTCCTAACTTTGGTGAGCTTGTTTTATTAATTATCCAATTTTAGGTTTACTTTTCTAAAAATTCTGCATTTGCTATTTTTCTTTCTAGGTTATATGTAGCAATTTTAGTATTTCTTGAAAAAAATAAAAATAATAGTAATATTTAAATATTTTTCTATTTTCTTTAATTTTTACAATCTATTAGCATTTTACATTTCTTGTTATTTTTCATTTTATGAGCCAAGCTACCCATAGAGCAACTCAACAAAGAGCTACCACTCCTACCCCTAGTTGACCAGCTATCCATCATTTCACTTTAAGAAAACAATGAGCCTCTTGTTTTCCAAACTCTATCCTTAGAAGAACTCGAATTAGAATGGCAGCTAATCAACCCCCATCTCTCTTGGTGAGCAACCCCTTTAACTTCAGCAATTATCATGATATTTCGAAATCACTACAAAACATAATTTTGTTCTTTGATCCCACAACCCCTACTAGTGATGCCTGATAACATATATAATGTTTTGATACCTTATTAGGCATCCATAACATTGTACAAAACAACATAACATGTAGGGTATTCGTGACAACATTCAAAAGTAAATCTACCCAATGGTTTTTTATGCTTCCTAATGCCTCTATCAACTCATGGAAAGAAATTAAAAATAAGTTCCTACTTCAGTTCGATAAGTTCACTAGCCCAACCTTAGCATCAAGCAACTTCACAAGCCCCTAAAAACTACCTGGGGAAAATGTATGGGATTACAATCTAAGATTCCTCCATTAACTTGCTTATGTGCCAAGTGAGATGCAGCACAACTTGGTGGCATCCTCAATTTTTACTTGTCCACCATTAACCCATTCTTTGCTTATGCTATTAAATTTGATCCCAACATAACAAAAATATGAGTGATGGCTAAAGCTGTTTAGTTAGAACAAATTACCCTCATGAATAGCATTAAAACCCAATTTGGAATGATGAGTGTTAGTAACCCTATGCAATCTAGTCCTCTACCTTTAGCAAGTTTTCCAATGACCAATACTATGTTTCAAACTCCTTCCCCCTTCAACTGACTCAACCTTCAAACAATTATTTTCAAAGTTCAATGTCTTCTTCATTTCTACCACCTAATACTGATTTGAGTGATGACCAATTAAAAGCCTTAATCCAATCCATCATAAATCCAAAAAATATATCTAATCCTGTTGAACCTACAACTCAAACTCAAAATCAGATGACCCAGATATTGACTTCACTTCAAAAAATTTCCAATGAAGTAGTTGAATTAAAAATAAACAATAACAAGGTTCATATACAATCTAAAAAGCAAAGTACATCAATCAATGATGATTATTGTTGTCTCCATAACACTAGGCAACATTTTGAGAAAACTTATCCTCAATTTTTAGCATTATATGGTGACAATGTTCAAAATCAACAAAGTGGAAAAGGCCCTATTATGGTCCTTAACATACCTCATGAAATGGAGAACGAAAAAGTTCCCTCATTGGAACAAGTTATGGTAAGTGATCCCAACCCACATAACACTTACCACCATAGACTTAATGACATTATGAACACCACACAACAATAAACTAGGAATGATCCTTGTACTCCAAACAGAAGAGCTCCTAGCCAAAGTAACATAAATAATCAAACCAAACCATTTCAAGCAAACAACCCACAATGACCAAACCCTCCTTTTATACTTAGAAGAACTCCACCTCAACTAGAAGCCAAAGATGAACATAAGACTTATGATCTAGTTGAGGATTTGAAAAATGTTAAAGGCAACATTTCAATGTATGATCTACCACATTTTAATGAAATGAAATAAGTGATTCAAAAGATAGTTCATACACTTGAAACCAATAAAGAAATATCTCTAACAACCGAAAGGCAAGTTCATTTTGCAGAAAGTTCCAACATGTTATCAATACAAAATGCAAGCAATTCCATGTTAAACAAGAAAGAGCAACCTCCTTTGCTAACAACTTTGATTATTTTTGGAAAGAATGGTTATAATTTTTTTAATGGATTTTGGAACAACCATTAGTGTCATGCCACTTGAGGTATGTAAAACATTAGGAGCATGAATGCTACCACAAGAAAGAAGTGTGATCTAACGTACTTGTGGTAGGGTTATTAAAGGGAGTAAAGGTACAACTTAAACAATACCCTACTTTTACATGCTATATGGATATTTTAGTGGTTGATATGTCACCCAATTATGGTGTGCTCTTATCTAGGTCAGATTTCTCAAAATTATTAATTTCTATTAAAGGAAAGTCAGAATACATGGTCATACCAAGAAAGCCTTTCTATAAACTAGTAACAACTTTTGATCAACAAAATCAATCATTGGAAAATAAAAATACTAATCTTTATATTGGAGTTATTGAAGTTGGGCTTGGCAAACATGTTGTAAATGATCATGAAAGTGAAATTTCAGAAATAAATCCTTTTGCTTCTAGTGAATATGAAGAAACTTATGAAGATGCCTTGCCTTATCATCAACATGATGAAAAAAACATTTCTTTTGAGTGACCCACCACCATTAGGAGAGGACAAACATATAAATGAGATCCTAACCATTAAAAGATTAGAAGGTGTGCTAAATTTTGATGACATATCCATTAAACATGCCCCTAGAAAAGAAATTTATGTTCCTAATTTATTAGCTCACATGGCCACTACTCTAAACATCCCTTTTAGACATAATGCTTGGGATTTTGAAAGAATTATTGAAAAAGTTAAGTCTTAATTTATTCTTGATAATATCCTTTCTTTCCAAGTTTTGATGATGATGATTGTATTGATGAATTTTTATTTTCCAAGGGTGAATCTAGTGATTAATGTTTTAAAGTTTCTCGAATTAATAAAGAAGCTATGTCAAAGGATGTCATATTTTTCAAATTTAGTCCCCATTAGATAACAAACAAGTGAATTACGATTATGTATTGATTTTTGTAATCTCAATCATCAGAAAATTTTTAAAAGGTGATTTGACAAGATATATATAGGTAAAGTCTTTAAAATAGGAAATGTAGTCCTTAATAGAGACAGAGCATCTAGTCAAATAGATCCTCAAAGTAAGTTTTCTCCTATGTGATCAGCCCCATTCCAAGTTATAAATATCATTGGCCACTATGTTTACAAAATTGTAGATTTTCAAGAATATAAGTTACATAGAAATTTTAATGCATTTCATCTGAAGCATTTCTAGTTAGGTGCCCCACATGGACACCTGGTAGATCCTTAGTTATATTTTTTCTTCCCTTTCACCTTGCATTTAATTTATATATAGTTGCATTTACATATTTTCTTTACATTTCCATCATCTCTTTCTTAGCATATTTGTTTTGGGTTGATTTGTATTTTTCATATGATTTTAGTAATCATTATGGTCATTTGAGTTACTAGGCATTGGGTCATCATAACACCATTGAAAAATAATGCAAGTATACTACTCTATATGATATATCCTATCACTATTACATAAAATCTCCTTTATTTAATATATTTCAATAATGCTATGATTCTTCCTAGTCTATTTCAAGGTTTTGGTTTTTATTAGTTATGTTGGATTGTTGAGGATGGGATTTATGCTAACTTATCATGTAATCATCATGATCATGTGAGTGTAAGATATATGAAGTTGAAGAATGGTTAGCCACAATGACTAGGTGACCTTGGAAAATGTCATTTTCCCTTTCATAAGCCCTAGCCCTTGAGTGTGATGATCCATGTCTATCTTGTGAGAAATAGGGTGAAGTGTGTTCATATTTTCTTGAGAACCCTTAGCCACCTAGGAGACCTACTATGATGCCATCTAGATTGTAATTAAAAGGCACATGCACAAGGGTTAAACTACATCATGGGTAAAGTTCTGAAAGGACCATGTTCTTTGGCAATGTAGCTCATTGGCTAGACTCATGTTGGAATTCCTGCCTTAAGAATGAAGTACATCCTCACCAAAGTTTCCTTAAAGAAAAAGAAAAAATAAAAAAGAAAAGAAAAGAATGAGGACCATGTTCATTGGTAGTGTAATAAGTTCTTGAGTGTGATGGGGTCTGGCAGCAATCCTCACTCTAGCCTCCATTCCCCTTTTAAACCTATTTCCCCAAAATTCAAGAAAAGAGAGAGAGAGAGAGAGAATAGCAAATAATCCTTTTTTACCCATTCCCTTCCTAAATGTCAAAAAAGAAAAGAATGAGTCCCAAGGAAAAATCCAAAAGTTGTGACTAACTATGATCTAAGATAAGCTTGTCCTCTTCAATAAGTTTAGGATAAGTCTTGTGCTCAAAGTAGTCCACATACTATTTACTTTTACCTTGTGAGAAAATTGGAAATGAGATCATAATTATATATTTTAATATATATGTATCTAGGTAGTTAAAGTTATGATTTATAAAGAGTTTTAATTAAATAAGATGGTGTGGTAGGGGTGGCCCGCATCTAGTTATTTCTTGATTATATAATTATTTTAATCATGCTTAGGTCAGTATAGTTTTCTTTTGAATTTCAATTTTTCTATGTTTTATGATCTTTTCGATCCTCTATCTTTGACATCTCCTTTTAAATTTTCTATGATTTTGCTATTCCCTGCACTTGTATGCAATTTCTAGTTTGGGGGCTAAGTGTTAATGCTAACATCCCATGCTAGGCACAGGGCCATGAATATTAAATCCCATGTAGTCTTCACTTGGGGTTATCTCCATATGTCACATTGGTTGATAATTGTGGAAAGGTTTTTCTCTAACACAAAGGTGAGAAAATAATGACATTTTATGATTGCAACTAGTGAGTTGTAGCTACCATTAACAAGAAAGAAAGCCAAAGTGTCAAGGAATTGGTTGAGGTTTTTTAGTTCAAAAGCATAACCAATGTGGATGCAGTGGAGAATGTGGGCATTATGGTGGTAATGGTTACATTATAAGTGTGGATGTGAAAACATGGTGGAAGTGGCTAACATAGGCATTAAAGGAGAACCGTAGGTAGCAACTTATAAAGAAGGGAAATGGGTAGCAACGAGAGGACATCGGCCTCCCCCCTACTCCTATCAGGAAATGCAAGGGAATTAGAGTCTCACTGACTAGTGGACCGCAGTTAGAAGGCAGTCACGATAGCCTGTCTGAGCCAATGATGGGCAAGTAGCCTCTCTTAGCTAGCAGTTGGTAGCCAGTTGTGCGTGCGATAGCAGGAGAATTGGCAATAGCAGTGGCATGTGGCTTTCCAATGGCAACAACGTTAGAGTGGCATACATAGCCAACAACGAGTAGTAGCTAGTAGACAGGAGGATGGAAGATAGGGCTAGGTGAAGTACGTCTGAGTTGACGAGCTCTCTCTCTCTCTCTCTAGTTGTAGCACATGGTAGTCAAACAATAGAAAATGTAGGCACATGGCAAGAGCTATAGTCAGTAGTTAGGAGGGGTTAGCATGGAGACATCAACAACCAGTGATGCATGTGTTAATGGCAATGTACATGGTGGCACACGGTGTGAAAAACACATGGTGCACCACCAGCAATGTAGGATGAGGTAGAGGTAGTGCATTCCTGTAGTGGGGTTTTTTTGCCAGTAGCATCAACAACAATAGGCATCAGATGTGACATGTGAGTGGTCAATGGTAGGACATATCTCTCTCTCCCTCTTTTGGTAGTGCACGACTAACACGTAGCAGTAGCAATGTTAACAGCATGATCGTAGGTCAGCGAGCTACACATGGTAGCAAATGGCAGGTGAAACACCACTAATTTTTGCCTAACACTTTGAAATGAGAACAACTTAGAGCCTTTTTAGCTTTTAGGAGGCAAAAATTTGACTAAGGCGTGGAATTCACGTTGAGCTTGCCCTCAACGTGAGTAACTCCAACAACTTCAAGATCAAGTCAAAGATGGTTCAATCTAAGGGTGCAAGTCATCCTCAAGGGTCACTATTGTCTACTTCAAGTTTTAGCATTTAGGAGTTCAGATTTCTGGCTAGATTGCACAAATTTTCCTAGGTCACGCTAAGGTCACACTGGCAATGTGAGTACAACATGAGCAACTCCAAGAGCCTTAAAATTGAGATTAAAATGGTCTAACTTTGAAGGTGCAAGTCATCCTCAAGGTTCATTAATGACTACTTCAAGTCCCAACCTCTAGAATTCTAGACTTCAGGTCTAAAATCACAAGACTTTATCACTCACGCCGAGCTCACGATGAGGTCACACTGACAGCGTGAGTCCAGCGTGAGCTACCAAAAGTGGCTCAAATCAAGATACACTCAAGCTTAGTTTTCAACATGTAGTTTACTCTCAAGGTTAATCACAGCTAGGCAATTGTTGCACTCAAAGAACAGGCTTCAAGGAGCAACAATTGGTGTGAAATGTGTCATTTTCATTAGGTCATAGTGAGGTCACATTGACAATGTGAGTACAGCATGAGTATAGTGTGAGCATTGATCATGCCTAGTCAAAAGCACATCAAACACACGTTGAGAACACGCCAAGACAAAATAAACTCATGCTGAAAGCTTTTGTGAAATAGAAATGCCTCAAATAGCCACAAAACCACTCACATCAGCATCCTGTAGTAGTCAATCCATGGATCGAGAAGTTCTACGTGAGCTGGGGTCAATTTCTCTTGTTGTACATTATCATTTTTTGTAAATTTTCATCATTTGTGTTCTTGTCAAGCTCTTATGCTCCAAATTGTATCTGCTTCTATGGGCGTAAGGTAGCTTGCATAAGCCAACACACACTGTAAGATACAGTGCATTTGGTTAAGAATGTATCTTGCCTATGCACATCCAATTCACACACAATTGTCCATCAAATAAGTGTCACATGATCCATTTTCCTCTCATCTCTCAGCCGTTGATTCCATCCATGAATTCTGCGCCAAAGCCTAACCAAACCTTATAAATACCCTGTCCATTCACATAAATGGGGTTGGCAATTTTAAAGGTTGAAGGCTTTGGGAGCATTGAGTAGCAAATCTGGACATTCAGATGCATGCAACTCTTAGCATTCAAGCACCTGTAAACACATCACCCTGGGGCTTAGCGCTTGACTTGCCATCCACACACGTAACTATGCTTTGACCGGTGCACATCTTTGTTAAGCAATACAATACAGTTCATTATTTCCTTCCATTACATTGTTTGCTCTATTTTTATCTATTTTACGCTTCTGTATATGTTGTCATGGTTACGCTCTGTTTACATTTCGTACATTACCAGTTACGATAACCCCAGTGCAAGCCATAGCTTATGCTCGGGGAAGTCCTTGGTTGATTTGTGTGCAGACCATCCAAGGCACTTTGCCTTCGTTGTTCTTTCCAGCTTGCCCTCACATGAAGGTAGGGTCGGCTATGTCTCTCTGATAATCTTCGACATGTGTTTTTCCCTTCCAGCCTCATGCCAACGATTTAGGTTAGTACAGTAAATTACCACTAGAAGGAGGGCCTACTTGTTTACCATCTTGTCAAAACATTGATCACATTACCTTAAACACCACATAGACCAGGCGTCGAACTCAAGGTGAACTTGCTCAAGCCTAGCTTGCTTAAGCTCACCCTAGTCTACTCACGCTAAATTAATCAAGCGTACAACCCTTCAAATTCTACAACGACATCATCAGAACCCAAACAACATACACACGCTGCTTAAAAAAGCTGCCTCATAGATAGCTTACCAAGCAACATTCCCACCACCACCATTGACCGATCATAGTGAGCTTCTCTTACCACTTGCAACTTGCATGTTGCCTGGCACACACTCAGCTTGTCAAGCCAGCTTGCTCACACTCAGCTTGTTAAGATAGCTTGCTCACACCATCTTATTAAGTTGCTCATGCTTAGCTTGTCAAGCCAGCTCACGTTCATCTTTTCAAGCCATCTTGCTTATGCCAGCTTGCTCACGCTCACCTTATCAAGCCAGCTTACTCATGCTACTCACTTAGCTTATCAAGCTAGCTTACTCACACTACTATGGAATCTTCCTGGATCAACACAGCTATGTTGTAGATCTCTGACTTTGGGGCCGGGACCTCGAACCCTATGACTATGATAAAACCCATAACTGCCATTGAAGTGATAAACCCTCAAGGGCCAACTTGCTAGTCACTTAGACTACAAGGTAAGGACCCTACTTACGCAATCCTCACA
The DNA here is from genome assembly GCA_015680685.1 of Gnetum montanum. NCBI lineage: Eukaryota > Viridiplantae > Streptophyta > Gnetopsida > Gnetales > Gnetaceae > Gnetum > Gnetum montanum. Next base: position 80,807 of record MNCI01032318.1, on the reverse strand, counting down.
CCAGAACAATATAACTTCATTTGTGTGAAGATTCAAGCCAAATTACCTATCAACCACATAGAAAGAGAAGCGAAGAGAAACTATGACCTCATTTACAAGGGAGGTTGTGATTTCACTCCCTCAGCATTTGACATAATCCCCCTTTCCGAGCCCCATCATTGACTCATATCTCAACTTCTCATGGCAAAGAATCAAACCTTACAGCCACCTCTGATAGAGCCTCAGAGCGAAGATGAGGAAGACGACTTTGTGGCCCAATCTGAGCATGGGGATTCATACCATACCGTTAGTCCTCATGCCCATACAAACCCATCGTTCCAACCTTTCCTCAAAGAGATCACACTTCCTCCTTTATCCGCAAACACTCGAGCACAAATTTCTCTACAGGAAGTACCCACTTCCATTCCCACCTTCTCCATGCCCAACATTCAATCTGATACGTCCATCTCCATCATACCTCCAGTCATCGTGTTACCCCCTCCTTAAACCAATGCAGGGTCAATCTTTCGACCTCAAGTAATTGGGATGCCATCAGTCATACTAGCTTCCATGTGCACCCACTACATACCACAAGTACAAACCCATGGAGCACCTCTGATTACTTTAGCTCAACACATTCAGGGTGTCACCTCACAACCTATGGCTGGGTAGTGGGTTTCACCAGCTGTCCAGCAACACCAACCTACTTACTATAATGTACCACACCCTGCAATCGCATCTCTGAATGTTGCTCCGCCACAACAACTGACAATCCAATAGTCTCCCTTTCCACAAACAATGCAACAATCAAAATATTACCAATCGCAATCTACTCAACTAGCCGGTCTACCTATTGCCCAAGAGTGGGCAAACACAAGAAAATGATGCACTCATTAACCGAGGAGTTAAAGCATCTTAAAACTACAAACACTGAGGAAGTCAAGGTGTTGGACTTCTACCAAGATGACCCAATCAACCCTTCAGTTACACTGTTAACCTTGCCAAAGGGAATCTCATTACGTCAACTAACCAAGTACAATGGAGAGGGAGATCCAAACGCCCACCTGGTAACATTTCTACTAGAATGTCTATTGCTTTAGGCTTGGCCTCATGCAATTCTACATGTATTTGCTATGTCCTTGATAGGAAAAGCCTTAGAATGGTACTAGGCTTTACCCCGTAACTCCATATCCTCTCTAGAAGATTTGTTACATCAGTTCATTACCCGTTTTAAATATAATTTAAAGCCTAAAGCCACACTAGATGGTTTGATTTAGATTAAACAAGCATTGTACTGACCTAAATCATTGGTGTAAGGCTGGAAGGGAAATAGACACCGAGAGATCATCGGGCACACATAGCTGACCCTACCTTCACCTTAGGGCAAGCTAGAAAAGTAAACGAAAGAAGAGTACCTTGGATGGTCTGCACGCAAATCAACCAAGGACTTCCCAAAGCGTAAGCTACGGCTAGCGTTGGGGTTATTGTGAACGGTGTAAATGGAATGCAAACAACGACACGAAATGTAAACAGAGCGTACTGAATTATAAAAAAAGTGTAAATAGAGCTATATTATAAACAAAGCATAAACCAAAGTAAACAATGTAAATGAAAGGAAATAATGAAACTGTATTATATTGTTTTAAAAAAAATGTGCACCGGTCAAAGCGTAGTTACACACATGTGGATGGCAGGTCAAACGGCTAGCCTCGGGATGATATGACACGATGATGTGATGATGAAGGTGAGAAATGCTTGGATGCCAATAGTTAGGTGTGTCGAGCGCCCAAGGATTGCAGGTTCTATCCTCTCTCAGAATTGCCAATCTCTCCAATTTTTGCCTCCCAATTTTTTTCCTCCTAGTTTATGTGAATTGACAGGGTATTTATAGGGTTGGGCTGGGCTCGAGCACAAAATCCAAGAATGGAATCAATGGCTACGAGAGGAGAGGAAAGCAAATCTAGCGACATGTATCCCATGGATAGCTGGCACGGGTTGGATGTGTGCTGGATAGTTGGCACGAGTTGGATGTGTGTTGGATAGTTGCATTCTTTGACCAGGTTCAATGCATTTTATAATTTATGGGTTATTCAAGCCCATGAAAGTACATTTAATTTAGACCATGAGGGCTTGACATGCCCACAAATGGGGACTTATAATGAAATGTACGACAAGAGAAATTTGACTGCCCAGCGTGACCTGTAGTGTGACCTCCAAAACTTGCAATTTTGAGCTAAAATCTAGAATTTCTGAAGGCTGGAACCCATAGTTATCAATAGTGGACCCTGAAGACGACTTGCACCCTTGAAATCAAGTCATTTTGGCTCAGTTTTGGGGCTCTAAAAGTTGGTGACGCTGATCCTTACGCTGTGCAACGTCTGAAAAAGTAACCCCAGCGTCACCAAGTCAAAATGGCATATTTGAGGCCCAAATCTTGATTTTCTAGAGGCTGGGAGCTACTAGGGACCTTGGTGAAGGTCATGGAGGGTCCTTGTGCTCAATTTTGGCCTATTTTGGCTTAGTTTTGGGGCTCCAAATGTTGGTGATGTTGATCCTTACGTTGTGTATTGTCTGAAAAGTAACCCCAGCATCACCAAGTCAAAATGGCATATTTGAGGCCCAAATCTTGATTTTCTGGAGGCTGGGAGCTGCTGGGGACCTTGGTGAAGGTCATGGGGGGTCCTTGTGCTCGATTTCGGCCTATTTTGACTCAATTTTGGGGCTCCAAAAGTTGGTGACGCTGATCCTTACGCTGTGCAGCGTCTGAAAAAGTAACCAAAGTGTACTTAGCCAAAACCAAACATTTTGAACCTGAAACTTTTGATTCTAGATGCTGGAAGTTGGTGTAGTCACTTGTGTGCCCCAAGGGGACCTTGCCTATTGAATCATGGGCCATCAGGGGCTGTTTTGAAGGCCTCCAAGTTTGGTCATGCTGTACTCATGTTGGGCAGTAGCATGACTTAGCTTGATTCTTGTCTAAAAGTGCTAGGCCAAAATTAGTGGTGTTTCAAGCACCATTAAAGCTAGTGCAAACATTTATCCAAAGGTGGAGTGCAGCCCTGAATGAACTTCAAGAGCCCATACCTGAGACATACTTGCTTACCATTCTTAAGGCTCCCATGAATGACTTCATTAAATCAAAACTTTATTATTTGAGTGCTCGTACTTTGAGTCAGTCATTTGCAAAAATTAAGAACATAGAAGAGGCAGTGTAATCAAGTAATGAACTAGCTTACTTAGCCTTTAGGAGCCAACATATGAGGAAAGATAAGGATAAATCCAAAATGATGGTAGTAGCGGTGGCTAAGACAGCCCGGCCAAACAATTCAGGACAGAGAGAAAAACAACCCACTACTCCAACCAGTCATGAAACAACCACATCTATGCCTACACCCGAATCTTCCTCAACTAAAACCGCAAAAATGGGTCCCACTCATAAATTTGAATGAAAAGATCCTACCTAGTACACACCCTTGCCTTTGAAGCCTTCACAATTATTAGATCAACTTCTAAGGGTCGGGTTAATCAAACATAAACAAATGTCCCCCATGGCATTCAAAAAACACAATCGATTCTGTGAGTTGGCTAAAAACCCAACCTTAGCAATAGCCGATGAGCCCCCCATTCCAAGAGGCTTTAGGTTGGACAAGTTTTGTGAATATCACCAATGGTGTGGGCACAGAACTGAGTACTGGTTCACCTTAAAACAAGATATACAACACATGATTGACAGGGGTGAAATAGTATTTGATGAGGCAAACCCGGTAAAGTCCCAAAACCAACCCATGGGGGTCTACAAGGATCCTCTCAATACTAATGATGCACCATATGTGATTAACACTATCCATGTGGAGAATGGACAAGACATCCCTCAAAAACCTTTTGTAATTTGCAGGCCTTCTGAAACTACATCTACCCCAACACCTCCCCAAACCCCTTTTGTCATACACACATTCCCTGTACCACAAAATCCATTCGTCATCCACGTACCTCCTTTTGTCATAGCAGCAACCATGCCATTAGAAACCTGACTCACCCCCTTCATGATCTGGGTCCCAAAACACCCTGACATGCAACTCCCTACCATTCCCCCACGACCCCTACGAGAACACCTTGCTGATAGGCTGACAAGAGAGTGTCTAGAAAGAGAACATCATGAGCACAAATTAGGACCACCGAAGCCAATACCACTAAATGCTATTCCTATGGTTCCGTCCACCAGTGAGCCTAGCATAAGTCATCAAGATAAGAATATCGGCACTCCCAGTGTCCCAAACTCAACATCCCTAGTTACTAACATAAGAACCCCTCCACAAGAGGTAAAAATGCTAGGTCAAATGGACCAAGTCTCCACAAACAAGAGAATTCCAAGTGGTAAGAATCTACTAAGTGCATTAACCCAAGTCAAACAAGCCTTGAATCAAAAGAACACCTCCTTAAGCTTGTACAATCTAGTAATGACCTCACTGGTACATAGGGAAGCTCTCATGCATATGTTGATTTCGACTCCTATTAGTGAGGACCTTCCCATAGATGAGCCGTCCATCTATGCAACACTGTCCCCACAACCTCAAGAATCGAGGCCCACATCCCTAGAATTTTGTGCCAATGATATTCAACAAGATGAAAAAATTGGAGAGGTCACTACAGCCCCTATGTTCATAACAATACAAGTCAACCACTTCAAGATACGTAGGGTGCATGTCAATGATAGTGCAGCAACAAATGTAATACCCTTTCCTGTCATCGAAAAACTGGGTCTTACGGAGCAAATACAGCCCACGACAACTTCCTTTTTAAAATCCTTTAGTGGTTCCCATGTCATGGTAAAAGGCATGCTTACCTTGGATTTCGTAGCGGGGGACCAATTCCCCACATTGGCTGAATTTGTAGTGGTTGATGAAATGCAAGGGTTCAATCTGATTCTAGGACAACCTTAGCTAGCTCAACTTAGAGCCGTATCCTCACCAATCCATCAAGAAATCCACCTACCTTATGAGGGTGGTGAAATCATCATACATGGGGACATGACAACATCACTCACTTCCTCACACCCAGGAATGGATCAAGGATCATAGGTTGAGTTCTCTAAGCCTAAAAAAGAAACCATGAGCACACTTCAAGACATGAACCAATCATTAACTCATGATCCTACTAAAACTAAGGAACCACTAGATGACACAGACATAGGAGCCATTCCCGCTGACATCTGTTGGTAAGAGCTACCTTTTAACATCTCTAGTGAAGGGGAAAGGGGAGTATAAGATCATACCTACATGTCCTACCCCTCACATTAAACTACAAAAAATAAAAAAAAAATCAATAACTAGGGCAAACTATCGAGCATCCAACTTGACGTTAAACTACCAACCATCCGATACGATGTTAAACTATTGGCGAATGTTTGCAATGACGTTAAACTAGCCACCGTCAGAAATGGCTAGTTCCTTTTGAGTTTCCCAAAACTATTATCACTTTTGGCCCACTATGGCCTAAAACCAATAATCCCTCAACACAGATGCAACGGTCCACCATGACTCTAAACTGATGTGCATGGCCCAAAATGGCCTTAAAGTAGAGCTCAGTATGTTACAAATTTACAAACTCTTATTATGTTATGTCAAATTTTCATTTACATGTCACAAGTTGCAATTTCAATTCATGCATTTTTGCAAGTATTTGCCTTACATTTTGTTCTACATTTTGAAATCTCATTTTACATTTAGCTACACACATATGTTCACAATATACCTGAGAAAATAAGGAAAAACAACAAAAAAAAAGAAAAAACATATATATATATATATATATATAATATTGGACATCAACATGGCAATAAAATGCCAACACATTATGCCACGATTAAATCCATATCATCACATCTGTCCTCATACATTTTCATCAAGCATAAAAAAAATCCAAAACATTTGGTAGCTAAGGCTGGGCTAATAGTTAGCTCATACATTAGTACTAGGAGGGGGTTGCCCCCCAAAATCTTCCTCATTGTCCACTCCTGCCCCATTAGGGCCAGCCTCATCATTACTATGTCCCTACAACAAAACGAAAAACAAACAAATAAATAAGCATTAGCAAAACAACTTATGAAATACAAAACCTGGAAGAACAGTAATACTAACGCTAAAAAAAAATAAAACCATACAAAAGTAAGTGCCATAATAAAATACTCACAAGCGAAGTGTACCTTAGACTAGCCTCCAAGAGCTGCAAAATCTCCTCCTCGGCTACGTTTGCCTAATCCTCCTCTAGACCAAGGTCAATACCAACCAAGGTTTTACCCTTATCCACTGAGGTCCAGGCAGGGCACTCAAGAGAGAACATGCCTATCGAAGCCTCCCCGAAAGCAATGGTAATGGTTCTCTCAGGAGATCCCTCCACTTCAGTGCACTCAGCAAACCTATCATAAGCAGGACGTAAGCCTAGTCCATCAATGACCATTTCCTTCTGGTGATTTTCAACTGATTTCTCCTTTAACCATTTCTTGTACTGGTGCTTGTGATCCTTTTGATCTTGACCCCACTTGCGTACCTTAGCAGAAAATGATTTCCAATCATGGCATTTCCTATTTAGCAGATCCATTTGAGCCCTTTGTTCAGCTAAATCCCGTGTCACCTAAACTTTTCTGTCCAAAACTGTCTAGTAGTGTGCATAGGTGATCTCATACATACGCCAAGCACTATCACCAGATAGCCTAGCAGTAGCAAAATCATAACGAGATTGAAGATCCCTCTTCTCTTCTCTCTCCTTCGCCAATGTTTCCTTCAATGAGTGCACCTCATCCCATAGGTACTCAATTGAGCACCTACAAGTCTAGAGAGACTTAGCGTTTTGTACGACGTAATCAGAAACTGCATCGTAAATCTTTCTAGGGACTTGTTCAACATTTCTTGGCAATTCAAGGAGAGTGTCAATATGAGCAGCTTCAAAAGGATCCCATTGAAGCTTGGCACCTACAAGTATAAGTACTGCACACATGAATCAGCTATAACTAACAATGAATGCAAAGGAGCACAATAAACCTAGACACTTAGCATAATACATAACATATGCATACCTAGTTTTGGATGAGCTTGTTGTAAGCAAGTGAATACATCGTTAACAATGCCCGTGACAAAGTCCATTTTATTGGGCATTTCAGGCCATGGCCTTAACTAGTTAGTAGATGTTGGACAAGCATGGGAAGTCACCTCAATTGGGGCCTGTGACCCTGACACCTCTGCTTGGGATGTATGCACCTCAGAAACCTTAGCATCTACCTTTGGTGCTAGGAATAATCAAGATAATCAAAAACAACACATAAAAGTTAAAGGGTACAAAATGTGGATCAAGCTAAAAGGAACATACCAAAAATCCCTTTGTTGGTCAACTTGGGGGGATCACCAAGGTGCAAGGACCCATCGAAGAAACCGTCGAATACACCCCTCTCATCACTTGAATGCCTAAGTGCATCCAAAGCCTCAGCAAAATTTGTCCCCATGATGCTTATTACATCTTCCTCTTGTGAGACAGGGAGTTTCTCGATTGCTTCTTTCCTCTCTTTTTCTTCTTCCTCTGGCCCTATGACAACCACTTCAGGTTCAACCATCAGGGCTAAGGCTTCTCTTACCCTCTTAGGACTTTCCTCTGATAATACCCGTATTCTAGTGTTAGTATGACATAGTGTATACATACATTTAATAAACATATAAACTAAAGCACAATAATATATATATATATATAATAAAATAAAATACTTACCCTCCACTAGCAATACGAAGTAGATCCTCTTTGCTCTTGGTGATCTCACCTCTAGGACATGCTCCCTTGGGCGTTCAACTCTCTTCACCTTCGCCTTAGATCTCTCGATAGTCTCACAAATTAGACGTTTAGCTTCTCTAAGAGATGTGTGTAGTCTAGGTGGTTCCAATCCCAAGCTATCACGGGAATGATGAGAATGACTAGCTGCACCCCCAGTAGCAATGGACACTGACTCTTCAATGCCTTCGGGTGGGTCCTGAGATCGGGTTGTGCTAAAAAAATGGTGAATCCAGAGGTGAGATAGCTATGAACGATCCCTCAATATATAACGGTTGTCACCATAAACTACTAGGAACTCAGCAAACCTACGTAGGTAACTTGCAAAGAAGGCGAATGTGAAATGGGACTTGGTGTTAATATTTGAGTGTAATCTAACAATCACTCCACAAAATCCAAACCCAAGAAATTGTGCCCAGTTATAACACATGCTCGTCTCTAGGACTACACATATGATATGTGCAGACTCGATCCCAAGGTTTCTTCCTTGAGAAAGAAATTTAGGGAATGCCCATGCCTGAAAGAGGGGGTACAAGAAGTTCACCTCCATTGATTGGGTATCATCTTACAGGGCAAAACCTTTGGGACCCTGAGACACACCTAACTAATCTTCAAGCTCCTTTATGATTTGTCTTTCTTTAGTCACTTTCTCTACTGCCACTCTGGCATCATCCATGGGTACGCCAAAGAGATCGGAAAGGAACTTAGTAGTCAGGTGGAAAGACACCTTGAATCCTTAAACCTGGGTAGTGAAATGAGAAGCATCATCGCTAAAAGAATCAACAATGGTAACCATTTTAGTCACTGGAACATTAGGAGTCAGAGCAATGAACAAGTCAATCAAACCCACAAGGGTGAGACGACTGATGATTAAATCAGAGGCTTTTGTCTGCAACCATTTCTATGACTGTTCTGTCTCTCCATACTTCATAAAAAGAGTGGGCTCAGTATGCCCTGATATGATAGTAACTTCATTAGAGGAGATGGACGCTGTAGGAAAAACATAGAGTGAAAGGTTAAAAACATAGCACACGATGATGCAACCAAAGTAAAAATTGAATCTAGAATGTGACCATTTATCATTAGTAGATGGGGTAGGCAAATTAGGTGTAGGATCAACCCTTTGAGGAAACATTGGCCCATTGGAAGACCAATCCTCATGCAGCTAACCATGGACTTGATAGCGTTCAAAAGCCCTTGAAAATTTCCTATGGTAGTCAACAATAGCAGCTCTTGTTTGGTCTAATACTGCAGCATGAAGAATGGGGCCCACCATGAATGCCTCCAATGCTGTATGTGCTAAGGCAAGCCCACCGTCATCATCACGCATCCCATTCTCATCGAAATGAGGCCTACATAGAAGAAGAATATTTATGCATAGACAACGATATAATTTTAAAAGAATCAAAAATTAAGAAAAGCACAAAAGAGCATACCTTTCCACTCTATACACTATCCCATGTGGATTCTGGAATAGCGTGTGAACATGGAAAGCTAGAAAAAGTGTGTTGCTACTGCTATAATGGCTACAAGTAGGTAGTTCCCATACACGAGTCAAGGGACAAGTAGACCTAGGACCCTCGGGATGGCCTCCCTTAACTATAAAATGTCCCTCATCTATGTCAGTAATGAAGGCAAGCATGTCTTGTGTAGATCTAGGTGACATTGTTTCAACAATATCATGGGCCAACTGCTCACTTAAATGAGACCATATAACTATGCTGAAACTTTGTAAAATGAATGACAAAAATGCACCAACACCAGGACAAAACCATATCACATGAGGCCCAATACGCATGTCATAAGGAGGTACATCCAATCCAAAAGGGCCAAACCAAGCAAGTACACTAGCGAGCTCAACCACAAGGAGGGAAGGTTTAAGGCCCCTGCATATAGCTAAAACCTTAGGTAAGTAAAAGCTAAGTGCTCAAAATAATATGTAACTACATAAACCAAACACATAAATAATATTTAATATATAGCTCACCCCATGAGACAAGGACACCAATACTTAGTGTATTTAACGCTCGCTGGGGTACATCGAAATCCCTCACATAGTAGTTTATTGCAAGCAACATAAAATGAACACGCAAGTATAGAATCATAAACATGCATAGATTCGACATAAATGTAAAAATGTAGAAACATATTTAAATCATCTATCCAAACAAGAAAACAATAAATAGTGTGGACATAAATACCAGCAAAGAATAAACATTTCAATAAACAATTTGCAGCTTCACATTTTGACACAAGCTGAGCATGCTCACATTACTAGCAACTATTGTGAACGACAAAGGGAAAACACTGCTCATGAAAAGAGCATCCCTACAACTCACCCTGAGCATCCTTGTGGCACTCATGCTGAGCATCCCTGCAACTCACATTGAGCATCCCTATGGCACTCACGCAGAGCATCCCTGCAATCCACGCTGGGCTTGCCCTATGCTCACGTTGCCCTAGGAGCTCACGCTTGCTGGAATTCTGGCTTGGGGAAGATGCTGAAGTAGTCCTTCACTCTCCTCTATGAACGCTAGACTTTCTTGCCTCTTCCCTTTGCCCCGACATGTCTTCCCTTTGCCCTTCATGGCTGGTGTGTAACTCATGCTATAACTCGCACTAACACTCATGCTACACTCTCTAGCATGCTCTCACTCTAAATGCCCATGAACTCACGCTACCATAAATGATGTCCCTTTACCTCAAAACCCCCTTTTCAACTCCCACGTTCACTTTCATTTTGTCTATTCATTTTATTTTTGTTTATTTATTTTTTAGTAATTTATCATGTTCTAGGGTTAAATTTTGCTTTTATATTTTTATTTACATCATCTTTGTTTCATTCTTACATAGCATTCCTCAATATTTCATTCTTTGGAGATAAAGCCAAAATATTAAAGATGGTAAAAATAAGAAAAAAAATGGGTGGGGGAGGAAGGTTAAAATCAAAATAGAATGATGCGAATTTAAGAAAGAAAATATATAAAAATATATAATGTCATGCATGAAAATTCATAAGACTATAAAATCCCATAAATTTATCGTTTGCACGATACATAGAAATTAGCAATGCTCCATACACTCATTCATGAGACAACGTGACATGAATATTACTGGCCCGATATAGCCTAAAACTGCCATATGGTCTAGGTATGACACTAAACTACCGCTACATTTCACAATTTCGGTCAGTACATAGATTAATTACCCGATGCTCGTTTACATTTAACAACTCCTTCATCAAGTAAATGTCACTCATTTCGCTCCCGATTTAAATTGGTAGGAGTGAGCAAATGGCCACCAAGAATATCTTTTCAACATTGTCTCTCAGTGGACCACACAGAGAAGTAAAAAGGGCAATCAATCTAGAATCCTTAGATCTAGACCCATATGCTTATACTAATTTAATAGCCTTCACTCAAGAAACATCAGACTAGTCTAAAAATGTGGCTAAGACTTTAGATCTAGAGGCCGATAATATCACTGAAGATCCCCTTGTCAAAGTCCCCATTACTACATCCAATGATGAAGCTAGAACATTAAAATTAAGTTCCCTACTGGACTCACAACTTGTCAGTAACATCACTCAAGTACTGAAAGATAATATAAAAATATTTGCATGGTCATATACCGACATGCCAAGGTTGGACCCTCAAATCATCCAACATAACATTATTCTTGATGCAAAAGTCAAACCAGTGAAACGAAAAGTACGAAAGGTTAGACCTAAAGTGGTGTTAGTAGTCCATAATGAAATCACAAAGCTCTACCAAGCCGGTTTCATCCGTTTCGTTGACTATTCTGATTGGGTCTGAAACATTGTAGTAGTCCCTAAGAAGAACGGTAGTATACGCATATGCATTGACTTCCGTGATCTTAACACAACCACTATAAAGGATGACTTCCTGCTACCTAGTATCGATCAACTTGTCGATGCAACTACTGGGCATGCACTATTATCCTTTATGGATGGATTTTTAGGATACAATCAAATAAGAATTAACCCAAAACATCAACTCAGGACAACGTTTATGATGCCTTGGGGCACATTCTGCTATACGATTATGCTATTTGGTCTTAAAAATGTAGGTGCTACATATCAAGAAGTAATGACATATATATTTAGTGATTACATGCTCAATTTTCTCAATGATTACGTTGATGACATCGTGGTTAACTCTAAAACAACCAAACAACATGCAAAAGATCTAGACTTAGTGCTTAAACATTATCTCAAACATGACCTCAGACTCAATCCAAAGAAGTGTGTCTTTGATGTTAAAATGGGCAAACTACTTGTCTTCGTAGTCTCTGAAATAGGGATATGAGTAGACCCTAATAAGGTTAAGGCAATAATTAACATGCAACCACCAAAAAACCTTACCAAACTACGTGGTCTCCAAGGTAGGCTGCAATTCATTAGATGCTTTATCGCAAATCTAACAGATAAGTTGAGATCCATGCAACACCTACTATGAAAGAATGTGCATTTCCAATGGACTCAACAGTGCCAGGAAGAATTTGAGGACATAAAGCAAGGACTGGCTCAATTTCCAATGATTTATCCCCCATAGAGCGATAAACCATTCTACATCTACCTTGCAACCTCTGATTCTTCCATTGCATCGATGCTTTGCCAAAAATGTAAAGATGGAATCGAGATCCCCGTCTATTACTTAAGCCACACTCTAATCACCTATGAACAATGATACAATGATGTGGAGAGATCATGCCTTACCCTCGTCTTCTCCTTGAAGAAATGGTGGCATTATCTCTTTCGTAATCAAGTCTACATCATTTGCAAGAATAATGTGCTCCGCGCCATCAATAACAACATCTACGAGTCAAGTAGGATAGCTAGATGGAAAGCAATGCCGTAGAGTTTAACCTACACTATGTTGCTCAATCCTCCACAAAATGTCAAGCAATAGTCACATAATTGATCGTCTTGCCAACACATGATCAAGCAATGATTAACCTTGAATTCCCTGAAGAGAATGTTAATAGTATAGACACTGTACCTGATAACTACGAGGCGATCCTTTATTTCAATGGAGCCATTTTAACATACCCCTCTAGAGAAATTTGACCTTTCACCTACCAGTTGACCTTTCCTTGTACCAATAACGTGGTGGAATACAAAGGTCTTCTTAGAGGTATTTAGGCAGCATTGACTTTGGGAATCGCACGTCTTGTAGTTCGAGGTGATTCACAGTTAGTCATTAATCAAGTCATGAAGGTTTACGCTTGCAAGGCTCTCCATTTGCAATCATATTGTGATTTGACCAAGCATATGCTAAAGCAATTAGTAGACGTGGATATACAGCATGTCCCTAGAAGCAAAAACACCATTGCCAATGCACTTGCTACACTAGCCCTAAACATGACACCCGAAATGTTCCATGCGTTGCCCAGTTCTATAAGAAATTATGCCAAACCTATAACCGACACTCTCGATGAAATGCCCATAGCATCCATTAGCACAACACATGCAATAGAATGGTACGATGACATAAAAGAGTACCTTCTACAAGGCGAACCTCCACAACATTTGACAAACGCTCAAAAGGATGCAGTGCGAAAACGCTCTCGGTAGTATGCATTAATAGGAGACACATTGTGTTGCAAATCCTATGAAGGCATTCTATTGATGTGCGTTAGTAGCATCAATGATCAAACAATTGTAGAACAAGTCCACGAAGGACTTTGTGGAGGGCACAGAGCACCCAAAGAAATGGCAAAAAAGATTAGGCGCTTGGGCTACTATTGGCCACACATGGAGTACGATTGCTTCTCCAAGGTCAAGACATGTGACATTTGCCAAAGGCATGGTAACCTAATACATGTGCCGCCTAATGAATTACACACAACAAAAATCACATGGCCATTCCAAGGATGGGGATTAGACATCATTGGACCGATAATGCCACCATCTTCTGTAGGGTATAGCTTCATTATCACTGCAACTGAATACTTCACAAAATGGGTAGAAGCTATTCCCCTTAGGAAGACCACTTCTAAGCATGTTTGCACTTTCATAATAGAAAACATCATGATCCATTTTGGTATTCCAATGACCATCATTATCGACAATGGGCCACAGTTCAACAATGTATATACTAAAAGCTTTTGTGAAAGCCTAGGTATTAAACATGCATTCTCATCACATTACTACCCACAGAGCAATGGTCAAGCAGAGGCTACAAAAAAATAGTCATCATGGTGCTCAAAAAGATGCTAAATCAAAGCTAAGAGGTGATGGCACGAACAATTAGTCTACACATTGTGGGCATACATAATGATACATCGAACCCCTACAGGTAAAACTCCATATAGTCTTGTATACGGATCTAAAGTTGTTTTAGCTTTGGAGTTATAGGTTCCCTTATTGTGGATAGCTCTCTCAGGCCTCCTCGATGAAAGCCAAAGTGATGAACTATGCATTGCTGACCTTGACTTAGTGGAGGAGGAACGTGTGTGAATGCCTGATCAGATCGAGTGGTATCAGAAATAACAACAGCAACGACATAAACACAATCTGCATAAATTCCTGATTAAGGAAGGAGACATAGTCCTTAAGGTTGTCCATGAACATTCAGATAAATTCTCAGCTAACTGGTAAGGGCCTTACTTAGTCACCAAGGTGTACAGTAATGGAGCATTCAAACTTGCTAACATGGATAGGAATGAGTTCACTAATCCTACAAATCACCTATACCTAAAACGGTACTATGTTTGATCAACCTAAGGTACGTAACGGTCTTGGCATCACAACCTAAAACTGATACCATAGAATGGTCCTGGGGCTATGACTTGAAACTGGCATCATAGAGTGTCCTAGCATCATGAATGACACCACAGAGCTCCATCCAATATGACATTAAACTGCCACACTTGTCTGCCATGACATAAAACTAGCATGCAGAGTCCACTAAGACTATAAAATGGTTTGCCTCTTCATAGTCCGCTATGAGTATAAACTAGCATTGCACTATCTGCTACGATGCTAAACTGGCACAATCCAAAGGGTTATGATGTGAAACTAACTTGCAACAGTCCGCTAAGACTATAAACTGGTGACATCATCGACGACCAGGAAATACTTGAAAAGATATGTTGCTGCAATTGGCTGTACGTGCTCCACAAAGACTTGTTGCATAATTTGTCTCATTGGACCCTGATGAAGCTGATGTTGTTCATGATTTTGTCTACTTTGAAATTACACACGGTGGCTCTATCTCCTTGGTTTTTTTCAAGTTTAAAGTGCTTAGTTAACGGAATAATTTGTGGATTTTCTTGTCTTCTTGGGGTTGTGTTTGCAGGATAACATGCCTAAGGTGTTCCCGCATTAATGCACTTCATCATGATGACAAGGTATCACATTCTTCCTGACGCATGCAACTAGGTTAATCAATCCGTTCATAAGTACATTCTTGACTCCTGATACATTCCCTATTCTTCATCATGTTTCCCTTATCCTATTCAATTACACCCCCCTTGATACATTCTACTCATCCCAAAGCTCTTGATACACTGTTGCACAATGTGATTCTCTAAGCAGTTGCAATGCAAAACACAGTACATGATACATGATACAAATGCAAGCACATGAACACGAGCACAACACTGAAAGAAAGCTCTTTCAAAAAGACCAAAAGGAAAAAAAATAAAAAATGAAAAATAAAAGAAAAAAAACAAAAAGAAAAAAAGAACAAAAAGATCAAAGAGCAAAATGCATGGAAAAGGTCTTCATGACCTCGTTGACATCATAGACTAAAGATCATTGGCTTTTCTTATACAAGCCCCAGGTGGGAAGGCAATTGTATTAGAAAAATAGTTACACTTGTGTCTCAAATGATCATGTTGCACATCATTGCATGGCTTTGGTTGCTTACAATAGGCTCCCATAAGCACTCTATAAGAGTCTTGTTTCTCCAAAGAACGCACCTTGTATGTCTTGGTTCCGCATCTGCTAAACACTAGCTACTGACAAGGATAAAAAATATGGCTTGTTCACATGAGAGCATTCCTCTCCCACAATTCCAACAATGATTACGACCCTTGATCAACTCCTGATTCCCCTGGTTACAACCAATTCTCTTGCATCTTGAACTACATTTTCCCAATCTCATGTACTTTTGAAAACGGCACGATGATGTCCAGCCAAGGGCCGACAGACAATGCTTGGTACTTGGTTGGTCATGGTGTTTTGTACTTCTTTGTAGATGCCTCTCAGGTGGATTCCTCCAGATGTCAACAAAGAGGAACCAATGAAACACCACTAATTTTGGCCTAATACATTGAAATGAGAACAACTCAGAGCCTTTTGAGCTTTCAAGAGGCAAAAATTTGACTAAGGCGTGGAATTCATGCTGGGCTTGCCCTCAACATGAGAAAATAAAGCAACTTCAAGATCAAGTCAAAGATGGTTCAATCTGAGGGTGCAAGTCATCCTCAAGGGTCACTGTTGTCCACTTCAATTTTCAGCATTCGGGAGTTTAGATTTTAGGCCAGATTGCACAAATTTTCCCAGGTCACGCTGAGGTCACACTGGTAGCGTGAGTACAACGTGAGCAACTCCAAGAGCCTTAAAAATGAGATCAAAATGGTCTAACTTTGAAGGTGAAAGTCATCCTCAAGGTCCATTAATGACTGCTTCAAGTCCCAGCCTCCAGAATTCCAGACTTTAGGTCTAAAATCACAAGATTTTGTCACTCACGCCAAGCTCACGTTGACAGCGTGAGTCTAGCATGAGCTACCAAAAGTGGCTCAAATCAAGATATACTCAAGCTCAGTTTTCAACATGCAGTTCACTCTCAGGGTCAATCATAGCTAGGCAATTTTTGCACTCAAAGAACAGGCTTCAAGGAGCAAAAATTGGTGTGGCATGTGTCATTTTCATCAGGTCATGCTAAGGTCACGTTGGCAACATGAGTATAGCGTGAGTACTGATCACGCCTGGTCAAAAGCATGCTAAACACATGCTGAGGACATGCCAAGCCAAAATAAACTCACGCTAGAAGCTTTTGTCAAATAGAAATGCCTCAAATAGCCACAAAACCACTCACATCAGCATCCTGTAGTAGCCAATCCATGGATCAAAAAGTTCCAAGCTAGCCAGGGTCAATTTCTCTTGTTGTACATTATCATTTTTTGTAAATTTTCACCATTTGTGAGCTTGTCAAGCTCTTATGCTCCAAATTGTATATGCTTCTATGGGTGTAAGGTAGCTTGCATAAGCCAATACACACTATAAGATACAATGCATCCGATCAAGAACATAGCTTGCCTACGCACGTCCAATTCACACACAGCTGTCCATCAAACACGTGTCACATGATCTGTTTTCCTCTCATCTCTCAGCTATTGATTCCATCCATGAATTCCACGCTTGAGCCTAGCCAAACCTTATAAATACCCCATCCATTCACATAAATAGGGTTGGCAATTTTGAAGGTTGAGGGCTTTGGGAGCATTGATTAGCAAATCTAGATGTTCAAACGCACACGACTCTTAGCATTCAAGCACCTGTAAACACATCATCCTGGGGCTTAGTGCTTGACTTGCCATCCACACATGCAACTATGCTTTGATTGCTGCACATCTTTGTTAAGAAATAAAATACAGTTCATTATTGCCTTCCATTACATTATTTGCTCTATTTTTATCTATTTTAAGCTTATGTATATGTCATCACGGTTACACTCTGTTTACATTTCGTACATTACCAGTTATGATAACCCCAGCGCAAGCCATAGCTTACACTCGAGGAAGTCCTTAGTTGATTTGTGTGCATACCATCCAAGGCACTCTATCTTCATTTTTCTTTTCTAGCTTGCCCTCACACGAAGGTAGGGTTGACTGTGTCTCTCTGATAATCTTTCAGCCTGTGTTTTTCCCTTCCAGCCTCAGGACGACAATTTCGGTCAATATAGCAGGTGGTGCACAACATCAGTGGTAGGAAATGGTTAGCAATGATGACACACATCAACAATGGTGATAGTTGGTAGTAGTAGTGACAGTGCATTCCTACATAGCGAGGTTTTTGGCCTGGTAGTGGGCACCACCAGTAGCAACAACGCTGGAAGTAGGAATAGTGAATTGTGACAAACAATGATAGGGTGACAACAAGGGGTAGGATCCCCATTTAATTTTTTAACATCACATATCCCTCTCCAACTAAGACTATTCCTGGGTTTCTATACCCATACGGGAGGCACCCTAAGCGATAGTCTCCCTAAATGAGTTTTTCTTGGGTGTTTATGTGTCCAAAATTTATACATCAACATCATTATATTTGTAACTAGGAGGAATCAATGACTAACAACATCAACCAATCATACATCTTACTAAGAGCTAAATCATAACCTCAAACTTCACTAACTTAAAGTGGGAAGTCAACAGTCATGAACTTAACATCAATTACTAGCATAATAACATTGTCCATCCATGGATCATGATCTGGTCACTCATGAACATTTGTGACTTGTATGGTAGAGTGTTAGGATACTCCACCACTCATCATTAAGTTCAAGTTTTAGCTACTAACAAGTTGTTAGTACATCTATGTTAATAATAAGTTAGATGTATTCCTTGTAATGTATTATATTGGCTATATGTCTTGGGAGTACCTATAGTTAAATTACTTCAAGTTTTGATACCCCCTTGTTCAACTACCTGAAATTATTACTATCTTACTCTTTTTTATTTTTTCTCATTTTAGCTTTTCTTAAATGCTTGGGGTCATTTTTTAACAATATTTACCCCTAAGACATCTAGTTTAACTAAAACTTTATAAATCAATATTGTCTATGAGAATCAACCTCACAACTTGGATTCAACAAATTAAGAATCTTACCAGTAAGCTAACATATCATTGTTGATGAGCTGCAATATCGCATACACCATATCGCATCTGCCCCACGATATCGTGTCCTACCTCAATTTCTATAAATAAGAGGTGGCTTCCCTTGTTCTTGGGAGTTAGACTTAGACCCGTAGCCAAACTCTTGTAGTTTTACCATTCTAGAGTTAGAATAATTCCTGTGTGCTCGTAGTAGGAGTCCTAAAGTGAACGGATCTTTATTTGAGCACACATTTGTGTACGATAATAAAGATGAACTTTATGATAAACCTTACAGCATACAGATTAAGCTAAATAGTAATTAATTGTTGTTGAATGTTTAAATGCTTTCTTAGTTAATTAATCTCTCTCTCAACCTTTGACTCTCCTAGTTAAGTACACTTAGTACAACCACTTCGAGCATGTGTGTAGCACTTGGTAACCCAGTAACGATTAGCATTTTGTAATCCCAGTAGCGTTACATTGGTTTACGATGTGTGTAGCAAGTGGGAACGGAAACTGGTGTTAGGAACAGTTAGAACATAGTTAGTGAATAGTTGATAAAAGTTAGTCATTTAGTTCTCTTTACCTTCCCCAATTAGCATAAGACATTAAAAAGATAAAAGTTATAAAAATCATATACCTCAAGCTTACTTAACCATACAATCGTGACAATACAAGTAAGTTTGTGAAGATAGTGATTGATTAACCTTGAGTGTTCCATTAAGGCATGTAAGCACTTAGTCCTTGGAGTTCGACCGAATCATGTGTGAAATGCTCATATTCATATGGTTGAGTGTAGGGGTACTTGCCACTGATTATTGGCACCATTGCTGGAGACTTAGTTTTTTGTACGCTACGTAGATCATAGGAAATCATCCATATCTTTGGAATGCTAGAATGAACCCTTAGGGTTAATCAATCAAAGATAAGACAATGGTAAATTGCACACTGAACAAGACAAAATGTCTTCTTCTTCACATAAGAGCATTTCACTACCTAGGACTAACACAAGAGATAGTCGGTAGCATAACACACGTAACCAAGATTTTCCAGTTCCTCAATAATTCCGTGTGGTATATATTCATCATGATGAGTATGTACCTACATTTACCTTTATTCTCCATCAAGATGAACATAGTGTTTCCTCTAGACCGATTAGTCCCCAACATGCTCCTTCATGCTCTCACATGAATAGGCATGCTACATTTATACATGGAGTACGTTGCATGCGATCATGACACAAGGGACTATCATCCCACAAAAGCACAACATCAATGGGACTTGTGACAGGAGAGTCACCACACATCCTTGAAGGGTAAATGGCCCCATAACACCACGCACGTCTTAAGCGAAATTGGGGATGGTGAACCTGCTTCAATAGGTTCCCCACCAAATGATGTTCCCCCTCCTAATGATGGTTAGGAGGTGGTGTATCAACACCTCCACTCCACGATTCACAACCCTAGTTCTGATCCCCACGAACATGAAGTGTTCAATGAGAGAACACAAACACACGATAAGGGCCTACGTTCTGATCGTAATCACGATTAAGGCCATGGCCACTGAAGAGAAGGTAGAAAACACCATCATGATGATGGTTCTCCTTCTTCTTCACCTTCATCATCACATTCACCCTCTCCTCCTATATCCAGACATATCCATAAGGAAACCAACCGTGAGGATAAAGGGAAACAAAGTGAAAAACACCGACGAGATAGTCGAGAACGAGGACGAGGGCACTCTAAGGAGTCAAGGCATGGAAGAAGGAAGAGTAGGGAACTACGTAGACATCACAGATGCTATGAATGAGATGACCATGAAGAATCCCTACTCATGACTAGAAGCATGTTAGATATCATGGAGGCTATAAGAGTTCCCACAAGGCACGAAAAGGATAGTAGGATCAAGAGGTTAGACATGAACAACATCCCACGAGTTGAAGGAGGATACAATGTTGATCCTCAAAATCATTTGCAAGCATTCCATAATGCATGTGCCTTGCAAAACATAGAGAATGAATGGTAAAAACTAAAGTTGTTCCCAAGGACACTAGTAAAAGAAGCTGAAAGCTAGTATCGATCCTTAGAACTAGAATCCATTCGGAGGTGGAGTACAATGTTAGAACTATTTAATGATAAGTACCAAATGTACTCCCGAGTGTCTAACCTATGAAAGAAAATCCAAGGATGGAAGCAGGGAAATCATGAACCCTTGGATGCTACCATGGGCTACTATTATGCACTGTTACGCTGTTGCCCTAGCCATGGCTATTCGCAACAAGATCAACTACACCATCTCATAGATGGACTTAGGCATGAAACAAGGAGAACCCTTGGAACGTATTCCCAAGAAAGATTATCAAAGCTTAGGTCTCATTAGATTCATAGATTGCTAGAGCAAGTAGCCAAGGAAGAAGGGGAGCTATGTAAGAGAGAAAGTGTAGAAGAGTACAACTGAGATCCTTCTCTCCACAAAAGGGGAGTGAGATTTTGTGAGGAGGAAGAAGAGTCACCACTTGAAGAGATGGTGAATAGGAAAACCTTGCTGCTCCAAAAATTAACAACAAACGTGTCAAAAAAGGTAGACCAAATGTGGGACTCCCTAGATAGTAGGTTCGAAACTATTCTTAAAGTTGTAGAGGAGTCTAGGGAGCGAGGTAGTAAATATGAAAAAAAGAAAAAGAGAGAAATGGACAATGCACATAACAAGGGTAAGGGAAAAATGGCCATCACCGAAGAGGTTGTGGATTCAGACATAGACAATGATGGTGAATGTGAGATATGCCAATACAAACATCCTAAGGGATATTGCCTAGTGATCTCACATCTACAAGAGTTTGGGGTGTATGCACTCAACCCACAACTTAATAAATGACAAGCACCCCAATGGTTACCTTATCCCCAAGGTAATCCAAGGAAATTCCACCAACTGTCAACATATTATCCAAGTGGAACTCCACCACAACCCGTTGAGCAACATCAATAGTGGAAATACCCACAGTCATGGGGGATGCCACCACCAAGGCAACAATACCCCTACCAGCAACTAGAACCATGTGGCAACTACGTGTAGCAGCCAATCTCTCCACGTGACTTTGTTGGTCATGTGACATCACAACATCACTACCAAGCTTGGGAGTATTATAGAACTCCTTCTCCTAGGGGAGATAATCCACAAGCATACCATTCTTCAAATCCATCTGCAACTCTCACACCAATAGCTCTATTACCACCTGCTCCAAAAATGCAAGGGGAACTCCCCACTCAATCTCAACAACGCAAGACCATGAGGGCTGTGAATTAACTAGAATAGATCCTAGGATATGCCATAATAGGATTTACACTAACCCCTCCATGAAACCTCGAAAACAACCACAGAGGCGATTGAACCCAAAATTGAAGCAAGTAGTAAAAGAAGAAATAGAACAGCTTCTTAAGGCTAGGTTCATATATCCCATTGCTGATAGCAAATGGGTTAGCCCTCTAGTGATCGTGCTGAAAAAGGGAGGAAAATGGAGGGTGTGCATAGATTTTAGGCTGTTGAACATGGCAACATTTAAGGATCACTTTCTATTGCCATTCATTGACCAAGTCTTAGACACCATAGTAGGGCATTGCTATTATAGTTTTCTGGATGGTTATAGTGGATACAACCAAATATGGATAGCCCTGGAAGACTAAGCCAAGACAATGTTCACCAGTCCTTGGGGAACATTTGCATATAAACAAATGTTGTTTGGCTTGTGCAATGTCCCTGCCATGTTTCAACATCTTGTTCTAAGCATATTCCAATAGCAAATAGGGAATGGAGTAGAAGTCTTTATGGATGAATTCTCCACCTATGGAACAAGTTTTGATCAAGCCTTGGACTGACTAGAGCAAGTGCTGAAAAGATGTGTAGAAAATGATTTAAGGTTCAACTGGTAGAAAAGCCATTTAATGGTCCAAGAAGGCGTAGTACTTGGGCACAAAGTTTCACATGAAGGAATAGAGGCAGACCTAGATAAAGTTAGGGTCATCCAAGGAATCACCTGGCAACTAGAAACTATCAAAGACATTCGGTCATTCCTTGGACACACTGGCTACTATAGGAGATTCATTGAGAACTTCTCTAAGGTTTCCAAACTGTTGGTAGAGCTAACAAAGAAGGACGTACCATTTGAGTGGACCACGGAATGTGAACAAGCATTCCAAGCTCTGAAACAAAAGCTTGTAGAAACTCCCATTCTACAAGCCCCTAACTAGTCCAGACCGTTCCACATAATGACTGATGCATCCAACTATGCTTTAGGAGTCGTACTTACATCGTTAGATGACCAAAAACACCCTTACTACATCCACTGTGCAAGTAGAAGTATTGCCGGTGCACAACTTAACTACACAACTACAGAAAAAGAACTAATGGCCGTAGTGTTTGCATTGGATAAATTTAGGCACTATTTGTTAGGTTACAAAGTGTTCATCCATACGAATCATACTGCAATCTAGTTCCTCATGAACAAGCCAACGGTTAGCCCTCGTATTATACGGTGGCTGGTAATCCTATAGGAGTTTGATCTAATGATGATCGATCGAAAGGAAACCAAGAACGTATTTGCAGATCATTTATCTCAGTTGTGCTAGGATAGCAAAGAGGATGAATATGTAATGTCTGATCATTTTCCTAATGAAGCCCTGTTTGCCAATGTAGTAAATAACCAACCCATAGAAACGAATTGGTATAGTAACATTCTCTCCTATCTCCTTACCCAACAAACACCACAGGAGCTAGACTTTAGGAAGAAACAATAGTTTCTTCATAGGGCCAAGTACTTCATGGAGATCAACAGAAAAATTTACAAAGTATGTCCTGATGGCTTGGTTTGATGGTGCATGCCTGAGGTGGACCAACTAAGAGTTCTCCAAAATGCTCATGAGGGCCCTTGTGGGGATCACTATGCAGGGAGATGAACGGCTATTAAGATCCTGCTTGCAGGATATTATTGGCCAACATTATTCTAGGATGCTCATCAATTTGTCAAATCCTGTGAGTGCTGTCAACGTGATGGGGGAATGACTACTAGAATGGAGGATCTGCAACAATGGATTCAACCTTTAGAACCCTTCGACATTTGGGGAATAGACTTTATGGGGTCCATTACACCAATGTCCAATGGAAAAGCTTACATCATTGTTTCCATAGACTATCTAACAAAATGGGCTGAAGCAGCTACTATTACAGATTGCACATCATCTACAGTTGCACAATTTGTGCAACAACAAATCATAAATAGGTTTGGTGTGCCATGTGCACTCATTTCAGATAATGGAACACACTTCATAGGTGCAACCTTTTGGAAGTTAATGCAATGCTTAGGGGTTGAACATAAATTGACTACACCTTATCACCCCCAAGCTAACGGACAAGCTAAGGTCACCAATAGGGAGATCACTAAAATATTAACTAGGACAATTAGAAAGTATAGGCGAGACTGGAGCACTAAACTAAATGATGCTCTTTGGGCATACCATTCCACTTGGAAACTCCCTATAGGCTACTCTCCCTATGAGTTAGTATACGGAAAGCTTCCAATGCTTCCAATTCAAACCAAGCTTCGTACACTATCCATGGCTTGTGACCTCCACCTCGATATTGATCTAGCACAAAAACAAAGGTTGAAAACTTTAAATGTGCTAGATGAAAATCGATTAGCTACCCTGTCATCAAATGAGTTGCACAAGGCATATAACAAGCAATGCCATGACTTGAAGATTCAAAAGGTTAAGTATCAACCAGGAGATAAGGTTCTCTACTAGAACCCCACACATGTGCCACAATGCACAGAATTTCAAACACTGTGGAAAGGACCTTACATTATTCATAAAACCTTTCCTTTAGGGGCCATGACCATATACAAACCTGAGAGCCCTGATAAGAGATTACTAGTCAATGTGAAATAGACCAAACCCTTCCAGGAACTTAGAACAACTAATGCACATAATACCTCCAAGAAGCGATGACCCCTCTCATTATTTCGGATCTCCTCCTTCCAACACAGTCATGGGGGAGATGGCCACCTATGCTAATCAATCAAGGCCCTCAATTCCTTTTTAAGTTTTTGTTTTACACATTTTTTTTTACAAATTTCTTTAACTTTTCTTGTTCTTGTTTTGCAACATCGTTTATACTCTTTCATTTCTTTGTGTGTTTGTTCATTTTGTTAGGTTTGTCACCTAATAAGTGCTCCTGATGGTGGTATGAACTGTATTCCATTGATTGCTAATGTTTGGTTTTTACCTTTGAGTTATAATGTTGATACTAAGGTATGGTTCTTTTGATATAACAGGCAATGAATCCACATCATCCATGCATCCATAAATTTGTATGGTCTCTCTTGGCTTCGAATTGTATGGTCCCTTTCTTTAAATAATAAGAACTATCAACGAATTGGTAACTGGGTATTTCTTAGAATAAGGAAGGACTCAAGGATTGAAAAGGGTGTGACTTCAAGGGGATTTGATGCATTCGTGCTGGCTATTCTCTTGGGTGCTTGGATGTTTTCTTCTTGGGTTTTCCTTACGATTCCGACGTTGCTCCATTATCGGGAAGCTAAGCTAATAAAATAATAAGTCTTTGCATGGTGTGGTTCTCACGCAAAAAAAAAGTGAGAATTCAAAGCACACCCCTTAGACAAAATAATCATCTGGACTACAAGCACTGGTTATGGAACTAAACAAACATGCTCCCTCTAACTAAGGCCCTCTCTCACTTCCTACTCTTTCCCTTCTCGTTTCTTTGGAATGGTGGTGACTCTTTGGCGGAAGCATTCTTGCTACTTCAAGTGGATGGATTGGACAAGTGTATTAATGCAAAGTCACTGGATGTGGATTTTTTGAGGCTAGATTTGGAATGAGATCTACTAAGTCACATTAACCATAAATACACAAGGGGTTGTACACCACCTTGTTCTTGGGACTCCATTCCATTCTCTTCTTCTCATCATTCTTTCTCCATGTTCCACCTCATTGCCGGTTGTATCAGTAATCTGTATTTTGGTTGATGCATTGTTTTCTTTTTGGTAAACTCTTGTGGTTAAAGACTTTAACTCTTGCTTCCAAATGACATTTCTAGAGCCTACAGACTCTTTGAATGTGGGATTGTCAGGGCATTAAGGGCATGAGCCTACTTTGGGGAGGACCCACTAACATTCCTATTTGGTGCATCAGTTAACCTCTTTTCCTTAAACATTTTCGCAATCACCATTTTTTTTGTTCATTATCACCTTTGACATCCATTTTATCGGTGTTGTCATTGTTTCTTTTTCTCCATCTTTCTTATTCCTTCTCTTTTTCCATTCTATTGCTACCGAAGGATCGCTCTTAGTCATGGGGGTCCTGGTCCAAATTTTTCAATTTTCTCCTAACCCCTACACCTTGGGTAGTCACCAGTGTTATATCTCTAGAATCCGTATTAGCCATATCACAACTCAGCTAATGGACCATACACCAAGGCAAGGTATTAACTGCATTGTGATTTATTTATCCTTGCTAATATGAGACTGTGTTGTGTGTGTAGATGGAAATCATACAGCAATGGACTGGAGCTAGAGGAAACACTTAGGATGGATTAGTGCTAGAACAATTATGCAATGAACAAAATTGATGGCACGATTATGGATGAACGATGGAAGGTGGAATTTTGGCATCAGTAGCAACATATTTTCTTCTCTCTTCTCTCTTAGTTGCCAAATAAGGCTAGATGTCAAATGTATATAGTGTTTACTCTTGTCATGAACACTAATATTGTCATGTATTGTAATGTTGATCTGTTCACGTGTCACCCCCTTCACCATTAGTGTCATTCAAGTCAATAATCCCATACCTTCCCAATATTTTGTAAGGAACTCGAGGACGAGTTTTCATTCAGTCATGGGGGTATGATGAGCCACGATATCGCATACATGATATTGCGTATGCGATATCGTGTCCTACCTCAATTTCTATAAATAAGAGGTTGCTTCCCTTGTTCTAGGGAGTTAGACTTAGACCCGTAGCCAAACTCTTGCAGTTTTACCATTCCATAGTTAGAATAATTCCTGTGTGCCCGTAGTAGGAGTCCTATAGTGAACAGATCTTTATTCAAGCAAATTGTACCTAAGCACACATTTGTGTATGACAATAAAGACGAACTTTATGATAAATCTTGCAGCATACAGATTAAGCTAAATAGTAATTAATTATTTTTGAATATTTAAATTTTTTCCTAGGTAATTAATCTTTCTCTCAACCTTTGACTCTCCTAGTTAAGTACACTTAGTATGACCACTTCGAGCATGTGTGTAGCACTTGGTAACCTAGTAACGATTAGCGTTTGGTAATCCCAGCAGCATTACACTGGTTCAGGATGTGTGTGGCAAGTGGGAACGGATACTAGTGTTAGGAACAGTTAGAACTTAGTTAGTGAATAGTTAATGAAAGTTTGTCATTTAGTTTTGTTTACCTTCCCCTATTAGTGTAAGACATTAAAAAGATAAAAGTTATAAAAATCATATACCTCAAGCTTACTTAACCATACAACCGTGACAATACAAGTAAGTTTGGGAAGACAACGATTGATTAACCTTGAGTGTTCCATTAAGCATGCAAGCACTTAGTCCTTAGAGTTCGACCGGATCGCACGTGAAACGCTCGTATTCGTATGGTTGAGTGTAGGGGGTACCTCGCCACTCATCAATTGTTAAAATAAAATTCTTTTCTTCTTTGTTTGTGGGTGGGAAAACTAACTTAAATTTGAAACTTGGGAGTGAGTCCTTTGAAACTAAACATAAATACACTTTAAACTACTTGAATTCTTTCAAAGAAACCTCTTCTCAACATGAAAGAGAAATAATCATGAAGAAGTTGGGGATAGACATTCATACTAATTCTAACAAAAGGTTATTATAAAGCTTTATCAATTGTTAAAATGGTTGAGGTGAAACATAAAAACCTCTTGGCTTTCAATAAAAAATTTTTAATGTTGAAAAAAAATATGTTGCACTATTGGAAGTGGATCTCATGCATTGTAAGAAGATAAAATAATGAAAATTTTTAATGCTCAAAATAGATTTGCACTACTGAAAAAATAAAAAAAATGAAAAGTTAAAAACAATAAAAAACAAAGGGTGTACACTATTGAGAAGTTAAAAAAATGAAAAATCTAGATGCTAAAAAGTGATGTATATTTTTCAGAAGATAGAAACAATAAAAATTTTGGATGGTAAAAATGGATCTAGATGATTCTTCTACCTAGGATTAATCCTCTAATAAGATGGTGAAATTACTAGAGATATAAGAAACAAAATTGAGGTACAATGATCAAAATCGAGATAGGCTAGTAGTGCTCCATGTGATAAAAAATACTAATAATACTAAAGGAAAGCTTTTACTAGACAACAATCATGCGATCTTATATGGTTCCAAATGGTGGGTAGTACAAAAGAGGTATGAATAACAAATTAGTTTGGCAAAAATGCAAATGCTTAGATGGATGCTCAATATTATGAGAAGAGTTAAATTACATAATACAAACATTTTAGGAAGACTTGAAGTGACTTCTATTTTAGATAAGTTAGCTTAAATGTTTTGGACATGTGCAAAGAAACATGAACCATCATCACTGTTCTAGGAAAACCACTGAAAGAAAGACAAAAAAAAAACATGAGAAAAAACAATTGAATATGATTTAAAGAATTTGCAAATAAATAAAGTTCTAACTCTTCATTGAGGCAAATGATGTAAAAGAGATTATGTAACTGTCCCTATTATGTTGGGACAAGGCTAGGATGATGATAATGAAAAAGAACAAACCAATATAAAACCTTTTGTTGAAGAAATTTTTGAAGAAATTTTTGGATAAAAGAAAATGGCTTGCAATTTTTTAATATTACATTGCAAAAAGGAAGTGTCTTAAACTAGCTTTAAATGCCTTATTTGTAAAGAAAATGTCTTACCACTACATAAATAAGTTTTGTGCAAAAGTTTAGGAAAACAATTATATACATTTAATTTACATTAAGCAATGTGGTTGAATATTTTGAAAGATAAGCTTAGGTATAGACATTGATTAGTCTATTTTAGGAAGTACTGCATTAAGTGGAGGATTTGTCTAAACCCTCTCCTATCTCCTTTGACTTTAGGTAAAGAATATGATGCGCATTGCTATAGTTGTATGCCTAATGCTCATCTTTTAACGATTGGGAGGGGTTTACATTACTTCACATAAATATATCCAAATCGATAGAAAACCTTAATGAACTTCATTGCCAAATTTCTACAAATAGCAACTTACTCTTAGCTTTTGATAAATAGCAATGAAGTCATGATGAAATATTTAGTGACTACCACAACACCTCATATGATACTCTGTTATACACAACATACGCAATATTTCCAGCATTTGCTCTAGAGCAAGCTCAAGGACCTAAACCTCCAAAACTTAGAATTCATTTCTGGATTCATGAAGGATTATATCTAGTCTTTTGATCTATCTTTGCAAGCATAAAATAAAATAAGATTGGCAAACAATGAAACAATAAAATTAAATTAAAAGATTAGAATTGAATCCGTTACCTTTCATGAAAGTAATGTTACGACTATGTAATTGAATTGAAAAGTAGGAAACTTTTTATTAACATTTCAAAAAGAAAATAGTCCCAACCTCGAACTATTTTGATAAGTCAAAGAAGATGGAAGAGCGTATAGACTGGTCCATAAGTAGATCGTAGAAAAGTTGCAAGCCCATTGTATGGAAGTCAAAGTATATGGTAAGATGAAGACGAAGATGATAAATACCTACCCATGGAAAAATGGAAAGAATTGAATTTGACGGTTACGTGAAAAGAAAGGTTGTCACCAAGAGCAAAAGGATTAAGAACACGATGTTCCTTAAAAGGCAGTGATTAAAAGCTTTATAATATGCGGATGATTGATTATTAATGTTTAGTATGAAATTATAGGCAAGATCTAAGTGAAAGTGTGAAACCATACTGTTCCCTGCGTTAAACAAGTTTGGAAATATCTAATTGGTCTAACCAGCTTTTAGTACTTCGTGATTGGATGTGATTGAACGGAAATTTCTGCGGCCATGGATGTTGGACCCTTTGGTGGCTTCCAACCTATGCATCAAAAGAATGGATGTTGGACCCTTTGGTGGCTTCCAACCTATGCATCAAAACAATCTCATATATGGAAGCGTGGAATCGAGAAAGCGCAATTCTGAACACGTTTTGAGTGTGTAATGCCAAAAAACATGGGATATGTAGAAGCTTGTAATCAAGAAATAGTGATTTTGAACATATTCTAATTCGTGTAATGCCAAAAAAGATGGATATGTGGAAGCATGGAGTCGAGAATTGGGGATTCTGAGTGCATTCTGATTCATGTAATGCCAAAAAAAGATGGGATATGTGGAAGCATGGGATCCGGAATTCACGATTTTGAACATATTTTGTTTCATGTAAGGCTAAAAAAGAAGGTACGGTTTCTAGGATCATGACTTTAAAAAGTTAAAATATATTTATTAAAAGAAAAAGATGGCACCTGTTAAGAATTTTTACAAGTCTTAGATTAAGTAAGAATGTAAGGGATTTGTGTTAAATTTTTCTGTTACTTAATATTTTTGTTGCAAAATATAAATATTTGTCCAAAAATATCCATGTGAATTTACTGCGCTTCTGAACATGAACCTGCAACCACGGCTAACGATTCGTAAATTTCCGTAAGATTTGCAAATCGCCGGCACATAGCTTCCAGCCATGGGTGAAAATAGAAGAAGAGCAATAACAAAAACCACGACGCTGCGATGATCGAACACGCAGAAATATCTTATATCTTGATGAGCGATGTCAGACTTCTTTTGCCGAGAAGATTTTACGTATAACAGGTCCACAGTGCACATAAATAGTTGTAACTTAGTACTACACAGAGCATAAAGACAAACATGACACATAAATTGGAGAGCAGCGTTAACAGTCAAACCCAATTCTTGACAATTGCAGAAGATCGGACATTTAATCTATTAAATCTTGTTATAATTTAATTGATTTTTTTAAATTTATTGTATTGTTTATTACTAATTTGGATGCGAGTGGAAAAGTAAAATTTCTATATTTGATTTTTCATTTTAACTGAGCTCTTAGATTAAAAGTTTGGAAATTGAAACCATCAACATGGATGAATTTTAATCGGATTCTTACATCGATTTATTCAGATTTTTTCAATCGGATTTATGAAAAGGACGGCCATTTTGCCAATCCGAACCAATTATTCAATCTATGGCGCAATCTATGGCGTGGACGATCGGTCCCAGCCACGAAAGTCCATTGTCAACAATAGTGCTGCTGTTTGTCATGGACCATTATTTGTGATCGTCGTGCAAAGGACGTTAATCTCAAGTCTTGGTCGTGAAATGAAGACAATCAGCAACAGCAGCACCGTCCGCATTGAATTTTTGCG
Organism: Gnetum montanum; assembly: GCA_015680685.1. Taxonomy (NCBI): domain Eukaryota; kingdom Viridiplantae; phylum Streptophyta; class Gnetopsida; order Gnetales; family Gnetaceae; genus Gnetum; species Gnetum montanum. The sequence goes on along the minus strand of MNCI01032318.1, from coordinate 49,697 downwards.
ATATGTTGTCGTGTGTGGCGCTACTTATGCAGCGGTTTGATCACAGATTTTCACAGTATTGAAGAAGCTCATCAGCGATTCAGCGGAGAAAAACCAAAAATATGGAGGAGGGGCCTGCGCGTAGCTTTCGCGTTTTCACGATTCTGTTCGCTGTTGCTGTGGTGGCTGTAGCCTCCACATCTGCAGGTGCAGTGTTGAGTTTCCTCAGCGATTCTCGGTTCCTTCAATTACAGTCACAAACTATTTGCGACTGCAGTAATTGTATCAGTTAGGGATTTGAATTCATTAGCCAGAGGTTTGGTTCTGGTTCTTGTTGATATGTTTCAGGAGCAATAGGCATATGCTATGGAGACCATGTGAGCAAAAAGCCGGCGCCGGCGGACGTAGTGAAGCTGTTGCAGGCCAACAAAATTAGCATGATACGGCTCTACTACAGTGACCATGATTTGCTGAACGCCTTGCGCGACAGCGGCATCGAGGTGATAGTGAATGTGGGCAACCCTGATCTACAGAAAGTGGCCAGCGACGCCAGCGCCTGGATCCAAGACAACGTTGTTAACTTCATCAACAATGTGAAGATCACGTACGTGGCCGTGGGCAACGAAGTTCTGGTCCGTACACCTGACAAGGTTCCGCAGCTGCTGCCTGCCATGAAGGCCATCCAGGACGCCGTCAACGCTGCCAATCTGGGCCAATCCGTTAAGGTGCGCAACTGCTCTGCAATTCCTCAAATTCTAACAATCTAACTTCAACCTTCGTTTCACTACTTTCTGCTTGTTATATTTGGATAGAACCGATCCAGAAATACTCAAAATAGAATAGAAACCTGTAAAAACCCGCTGGTCTAAGCAGTGAAGTAGCTAGTTCACTGGTGGTCTGATCATTTCCTTGTGGTCCTTAGGTTCCGTCGGCTAAGCTAAAGTGATCGCGGAATTCGTTTTTAAGTTTTAACAAATATCATGATTATCGCCGCTGCTTACAGCGCAGCTTACGTTCGGTGGCTTGTTCCAGTGGAAAAATTTCAATGTTTTCTCAGATTTCGGTTCTTTTCAAAGTACAGGTTTATAGGTTCGATTCTTTCCTCGGTTCTTTTCAAACTACAGGTTTATACGTTCGATTCTTCTTGCCTCTTTTCAAACTACAGGTTTATACGTTCGATTCTTCTTGCCTCTATAGGAGGAGTGAAGTAGGCTTGTAGTAGGACCCTTTACCCTAGTAAGTCACACATACTTTGCTACACCTACCTTGCTATGTGGGTAGACGTTGTGATACCCAAAAAAAGGTGTTACACAGAGACAATCTTCACGGAAAATTTTGCAGTCAGGGCATTCTAGGACGGGGACATGTTGCAAAAAATGTGTCTGGATGCAAGCGGGACGTAGTTCATATGACAATATTTCAAAATACATTTTATACCCTACTTACACCTCTTTTCTTTTTTGAGCGTTTTGAAAATATTTGGTTGTCAATTGTGGTAAAAACCGGCGTAATATTTCACAAATCACAATTTACAATAAATTTATGCATAATCTAGGGTGCTTCTAAACATAATCCAATTTAAATAAAATTATTACTTATCACATCCCAGTCTCATCCCTGTCATCCCTGTAGGGTTCCTAAAAATCCATTGTGTCCCCCACATAGGGACTCGTCAGTTCTAGGGAACCTGTGAAACACTGCAAAAAAAAAACAAAAAAACCAAAAAATAGTATGGGAAAAACATGTCTGGATTGCATCTCAACCCCAAAAAAGGAATTTGGGGAGGCACCATCATAGTTTGAGAAATCTGCGATTAATCAAGAGATCTACAGTATATCACAATGCAACATTGAAGATTCAAAATAGGATCAGACATTTAATCTAATAAATAGTATTATATTTTTATTGATTTATTAAATTTACTATATTATTTATTGCTAATTAAGATGCCAACATAAAACTAAAATTTCTATTTTTCATATTTCACTCTAACTGAGCTCTGAGATGAAGAAAATTGGAAAATGCAGCTACCAACATGGATGGAAATAACTGCTCTATTTTGTTAATATTGACGATTTTAATCTAATTCTTATACTGATTTATTCAGATTTTTCGAATCCAATTTATAAAAACGGCTACTGATTTGCCCAATTTTTCAAGCTATTCACACCATGTCCATATAATTCAACACGGTCTTTCTTTCTTAAGAGTTTTATGTAAAACTTGGCATCAGTCCATCGGGGTATGTCAACATTTTACAGTAGGTAAACTCCGTCAATGCGATTCCTTAATTTTAACCGGAAGGATTGTGTTTAAGGAAAAGTTTGTGTGTTTTCCTAGCTAGCTGAATGTCTACTGCTAACATACAGTTTCTCGTATTGCCGTGGATGATCATGTTTGAGGAGAGCACCGTACTCTTATATTGCTAAGAATAAACAAAAATAAAATCCCCTGTTTTTACTGTTTTGAACTAATCATAGCTTCAAATATCTAATTTGAATTTCATTAAAATGTCTAATTTGAATTTCATTAGTTTCCCTTCTACGAAACAGTAAATTTTTTATATGCTTTGAAAACACTTTTATCTGCTTTGTCTACATTCATCATCCACCCAATGCTACAAGAATATTCCTTCTGTTAACTCAAGGCCTGACTGAATTGTGCAATTGCTTGTGGAAATTGGAAACTAAAAATTTTTATTGCATCCAGGAAATCACAAAAGATTTGTTGGTCGGTTGCAATACCTCAACATAGTGTTGAAGAAAGTTGAAAACATCATTGATGTAATGCCCCAAGCAAATAGTGTCAATTTGAAAGAAAGCAATCAGCATATTGCAATTAATAGTATAATTCATCATTAAGTCCCGGTATAAGCTAGTTATAATAATATGATAAATTAGGGATGATGATGTGGAGTAATGGTAAAGTGCTTCTTTTCTTGGATCATAAGACTCAGGTTAGAACTTAGGCGCTAAGCTTTCCCTCATTTAAGGAAAGTCTTCTAACTCTCCCAAAACCTTATTTTGCTTTGATGATCCTTCATCATCATCATAGATATTCACCTCCATAAACAACTAGATCTTAGTTTTTTCAAATCGTCTTGATTTTTTCTTTCTGGTGATGTCTTTGTTCCTTTCAGGGGGCTTTCCTAGAATAGCAACCTTTTTTCCATAAGGTCAATGTTTGATTTTCTTTACACATGCCCAAACCCCTGTTATGAAACTTGCCAAGTTTCTGTGAGTACTTGTTCTTTTTTTGCTGGGCCAGTAACTTATGACTCACCAGCCTAGTCAGAAATCTATATATATATATTTTGAAAGCATCAAAGGGGTAAAAATTTAAATTTCAATGAGTTATCCCAATTTATTTTGACAAGTCACTGGCAACGTCCGAGTCTCATAATGCTGGCCCAATTTTTCCAAAGAGAAGCCACTTCAGGTCTTCCTCTGCAGCATATCATTTTCATTAATATTTAGCGTCCTTCTAAGAAATAGCATTTTCCGACCACAACAGTTTATGCCTATTTTATTCTGCGCAGCATTTGCATTTCTGTCGCACTTATCCTTATAATAATATAATAAATTGTGGCAATTTCATTTTGGGATTTATTTAGATAAATAATGAGAATGAAATTTTTGCTCATGTCTCCACGGAATCCACGGGACCATATTGAAAAATTCTTTTTACATGATTTTTTATTTCATAAATCAGTGCTACTCACTGCAGTGCAATGAAACCTGTCTCTGATGTTACAAAACCCTCTGATACATATATGTCAGGTGTCGACACCGCACTCGTTTGAGGTAGTGGGGGTGTCATTCCCACCGTCGAACGGATCATTCAGAGAAGATATCCGGGACACCATGCGCTCGGTGCTGGATCAGATAGCGGCCAACAACGCCCCAGCAATGGTGCAGATGTATCCTTATTTCTCATACAAATACAACACCAAAGACATAAACCTTGACTACGCTCTGTTACAGCCGACGGCCCCGACGGTGCATGATAACATGAGCGGCCGTGATTACAGAAACCTTTTCGATGCCATGTACGATGCCTTCGTGGCTGCCCTGGCTGATCTGGGCCACCCTGATCTGCCGATTCTGGTGACGGAGAGCGGTTGGCCCTGGAACGGCGGTGATTTTGCGACCGTCCAAAATGCGCAGACGTACGTGAACAACCTCATCAGGCACGTAGAATCTAACGCTGGCAGCCCTGTTAGGCCTGGCAACAAAATCCCTACTTACATATTCTCGCTGTATAACGAGGACCTCAAGGAACCCACCGCGGATGGCCTCGTCGAACGCTACTTTGGCCTCTTCAACACCGACGGCTCTGCGTCCTACCCTGTCACTTTCTCCCCTTGAAAAACAGTCAAAAACAGGCCCAAGCCAGCTGGTTAGTAGATTATGATATTTGTCTTGTGTTTTCGCTTTTGATGGACTCCACGGAGTAAGGCATGAAATCTAAGTCGTTTCCCCTCGGTCCGGTAATGTCCGCGTATATAGGAACTTAATTTTATTACACTATATCTGCAGGGTGATGCCTATGACATGTAATTGTAAAACGAAAGCATGATAAGTAAAACCAATGATGTCAAACGGTATAGAAATTTCTAACCACATCGAAAAACTCAACATACATATCATTCTATAAAAATGCATGTTGCTACATAGAGCACACTATGCACTACTATGCTAAATTACTAAAACACATAAACATCATCCTCATATAGTGCACATGAACATATACATTAACCAAGCACTAGAGATTTTCCCCTCCTCTACTCTCCCTTTTCATGCTTGTTTAGGCTTCTGCGCCTTCCACTTGTAATTAAATAAAGTTAGTACACAACTAAGTGAGAAGCCTTTACATTTCCCCTGCTACATGGTTGACAAGTGTTGCACTAGAGGAGAGGAGTGAGGTACAAGGCAACTTGCAACAATGGTTAGTCTTATGCATGCTCAAAACAACACACACTATATCATCGATAATGCTAACATACTATCATACAATCACAGATAAAGCCATGGTCTAACATCATCTATCCTGCCCATGTCATCATATTCACAATATACCATTAAACAGTCCATGATCCACATAATCATAATCCAATTAGAACACATATGATCAATGATATGACTCACAAACCAATACTATGACCTACATAGCCCATGTGGTGGTTAGCATATCCACACTCAGTGTACCATGTGAAACATTGCCATGAGTACTCATAATAGCCATTGCTTGTAGGTTTGTTATTAGTCTTTTATTTATCCAATCGATGTTAGGGTCTGTCAACCTGTGACTTGCAACCACTAGCCTTTTGGAGTATTGGCAATAAAAACAAACACACCTATGCTCTCCGACTCTTAGGATGAGGTCTAAGATCCGAGCCTTATTGATGCATCACAGTGGGGGTCAATTCATACTACCTCCAAGTTGCCTCATCACCAACTGGTTCAGACCTTCATGCTAGCACCACCCGCCAACAACCATCACAAGCATTGTCGCAAAACATATATACAGTTTAACTAGCTTAAGCCAACATTTGTTATAAGCACAACCCACTCAAACAAACATAACCTCACATATCCACCCTTAACAGTTACAGTCATTCCATGAAAACAATACCACAATGCAACAAAACAACATGAAGGCTTCGATATGACAAAACAATACCATATTTCTCAAAAGACATGTACTTCTATATAAATGACCACTATAAATAACCTTTAAAATGATATATGCCCAAAGGGAAAACTAAATCCACAATTATAAAGTACTTTCAAAAACGATCCCAATGACACTAATTTTACCTAAATCAGACTCCTGGAAGCAAAGTTATATGTGTTCAAAGTTTGATTAAGAAAATACTATTTAAATAAGATTTAATTACCACTAGAAAGAATTGGAATGCCAAAAATGCTTATGCCCCAATAGGCCTCACAAATAACATATTCCAATCATATGAGTCTCATCAACACCCCATATCATATTCTACAAATCCACATCATCCCATACATTGCATATCTATTAATCCACAATTTGTAACCAAAATCGGACAATTTTGGGAAAATAGACAAAATAACATGACCAAGCTCAATCTTTGAACTATCCACCCCACATGCCTACATCGCATAATCATATATACTAATCCAACACAAAAATATAGGGAAAAGGTAAAGACAATTCACCAATTAAAATTGTTGGGGTAGAAAAGTCAAAAGAAGCAAGAAACCCTCAAAAATCTGGTAGGACTCCAATTTTCTCCTAACAAGTTTTGCACCTACGTAGAGATGATTGTAGCAATCCCAAATCCAAGTCTAAAGTAAGCAAAAATTGTCAAGATAGCTCAAAATTTAGAAAAATGTGGAATAAAAGAAGAGAGCAGAAAGAAAAATGGAAGAAAACAAGCTCCTATGCATTTTTGTTTCTACAAAAACAAAAGAAATAGACAAACTAGATTTTTGTATGTGGTGGTGCAAAAGGGCAGTGGAGGAAAGAAAGAAAAAAAAATAAGGAGAAAACAACACTATGCTTTTAAGCATATGTTTAAAATAATATACATACATTCTTTATTTTTCTTCCTTTACGCATGTCATGTGCAAATGGACATTACTTTTACCTTTTGATTTTTAACTTTACTTTATTGTATTTTTTATATGTCATTTTCATAAGCCAGTATCTTTTTCTCCTCCATAACTAATATAATAAACTTTAATCATGTGTAACAAACACACTAGGATTCCAAATCAAAATCCGTTTGAACCTACAAGATTCTTATCATACATAATACACATTCACATGTCAAAATCATACTCAAACATCACACAACATAGTGCTATAATAAAAATGTCTAAATATCGAAATTGCACATAAAGCATAAAGACATATCGAATAGGTGCTCTTGTACCCCAATCCAACAACCCCACTAGCAATATCACTTGTCTAACACATCACACATGACTAGTGTACATAATCACGTTAGCTAAGCATGTAAAGAGATCATAATTGTAACATAAAGAAAAAGCCTCATAACATATAAAATACATTAACTCATCCTTGATAACCCACTGGGACTTCACATGTAATGGCTAAATCATAAGTGTATGACCATACCTATTATCTTTGGATGGGATGTAACAGTCTCCTCTCCTTGAGAATCTTACTCTTGAAAGATCTTAGGATGAGCTACATGCATCTTAGTCTCCATCTCCTAAGTAGCCTCTAAAGGTCCATGTCTACTCTATAAAATCTTGACCATAGGTATAACTTTACTACGTAGTTGTTGTAGCATACGATCAACAATCTCTACTAGCTACTCAACATAACTAACATTAGACTTTAGTTGTATCCTTGAATAGCTAATCACATGATGTTCATTAGGCACATAATGTTGTAGCATAAATACATGAAATACATCATGGACATGTGCCAAATGAGGAGGTCATGCTATCCAATAGGCCATTTTCCCAATCCGTTGTAACACCTGAAATGGACCAATGTATCTAGAAGCCAATTTTCTTTTTTGGAAAAATTGAGTAAGGCCTTTCAAAAAGAGACATGAAGAAATACATGATCTCTAATTGCAAAATTTAGTGGCCTTCAATGTCGATTGACATATGCTACCTACCTATCCTATGTAGCTCAATCTATCTTGAATCTCTTGAACCTGCTCTGTAGTTTGCCTTACCAAATTTGTGCTCACCTACTAACGATCTTCTATGGTATCCCAACATAAAGGTATTTTACATGGCCTACCATATAAAATCTCATATGGTGCTACTTGCAAAATCTTTTGATAATTGTTATTATAGGTAAATTCAACTAATGGTAGCATCTGATTTCAACCTTCTCTATACTACAAAGCATAAGCTCTCAACATGTCTTCTAGAATCTGATTCACTCGCTTAGTTTGACCATTAGTTTTTGGATGATATGTTGAACATATATTTAGCTTTGTATCCATCTCCTTCTGAAATGCCTGAAAAATTTAACATGAATCAAGCATCTCTATCACTAATAATTTATCGTGGCACACCTTGCAACCACACTATCTCTACAAGAAAGAGATGCACAATTTCTATTGCACTTACTAATGATCTTGTGGCAAGGAAATGAGCAGACTTTGTAAACAAATCAACAACTACTAAGACAACATCACAACCACTGCAATCTTGTGGAAGACCAACAATGAAATCCATACCATTGGCATCCCATTTCCATTGAGGAATATTGTGGGAATGCAAATATCCCCCAAGTCTCTCTATCTTCACCTATTGGAAAATTAAATATCGAGACACATACTCTCCTACATTCTTCTTCATACTAGGCCATTAATACATCTGTCATAAACTCTGGTACATTTTCTGACTACCTAGATGCATTTGGTAACTACTCATGTGGACCTCATCCATCAACTAAATTTGGAGAGCTTCTAGAACACATACTTGACCATTCCTTTGTAACACTCCATGACTATCCATAGAGAGTGGTCCATCAGAGGTAATCTGTTGCCTCACTACCTGACACCAGGGATCATGTCATTGTTACTCTTGTATTTGCTCTTACAAATCTGATTATATTGTCAAGTTATTAAGCTTACTCTCACCCTAATCAATGCATCTGCTACTTTGTTGGCCTTGCTAGACCTGTATTTAATAGTGAAATCAAAATAAAAAAGTAGCTCCACCCATCTATGTTGTTACAAGTTTAACTATGGTTGACTCATAAGATATTGGAGGCTCTTATGGTTAGTCCAAATAGTCACCTACTTTCCGTATAGATAATGTTGCCAAATTTTCAAGGAGAAGATCACAACACCCAACTCTAGATCATGCACAGGATATCTAGTTTCATGTGACCTTAATTGACAAGATGCATAAGCCACAACCTATCCATCCTGCATCAACATATAACCAAATCCATCCCCTAAAGAATTAGTACTAACATCATATGGATGTAATGGTGTAGGAGATATTAGCATTGGAGTAGTCACCAATCTATGCTTTAACTCTTCAAATGCAGCTTGACAAGTTGGGTCCCAAGTAAAGTTAGCCTCCTTTCTTGACAATCATGTCAAAGGAGATGCTATGTGAGAGAAATGTTCCACAACCTCCAATAATATCCTGCTAATTCTAAGAAGCTTCATACCTCCACTACTAATCGTGGCCTAGGCCAATTATGAATGACTGCAATCTTTGTAGGATCTACAGAGATACTAGCTCCTAACACCACATGTCTTAAGAACTGAATCTCTGATTGCCAAAATGAACACTTGGATGGCTAAGCATACAGTTGGTACTCCCTTAAAGTTTGTAAAAGTATTTTCAAGTGCTCTACATTCAATTTCTCATCAGGAGAATATACTAAGATAGCATCTATGAACACAATCACAAACTAATTTAGGAATGGTTGCATCACATTGTTCATGAGGTGCATGAAAACTACTAGTGCATTGGTCAACCCAAAGTGTAGAACACTTAGATGGTTGAGCATATGGTTGGTACTTCCTTAAAGTTTGTAAAAATTTCTGTAGAATATACTAAGATATCATCTATCAACACAATCACAAATTGATCTAGGAATGGCTACATCACACTATTCATGAGGTGCATGAAAACTACTGGTACATTGGTAAATCCAAAGTGTAGCACCAAAAACTCATAATGGCCATATTGTGTACTGAATGTTGTCTTTGACACATCTTGCTCACGAACCCACACTTGATGATACCTAGACTTGAGATGAATTGTTGAGAATACATGAGCTCCCTAAAGTTGATCCAACAAGTCATCAATACATGGTAGAGGATATTTATTTTTCATAGTTACCTAGTTTAATTGCCTATAATCTATGCATAACCACAAACCCCCATCCTTATTTTTAACAAATAGCATTGGTGCACTCCACAATGATACACTGGGTTGAATAAGGCTCTTTTCCAGCAATTCTTGTAGCTAAATCTTTATCTTTTCTAGCTCTATAGGAGACATCCTATGTGAAGCCTTTGAAAGAGGCTTTGTATGAGGTTTAAGTTTGATCTTGAACTCAATCTCTTGCCTAGGTGGAAAACCTAATAATTTGGATTGTAATACACCAGGGATTTCATGAACCATAGGAATGTAATCTATCTCCACCATATTTGTTTTATAGATTATAGCCACAAAGCATTCATGCCCTTTTTGAAGAAACGTATGGTACATCTGAGAGGAGACTAAATATAGGCACATAGTCCTCAGATGAGTTTGTATCTCAATTAGAGCACCATCAACTGATTGTAGTTATAGGAGCTTTTGTTGATAGTCCAAACTAGCATTGAACTACAACAACCAATCCATTTCCAAGATTACATCATATACCCCAAGATTTAACATGTAAATCACTACCCCATTGTACACCTTCCAATTCTACTAGCACATTCCTACACACTTGATCAACTTGAGTTTCATGACCCCTAATAGAAGATATTTTTCAACTGAAGATAAAGAGAATGACATACAAGAGCTACATAATGTGCAACCATAGGATCTATGAAAGAATGACTAGCACCTAGATCAAATAACATCAACATAGAAAAGCCCAAAATCATACCTCCCATCTCCATCCTTGTGCTTGGCTAGACATACAAAGGTTGATCTATTAAGGCATATACCCATCCTTGAGTCCTCTTGTCCCCTCCTTTGGGTTGAGTGATTGTTTCTCCATGTTCACCTAGAATTGGAGGTCATGGTTCTTGACTTCTACCTCCTCCACTACTACCTGCTTACTTTGGGCACTCTTGAGCCTGATGCCCTAGCTACCCACATGCAAAGCAATTTTGGAAATCCCTCTGTAGATGACCAGGCTACTCACATCTATAACAAACAATAGCTCCATGCCCAACTCCAATAGTAGGAACACAAGTAGATGTTGGGCACTCTCCTCCATGGCTATGAGATTGCTTAGAGGGGCCATGCCTCTCTCCAGATGTTGGTCCTCTCTTCTGCCCCTATCACCTCTCTCTATGCACTATATCTTCCCATTGACTCCTCTCTAAATCCATGGCTACTACTCTAGCTTCATCATAGAAAGTCAATTTGAGTGATAACAGGTGATTCTTCAAAGATGGTCTTAATCCTCGAATAAACCTATTTTCCTGTGCGTGAGCATTTGTTTGCATTTGGGGTACATAACTACTCAGCTCAGAGAAATGAGCATCATACTCCACCATAGATCAACTACCTTGATACATATGGTAGAACTTGTCCTCCTTGACCTGTGCATATTGGTTAGACACATAACAACCTCTAAAAGATGCTGGAAAATCATCCCATGCCATCTCTTGACCAATCCATCCCTTAACCTACTCTTTAGTCATCCACTAATGCTAAGTAGTACTAACCAATTGATAAACTACCAAGTGAGTCTACTGAAATGATGAACAATCCACCAAATCAAAAGCCTTTTATAATTCCTCCCACCATTTTGTAGACACAGTGGGATCCTTAGTGCCATCAAATTTAGGAGGTTCCAATTTTTGAAACTGCTCCACTAGTTTCCTATTGATAGGCTACTTGTTTGATTTTCCTGAGCCTCCACTACCACTACCACTTTCCACTTCCTTGATCATAGGAATGAGAGCATCGCTAGCTACAACATGCTACTATAGGATCTGTAATAATTGTTGTATAAGATCTAGTTGCCTATTTGTAGGACCATTGCTAGATGTTTGAGGAAGTTGCTCTTGTCCATCATTAGACCCTTCTGGTCTATGGGCTCCACCAACATCATGACCATGTCTACTATACATCTTGATAACTTGAAATCACCAATGGGTGAGCACCCCAATCATCATACAACATCAGAGAAAACTAGCTTCGATACCACAATGTAACATCCCATCCTAGCTAAGGCAGGGTGATGCCTATGATCAAGTAATTGTAGAATGGAAGCATGATAACTAAAACCAAGGATGTGCAAAATACATTATATTAAGGAAGGTCAAATGATACAGAAATTTCTAACCACACCAAAAACTCAACGTACATATCACTTTATAAAAATGCATGTTGCTACATAAAGCATACTATATACTACTATGCTAAATTACAAAAACACATAAACATCATCCTCATATATATATAGTGATATCTAGTCCACACTATTGTACATTAACATATACATTAACGAAGTACTGAAGATTTTCCCCTTCTCTACTCTCCCTATCGATGCTTGTCTAGGCTTCTGCACCTTTCACTTGTAATTAAATAAAATCACTACATAACTAAGTGGGAAGCCTTTACACTTCCCTTGCTAGATGGTTGACAAGTGTTGCACTAGAGGAGAGGAGTGGGATACAAGACAACCTACAAGAACGGTTAATCTTACGCATGCTCAAAACAACACAAACCATATCACTGATAATGCTAACATACTATCATACAATTATAGATAAAGCCATGGTCCAACATCATCTATCCTACCCATGTTATCATATCCACAATATACCATTAAATAGTCCATGATCCACACAATCATAATGCAATCAGAACACATATGATCAACGATATGACTCACAAACCAATACTATGACCTACATAGCCCATGTGGTGGCTAGCATATCCACACTTAGTGTAGCATGTGAAATGTTTCCATGAGTACTCATAACATCCATTGCCTATAGGTCTTTTATTAGTCTTTTATTTATCTAGTTGATGCTAGGGTTTGTCAACTTGTGACCTGCAAACACTAGCCTTCTAGAGGATTGGCGATAGGGAAGAACACACCTATGCCACAAATTAGCCATAGGGATGAACACACCTATGCTCTCACTCTCAGGATGAGGCTTGAGATTAGAGCCTCACTAATGCATCATAGTGAGGGTCAATTCATACTACCTCCAAGGTGCCTCATCACCAACCGATCCACATCCTCATGCTATCACCACCTGCCAATGACTATCACAAGCATCATTGTGAAACATATATACAGTTTGGCTAGCTTAAGGCAACACCTATCATAAGCACAACACATTCAAACAAACATAACCGCACATATCCACCCCTAACAGTTATAGTCATGTCATGAAAATAACAACATGAAAATCTCAATATGACAAAACAATACCATATTTGTCAAAAGGCACATACTTCCATACAAATGACCACTATAATAACCTTCAAAATATTATATGCCCAAAGAGAAAACTAATTCCACAATTATAAAGTCCTTCCAAAAATGATCCTAATGACAGTAATTTTACCTAGATCGGACTCCTAGAAGCAAATTTATGTGCATTCAAGGTTTGATTAAGAAAATACTATTTAAATAAGATTTAATTACCACTAGAAAGAATGGGAATGCCAAAAATGCTTGTGCCCCAATAGGCCTCACAAATAGTATATTCCAATCATATGAGTCTCATCAACACCCCATATCATATTTTACAAGTCCACATGATCCCATACATTGCATATCTATTAATCCATAATTTGTACCCAAAATTGGATAATTTTGGGAAAATAGACAAAATAACATGTCCAAGCTCAATCTTTGAGCTATTTGTCCCACATTCCTACATTGCATAATCATATAAACTAATCTAGCATAAAAATACAAGGAAAAGGTAAAGACAATCCACCAATTAAAATTGTTGGGGTTGACAGGTTGAAATAAGCAAAAAACCCTTAAAAATTCAACAGGACTCTATTTTTCTCCTAACTAGTTCTGCACCTATGTAGAGATGACCACAACAATCCCAAATCCAAGTTTAGAGTAAACAAAAATTATCTAGAAAGCTCAGAATTCAAAAAAATGTGGAATAAAGGAAAAGAGTAGAAAGAAAAATAAAAGAAAAGAGATTCCTATGTGTTTTTGTTTCTACAAAAATAAAAGAAATAGAAAAACTGGATTTTTGTAGGTGGTAGTCCAAAAGGATGGTGGAGAAAATAAAGAAAAAAAAAGGAGAATACAACACTATGCTTTTAAACATATGTTTAAAATAATATACATACATCCTTTGTATTTCTTTCTTCAAGCATGTCACATGCAAATGGATGTTACTTTTAATTTTAATTTTTTAACTTTATTTTATTGTATTTTTTATATGTTGTTTTCATAAGCCAATATCTTTTTCTCCTTTGCAACTAATATGGTAAATTTTAATCATGCGTAACAAACACATCAGGATTCCAAATCAAAATCCATTTGAACCTATGAGATCCTTATCATACACACTACACATTCACATGACAGAATCATACTCAAACATCATACAACATAGTGCTATAATAAAAATGTCTAAATATTGAAATTGCACATAAAGCATAAAGACATACTGGATAGGTGCTATTGTACCCCAATCCAACAACCCCACTAGCAATATCACCTGTCTAACACATCACACACGACTAGTGTACATAATCACGTTAGCTAAGCATGTAAAGAGATTGTAATCGTAACATAAAGATGAAGCCTCATAACATATAAAATACATTAACTCATCCTTGATAACCCATTGGGACTCTACATGTAATGGCTATATCATAAGCGTATGACCATACCTACTATCTTTGGATGGGATGTAAAAATATCTTTAATATTTGTGCTTCCCTTTGGCAAAGGTTATTTTTATTCCCATTAGGCCATGAATGACCTATGGACATGTATGATGGCATACATGTTATAGTAGATAGATTCACATCCACCCATGGCCATGGACATAGCTCCATGACATACCCATCAGGACATCATGCATGGGTTAAACCTTACATGGACATGGTAAAAAAAATTGCATTTTCACAACCTTGGTAAAAAATTCATGTGCCTTCTTTTGCCTACTGTGCTGTAGCGCTCCACTTTGCTATTGTGCTTTGCTGCTACTACTCCGTTACTCTCTGCTTTGTTGCCTTCTACTTCACTATGCTTAGTAATGGTCCACTCTACTTAGTGGTGTTTAGCTCTACTCTACTCTACTTTGTTCCTCCTTAGCAGTATCATGTTTGATAAGTAATCATGCATCATTTTCTTTACTCTTTTATTTTTGAAAATTAACATTCATTTTCTTGTTTTGGTTTAGGGTTTAAAGTTTAAGGTTTAGGTTCAATTTCAATGTGAGTTTATGAAACTCGAAATTTTTTTAGGGTAGTGTAAGGCTATGTTTCTCTCACATTTGATATTTTGTTACTGTGTGAGTCTATGCACCTTGCACTTCAAGTATGAAATATGTGATTCATTGCAACTCGCATGGATTCATAGTTTCATATTTAGTTTTATGAAGGACTGTGACCACACTACAAAGTTTCATGGCATTTTTTTTGAATATCTTGGTTTCCAATTGTGAGAGGCTTGCACCTTGCACTATTTGTTGACATCTATTCATATATGAAAACTATGACCACAATGTGACATGTAGTTTCATAGCACTATTTTTTAATTTTTTTCTAATTGCAAGAGACATGTGCCTTGCACTGTTTGTTGAAATATATTCGATATGGTAAGCTACGACCACACTACGATGCGTAGTTTCATGACACTATTTTTATGTATTTTTTGTTTCTGATTGTGAGACAAGTATGCCTCATAGTTTGTAGTAATACATCTACAAGTGTACTACTACTCATAGTCTTGTAGCATTGTTTCTAATGTGTTCTAATAATGTTAATTTTAATGTAGCATAGCTATAGTGGGCTAATTGTTATCAAAGTTATATCCAATCATGAGTGTGGTAAAAGCTAAAGGTAATAGCCAAAGAGATCTTCCATGTAAGTAGTTTTATTTTTTGAATTGTAGTTATTTTAAAAATATATTAATATAGTTGTTCATCAATTTTGTTTGTATTATGTTATTTAATTTTTGAAATTACAACTATTGCCTTAGTTTGTGAATGTAATGTCGAAACTAGTTTGGAGTTACTAGAAATATCTATCCTTTCTAAGAAGTTAAAGAGAATTGGAATATACAATTGGATGATAATGGAATGCTACTATGATAAAAATGTTGTTTCCAATTTTTATGAATGGTTGACTGATGGTGTCTTAGATGGGGTAAATACTTTACAAGCCATTATAGAAGGTCAGAATTTCACCTTCAACACAAATGATATTGCAGATATCATACAAGTTTCATGCAGCAATGAGCCAGCTATCAAGAAATGAAGGTGGAAGAAAAGTAAAAATCACTTAATTCACTATGCCAAAAAATTTGATAAGAGAGATAGCAATCCAAATTGCTATATGGATTTACTATTGCTTTCCAAATTTATGTAGTGGGATTTATTTTTAGTAAAAGCTATCAAAGCTAAGATTTCTAACAATGTAATTTTACTCATGTGGACATTAAATAACAATGAAGGTCTTCTTTTTGATATCCCAGTGACCATACTATTTGATATGAGTAGGCATGCATGGACATGACAACTTCATGATGTTGGAGAGTCTCTTAACTTTTCAATTATTATGAGCAAATTATTATATCCCTATGCAACTTCAGGATATAGAAAATTTGGATCTTGATAGCATTTTTAGGAATGCATCCTTGTTTGAGAGGCCTAAAAGCTCAATTGATGTGAAAGAAGATGATAAACCTTTTATTCAAGATGTGTGCCTTCATAACAAATGTTCTCTAAAAGAAAATAAAGAAAAGTTTAGCTAATGTGATTGAGACATTACATCAATATTTTGAAAGCATTGCAACACTTTGGAATATTGTAGAGGAGTTGAAATCTAACAAGTCTTTGTTGCTAGAAGAGAACAATGCACTGAAGGCAAAAATAAAGAGCTTTGTGGCTAACAAAAATAGTTTCATGAACAAGCTGATTATTTAGAAGAAAAAAAATGGATGATGAAATTATAGCACTAAATACTAAAATATGCATGCTAAGGAATGCATTGGTGGCAAAAAACATTAACCCTATTAGAAACAACATCATAGAAGATCCTAAAAATGGTATGATGTTGTACATTTTCTATATTTTTTCAAATATTTATTACGTTTGGAAGATTCTCTTTATATATCCTTAATGTTAATGTGTTTAATAGATTTGAATGATATGGATATACCGAAAGCAACCAAGAGATTATTTGTTTCTATTGAGTACAACAAAGAAAAAATAATCCATAAAGCAACAAGTAACTAAAGTTGATATTGTTGTTGCATTTGTTATGTTTAGAAATTTAAATGTTTGATTTGTTGGCCACCCTATTGTCTTATTATATTGATGAAACTATAAGAGTAAAATGTAGCATGAGTTTAATATCTAATTTTTCCATCTTGGACTTTATGCCAATATTGATTTCAAAATAGCAATTAATGAATGTGCAATAATTGACAGAGTGATGCAATTGGTTGTTTTTGGTTTTCTTGACAATAAAGAGCTTGTGAGAACATCATTTACATCATATGTTGCCACAGAATTCCCTTTTAGGAGCTTATATAAAAAAGAATGGAAAGAATGATTGGATGATGACATCATAGATATCTAGATAATGCACGTGAAGAAACTTCAGAAGTATCTCTATGGCTCCCATGAATTTTTGAATATAAAGTATTTCATCTTTAACACTATGTTTTAATGTTATGTGAAGTCCTTTGAGGGCAAGATGTAGGTGTCTCACAAGAACCAGTTGAGACATAGATAAAAGAAAAGTAGCAAAAGACATATCATAAATGTTGAAAGTGGTATGTTAGTAGAAAAAGAAGTACATGATTTTGTCATAGAAATAGATATTGTTAAAGAGCTTAAAGATAAAATGTGTTGGGATGAGTTCATGAAATTTGGACACACATTTATCTATCTTCCTTTAAACACTAGTGGGCATTGGGATCTTGTTGTTGTTGATGTATTGGCATATAAATTTTGATGTATGATTTAATGCCTTATTTACAACATCTTGCAGTAGTTAGAGAATTGATGCTAAATTTTATTGACTGTTTATTTCATGATGAGTTTGTTTACTTTGATAGTGTCATGAAGTCAAGGGAAAGAGGAAAAAAGTAGCTCCAAAATAGAATGTAATTATAGTTGAAGGTCTTCTAAAACAAGAAAATTGATATGACTATAAAATGTATATAATAATCTATATGCATCACTTGGTACTCTATAAAGAATTAAATTCTACTTATGATTATGTTTCAGTGTATTAGAAGATCATGATATAGGAAATTCTAAGTTCTCTTAGTGATGGGACACGATATCACATGGGTTGCGATATCGCATCCATCGCAATATCACATCTCACGTGATATCGTGTACGTGATATTGCGGTGTGTCACCAAGTCTATAAATAAGAGGCAGCTCTTCTTTTGTTTCTCATCTAGATCTAGACCCTTAGTGAAACTTTGGCAGTTTTACCTCTCTAGAGATAGAATATTTTCCATGTGCCCACAGTAGGAGCTCCAAAGTGAATGGATCTTTATTCGAGCAAATATTGTACTTGAACACATGTTTGTGTATGGTAATAAAGATGAACTTCTTGGATAAACCTTGTAGTGCATGGAATAGGCTAAATAGAAATTTTATTTATTGTTTATCATTTACATGCTTTATTAGTGATTAAATATTTCTCAACCCTTCTCTTCTAATTAAGTGCCTCAGTACGACTGCTTCGAGCACATGCGTTACGCTTGGTGATCCCAACAACGACTAGCATTTGGTAACCAAGGTTGCATCGGTTCAGGGTGTGAATGGTAAGTGGGAACGGATGCTGACACTAGGTTAATTAAGACTTAGTTAGTTAGTTAAAGTTAGTTAATTAATCTCTTCAACACTTCACCTTATCAGAATAGGAGATAAAATAGAAAAGACATAAAAATCATATACCTTGGACTTACTTAACCATACACCGTGACAACTACAAGTAAGTCTGGGAAGACAACGAATAATTAACCTTAAGTGTTCCATAAGGTGTGTAGGCACTTAGTTTGCGAAGTTCGACCAGATCGTGCATGTTACACTCGTATTCATATGGTTGAGTGTAGGGGTACCTCGCCACTCATCATTGGCGTCATTGCCGGGGACTAAGTGTTTGTGTGCCAAGTAGAACATAGGAAATCACTCACATCGTTGGGAGCTTAAACGAACCCTTAGGGTTAATTAAACAAAAGAATTATATAATGGTTAATCAACACATAGAATAAGACACAATGTCTTCTTCTTCTTCTCACAAGAGCATTACACCACCTAGGGATCATACAAAGAACAGTCGGCAATCTAAAACACATAACCCAAATTAGCCAGTTCCTCAACAATATAGAGTGGTATATACTCATCTCGATGAGTACATACCAAATTTTACTTTTATCCTCCATTAGGATGAACAAATGCACTAGAGAGACTTGCAAGGTAACATAGTGTTACCTCCAGAACGTGCAGTCCCCAACATGCTCCTCTGTGCTCTGGCACAGATTGGCATGACTTAGCTCTATGCTGAATACGTTGTGGTAGATTTTGACATAAGGGATTACCATCCCACATTAGCATAACGTATAAGGGAATCAAGGTAGGAGAGCCAACATACACTGTTGAAGGGAAAAGAGGTCTCACACATCCTAAGTGAAATTGGAGATGGCGAACCACTTATAATGGGTTCTCCATCAAATGATGTTCCCCCTCCTAATGATAGTGAGGAGGTGGGGTATCAGAACCTATGCTCCATAATACACAACCCTAGGTCTGATCCCCATGAACACCAGCTGTTCACTGAGGGAAAAACAACACATGACAAGGATGGACACTCATATCGTCATCACGATCGGGGCCGAAGCTGTAGAAGAGAAGGTAAGAAACATCGTCATGGTGATGGTTCTCCTTCTTCTTACCCTTAATCTCATCATTCACCCTCTCCTTCCACATCTAGGCATAGTCATAAAGAGCATAAATGTGAGGATAGAGGTAGGCAAAATGAGAGAGCTTGACGAGAGAGTCGAGAGCAAGGAAAAGGGCATGAACAAAGGGAAAGTAGGGAACAACATAGACATCATAGACGTCATGAAAGAGATGATCATGATGAACCCCTACTTGCCACCCGAAGTATGCTAAATATAACAGAGGCAGTGAGAATACCAACAAGGCATTAAAAAGATAGCTAGATTAGGTGCTTAGACATGAATAACATCCCACGATTTGAAGGGGGATACAACGTTGATCCGCAAAATCATTTACAGGCATTTCATGATGCCTATGCCTTGCAAAACATAGAAAACGAGTGGTAGAAATTGAATTTGTTTCCCAGGACACTCATAATGGAAGCAGAGAGTTGGTACCAGTCCTTAGAACCGGAAACCATTAGGAGATGGAGTACGATGTTAGATTTTTTCAATGATAAATATCAAACGTACTCCAGAGTGTCTAACTTGCGTAAGTAGATCCAAGGATGGAAGCAAGGAAATCACAAACCCTTGGATGCTACCATGGGACACTACTACGCATTGTTACATCGTTGCCTAGGCCATGGTTACACACAGCAGGATTAACTCCGCCACATCGTACATGGGCTAAGGTACGAAACTAGGAGAACCCTTGGGACTTATGCCCAAGGGAGACTATCAGAACTTAGATCCCATGAAGTTCATCAATTTTTGGAACAAGTAGCCAAAGAAGAAGGGGAGCTATGAAAAAGAGAGAGCATGGAAGAATATAACCATGATCCCTCCCTCCAAAAGAAGGGAGTGAGATTTTGTGATGAAAAGGATGAGTCACCACTCGAAGAGTTGGTGAATAGGAAAACCTTACCACTTTAGAAGCTAACAATAGAAGTGGTGGCTAAGGTAGATCAGATACAAGACTCCTTGGATAATAGACTTGAACTTGTCCTGAAAATCGTAGAGGAGTCTAAGGAGAAACAAAGTAGTGACAAAGATAAGAAAAAGCGGAGAGATTTAGGCCCTACATGTGACAAGGGTAAAGGGAAAATAATTTTCGATGATGAGGTTGTGGATTCAGACACAAACGATGATGGAGGATGTGAGATCTGCTACTATGACCATCCTAAGGGATGTTGTCCAATCATCTCACATCTACAAGAGTCTAGGATGTATGCACTCAACCTGAGACTTAACAAACGGTAGACACCCCAAAGGTTACCTTATCCCCAAGGTAACCTAAGAGAGTCCCACCAACCGTTGATGTACTATCCAAGGGGAACTCCACCACAATCCATCGGGCAACATCAACAGTGGTAACATCCACAGTTATGGGGGATGCCAACGCCTGGGCAACAATACCCTTACTAGAAACCTGATCCTTATGGTTACTACGTGTAGTAGCCAATTTCTCCAAGTGACCCTATCACTACCTAGTTCAGGAATATTATCAAACTTCCCCTTCTAGAAGGGACACTCGACATGTATGCCATCCTCCAAATCCATCCGCACCTCCCACGCCGATAGCTCCACCACCAACCGTTCCAACAATGCCAAAGGTATTTCCCACTTAACTGCAATAACCCAATGTGACAAGGGCTTCCAATCCTCAATTCTCAGTTGGTCCTGACAATTTTATGCCGAAAATACCTTTATTCAGAACCAACAATCCAACTAAGCCCTCATCCTCACAAGCGGTTGAACATCTAAACACCGCTGTACCAAATATGGTTTCGGGACCCCCTTCAAACAAAAAATCGCATCCAATATATACGGTTATGTTAACACATACCGTAACTGACTGGATTAAGGTAGGCCACCTTCCCAAGAAATTATTCGATCCTGGGAGCCCCCTAATNCTGATTTCCTGGTGATCCAAATAAACAATGACAAAGGGGATTTCCCAATAATAATGGGAAGGGCATCATTGAGTACAATTGATGCATGCCTAGGAATTCGCAATCTTTCCCTAGAAATATCCAAGAAAAATATTTTTTGAAAGATTGAGAGGAAGAGAGTTCCATGCATTGGATATAGTGACACAGGGTGCCATTGCGTGCAGAAATCATGGGTGATGCGAAGTTTAACATTGCCTGCATGCAATTAATGTGCATAGGATATTAACATACAAAAGTGCCTATATGCAGTAGCCACACAACAAGAAAAAACCAATTGGCTGATGGCTAATCAATGGAGCAACTCGATAACATGCATGGAACTAACTGAGGGGATAACTAGTGCTTACATTGAAAGCACAGACGTACTAGTGCAAGTTTGTTGCCAACTTCCAGCCCTTAACTTCAACAACATTAATTGGGAGAAGTTGGAGATTCCTAAGGAATTTAGACAAGAGCCCCTAGACCTAAACCATTGCCCACCGGTTTGGAATACATGACCCTTGAAAATGGAAAACCATAATTGTCAATGCAAAACTTGTTCCCACGCAAAAAGAAAGCCTATTGAAGGTAATTAATAAATGGTCAAAAGCTTTTGTCTGGTCATACCTCAAGATAACTGGAATAGACCCTAGGATATGCTAGCATAGGATTTACACGGACCCCTCCATGAAGCCTCGGAAGCAACCACAGAGGCCATTGAACCCAAAATTGAAATAAGTAGTGAAAGAAGAGATAGAGAAACTCCTCAAGGCCGGGTTCATATATTCCATTACTGATAGCAAATGGGTTAGTCCTCTAGTAATCATGCTTAAGAAAGGAGGAAAATAGAGGGTATGTATAGATTTTAGGCTACTAAACATGGCAACATTCAAAGATCATTTCCCGTTGCCATTCATCGACCAAGTCTTGGACAGTATAACGGGGCATCGCTATTATAGTTTTCTGGATGGGTATAGTGGATATAATTAAATACAAATAGCACTAGAAGATCAAGCCAAAACAACATTCACCAATACCTGGGGAATGTTCGCATATAAGCAAATGCCCTTTGGCTTGTGCAATGCCCCCGCCACATTCCAACATTTAGTCCTAAGCATATTTCAACAAAAAATAGGAAACGGAGTGGAAGTCTTTATGGATGACTTCTCCACTTATGGGACAAGATTTGATCAAGCCCTAGACTAGTTAGAGCAGGTGCTAAAATGATGCGTTAAAACCAATCTAAAGTTCAACTGGCAGAAAAGCGATTTGATGGTTCAAGAGGGCGTAGTACTGGGGCATAAGGTCTCGCAATCAGGAATAGAGGTAGACCTGGAAAAAGTAAAGGTTATCCAAGGAATCACTCGACAACCAGAAACGATCAAAGATATTCGTTCATTCCTTGGACACACTAGCTACTATAGGAGATTCATTAAGAAATTCTCCAAGATTGCCAAATTGTTGGTAGAATTAACGAAAAAAGATGCACCCTTCGAATGAACCAAGGAATGTGAACAAGTATTCCAAACTCTAAAATAAAGGCTTGTGGAAACCCCTATTCTACAAGCCCCCGACTGGTCCAGACCATTTCATATAATGACCAATGCATCTAATTATGCCTTAGAAGCCATACTAGCACAGTTAGATGAACAAAAACGCCCTTATTACATCCATTGTGCAAGTAAGAGTATTGCTGGTGCACAACTCAACTACATAACTACCGAAAAGGAATTAATGGCTGTAGTGTTTGCACTGGAAAAATTTAGGCACTATGTGTTGGGCTCCAAAGTGTACATTCATACAAACCATAGTGCAATTCGGTTCCTCATGAACAAGCCAATAGTTAGCCCTCGTATTATATGTTGGTTGGTAATCCTTCAAGAGTTCGATTTAACAATAGTAGATCGAAAGGGCATCGAGAACGTAGTTGCTGATCATTTATCTCGGTTGCGTTGGGACAACAAAGAGGATGAATATGCTATATCTGATCACTTTCCTAATGAAACCCTCTTTCCTGGTGTAATAAATAAGCAACCTACGGGAAAAAATTAGTATAGTAGCATTCTTACTTATCTCCTCTCCCAACAAACACCACAAGGGTTGGACTTTAGGAAGAAGCAACGGTTTCTTCATAAAACCAAGTACTTCATGGAAATCAAGGGA